>WOVY01010318.1:0-115798 GCA_013436015.1 Rhipicephalus annulatus
ACACTGAATTCGAGCGAGAACCTTTGCCAATTTTTTTTCAGTGAAGACGGGGGTTACCAAACTGCTCAATTCATGCTCGTGCACGTGTTTTCTTTTCTATGCTTGCGTGTATATAGAGGGTGCTTCAGCAAATGAGTCCATATTTCTCGAAAATTGCGGCAGCACGATATTTTCTCTATCCCTTCATAATTATTTCTGTAGCTGTAGACATCTTTAGATGGCTGAACACGCATTTTGGGTTGGTAACTAGGAAAGTTAAATTGATTAGCCTTTATTATTTGCGTAGGGTGGTTTGTCCTAGAAAGAATTGAAGTTATTTACAAAAGAGCCCACTGCAGCTTTGAGGTTTCAAAAAAGCTGCCTTGAGTAATCATTGCGCAGTAGTAAAATTCAACCATCTTCAGAAGAGAAACTGAGACCAAAACGTGCAAGACTGCAACCATCAAATTATGTTGCTTGTTGCACTAATCTGTGCTTCGATTTATGTTTATCCGGAAATTTTTGACTGTGCTTTGTACGTGCAGGTAAGGTCTATTTTCTCGTATTTAGTTTACAAAGCTTAGTCGAAATTCAGTCGATAAACGGACCTACATAGCCACACGCTTCATTGTTATTGTAAGTGGGGATGATAACGAAACATTAGTACAATTTCATTTGTAGTAAGTGGGCAGTTTCAACAACCCACTCCAATCTACCCACATGGTGTGACGCCTACATGGTGTGACCTAATACTTTTGCCAGGTAGTTTCTCGCTTGCAATGACTGCTATAGGTCCTTTGGAAGCAACTTAAAGCACTGGCGTGACTCCGTGGCAGTTATTTGGATGGTCAACAAGAAGGCCTGGGCTCGATTGTCACTCTAACGCTGACTTGACTCTCAAAGGCATCAGCACTATTAGTTCACACACAAAGCTGCCTACACCAACGACGGCAAAGCCTGGACGGCCTCGGCGTAATGAGAATTTCACGCTGAGAACGTACATAACAGAGGACGCAAGAGATTCATAAACCCAATTTCATATAGCAAGGACTCGTCGCATGCGTGCGAAAGCGCCATTTTTGCCTGTTTACACAGGAAATACGATATGGCAATTTAGTTATTTGTACATAAAAATGATTTGTGTTATGTGACTGATACTGATTCTGTGTCAGCGTGACGCTTGGGGACGGCTTTAACAATATTGCTTGACTGCTTCTTGCAGCATTCAGCAATATGTTTCGTACATATTGTGTAAATCAATATGAAGTCGTCGTCCAGTTGAACAACTTGTCAGCCTTTTCCTTTCATTAAATTTTACTCTACTTGTCTACGACTAGAATAGCATGTAGCCGAAGGCAGTTTGTGAAGGCTTTCGAAATGTTGTGCCATCAAAGATGCCAATTGTGTGTGTTCCAATTTCGGGGAAACCAGTGTTGCAGTGCTCTGTACAGCGTCACCGATGTAGCCGCTTTGAATACGTGCTTTTTCTTGTGAACTCTAGCTCCCTGCATTTTTAAGAAGGTTCTAACGCCCCATGCATACTGAAATTGTGATATATGCCAGCAAAGTAACGAGCTTCATTTAATAATAAAATGAGTGAAACACAGCGGCGTTGCACCCAGACTATCGGTCTGTTTCTGGCGAAATTGAAAGTGTTCTGCTTTGTTTGAATTAATCGTGATTACAAATCCTCTTATACAACGGTTAGTTCCAAACTTTCGCAAGATGGCCTTTCATATTTTAGCAATTTTCTAAGTGCCTTGCATAACGCAAAGTCTGCTTGGCGTAATGTTGGTGAAAGCACCACTAGATATTGCTGTAGAGCTTGGCTGTGGCCTGAATATTTCACTCCCTCGGATAACATCACTAAGCCTTACTCCTACAGCAGCACCCCTTATTCTTGAGGTTTTGCAGTGTATCATATATAAAAATCTGCCCTTATTCTCCCACAGAGAAAACTCTAGTAAATTCGTCGCCGAGGGCGAGAGGGGGCATCGCGTTAATGCTGCTTAATTAGGTATGATTTAGGAATGCCTAATTGTTATTTTTATTATTATATTTCTTTATTGAATGAAAGAGAAGCGGTTACCTTCAGAAGCGTGTTGGCTTGTGCTCCACTACTGGGGTTGAAAGTGCGTTTGCTTCCATCGTATCTAGTCGAGTCAAGCAAAAAGCTAGGAAAGACGCCATGTACCGAATTCCGTACGTGCGCTCCACCGCCTATGTATACACACTGACCGCGTTCGAGGGAGATGAGTACGGGGAGAGGTTTGCACCCCCGCTGCTCATGGCTCGGCTTGGCCGAATGGCCGTTGGTGTCTTATCCAGTGATGTCTCCTAAGCGAATGTTTTCCGCTTGTTTTTTCTGGGCCAGCCCAAAGACGCGAGCATGCGAAGTGGGGCGGGGTACGGGCACCACTGACGCCTAAGCGCGACATCGTATGACCAAGAATGCTCCGCCTTAAATTAAGATCACCTCAAAATAAGCAGGTGCTTCATTCATCCTTATCTACATCTTTGTTCTCATCTTCATCTTCAATTTCGCTCCCGGAACATAATGATCGCTTTGTCCATTTGAAGCTGTTATAAATATGGTGCGCAAGAGAAATGAGTATGCATACTTAACAAATTAGAAAGAAGTGAATACACAGCGACATCATCGGGCGAAACATTTTCTAGTGAGGCGGGGTTCCAGCCACTACCCACAATAGTACGGCCAGCGTTCTTACCAATTTTTACAATTCCTCGCTTTTTAGTCGTACAAACCATTGTTTTCGACAGTCAACGCCTCATTCTACATTATAATAACTCAATTTCTACGAAGAGCAAAAAAATAATTTGTATGAAAATGCCTATTATATCGGTGATTATTGGTTGTAAAACTCCCCACCTCGCATCGGTTAGTAATAGTTATCGTCTTCTAATAACAGAAACAGGAGATATGTCAGCGCCCTGCCTGGCCTTCTTAAAGTAAGATGGAGCGTGTATCGCTAAAAAATAAAGCCACTCCAAGAGCACGCAGTCCTGTGTGAGATTTCGCAGCCACCGGTGTCGAAGGAGGTGCCAGTCCCTTTAAGAATAGAACTTTTCGTGTTACACGTCTCATATTATCGCAAAACAATAAAAATTCAAAAAAGGCTAGCAGTGATCGATATTTTCGTCTTCAAGCGGCTATCGTATGGCCCTTGACGACAGTGTAGACAGGGAATCTGGTGTTTTCTTTCTTTCTTTCTTTCTTTCTTTCTTTCTTTCTTCTTTCTTCTTCTTTCCTTCTTTCTTTGTTTCTTTATTTCTTTGGTTGCTCATGGAGGGGTATATGTTATACGGCTTCTTTCTTTTACTGTTTCAACTCCCTTCCCCGGTCTTACTGTTTTTTCGCCGGGCCACGCAATTCCTTCGGTATTTCTCTATTGGCAACAAGCCACCTTGGTTTTGTTTTTCTCTCTTTATGAACATTGCCTGACCGTTTTCTGAAAAAATGGGGCAGCCCACTTACCACCAACCTCACCCCTTCTTTTACTTGGGGGGGGGGGGGGGGGGGGCTCAGACAAATGTTACCCTCAGTTTCTAACAAACGATACATGTGCTAAACAGTTTTATGTTTGGGTTAGATAAGGGCCGCAGACTAGCAGCACATGTTCTCGAGAACGATGCGTTTTGAAAGAATACCATGAAATGAGATTTTTGTGTTTATAGACAAGAATCAAGGCGTGCAACACGATAAATTCAAGAACAGCCAAACCGGACTGCAATTCTGCTTCAATTATTGTGGGATAAATACGTGTAGATTCACCCAGAATCGTCCTGCCGCGTTTCACAAGCACAACATGCTTTCACAAAGCAAGAACGCAATCTAATGAACCACCACAGTCACTGCTGAGACACTTCCTCATAACATAGACAGAAACAAAATGCAATAGACTGGTTGCAACAGCTGTGCAACGTAGACTGCGTGTTGCCCGACGCGAAGAGGAACGGCAACGCATGGAGAAAGAAATAAAGGCCTGTCTGTACACTCAGCCAGATTTGTGCTTACAACGATCCTACCCATCTTTTAAAAGCTCTGCAAGAAATCTGTCTGATGTAACATGCGTACCAGAGCGAATTCACGTGTTTTTGTCGATTGGGCAATCCGTCGAACCGCAGATGCTTAGCAAAAACACGCTGGTCTTCACCGCTTAGCGAGATTCGCATAACTAAGTGACTGTGAAAGTAGCCCTCAAGCTTTTATACCACGTAGCATGGGCTGATGTCGTTGCTTCTGTCCGAAAACAGGGTTTTCATGCTAAGATATTTGGTCATAAAGGAAGTGTCCTCACAACTCCACGTAATTCCTCCTCTCGCTACTATTGACTCTGTGAAACGCCTACGTGCGTGTTATTACGCACTGAAACAGAGGCTGTGTAGTGCATACGTACTGTGAGGTATTGGAGAAAGGTCATCACCTTATGAAAGAAATGGTTATAGTGCAATGATGCACACAATTAAGATGAGTTTTCGCAAAGAATCGCGAGAACGAGTTGGTTTCAATGCAGTTTCTGCTGAACGAAAATGCTGGTCGTACAGATTCAAGGTGCTGACAACACCAAACGCAATAACAGTGTTATTGTTGATTTAACATGCTTACAGTGGCTAACACCTAATTAGGTAGGACCGATACCCATTTTTCAGCCAACAAATACCTACGATGACGAGGTTCGTAATAGTTCCTGATCGATAGCCATATTAGCAATAATAAGGTGCCTCAGCCATGAATAGTCATAGTTAGAACATTACTAGCTAACATAAATGAATTTGAACTGGTATAGCGCATTACGGGTAAGAAAAAACGGCCAAGCAGACCGACACAGGAGGACTAGCGCTCTGTCCTCTTGTGTCGGTCTGCTCGGCCGTTTCTTCTTCCCCGTAATGCGCTCTACCAGTTCAAGTACGACGAACCAACTCGCCCAATCTTCAACACTCGTGGTAACATTAATGAGCTATAGCTGTAGCCACACCAAGAATTCTCAGCACTTACCGCTGCTTATTGTGCTGCGCAAGTAAACTGTAGGCCATTGCAACCATAATACAGTGTTCTTATTGCTCTGAATCTGAGCCTCATGGTATAAATTGTCGCGAGTTATAAAATACAGGGGGTTTATTTAAAAACTCGGACAGTGGGACTTGCAGAGACGCTCTCAGAGAAAGCCGCTAGATTATCGTCTTCTTCACTCTGCTGCGCTGCGCCTCTCGAGCAAATCCGCGTTTTCGTTGTCGTCGTAATCTCGCCGCTAAATTCAGCTATGCACGCGGCATTACCCTCCCGCCAGAGTGAGCGTCGTCTCGACGCTCAACAGGTAGAGATGCGGCCATCTAGTGTTTACATCACTGAGAGTGGTAAAGTTTCATGCCGACCACGTGCACTGTCCTCAGGCAGATGCTGGCGACGTTTCGAACAGGAGGAGGCGTCGGGCACGACTTCGTACGTCACGTCGCTAAGACGGCGCAGAACCTTGTAGGGTCCGAAGTATCGGCGTAGAAGTTTCTCTGAGAGGCCTCGTCGTCGTACAGGAAAACCAAACCCAGACTCTATCTCCTGGTTGATAAATGACGAATCGATGGCGAAGGGTTGTACCGTTGGGCGTGAAGTTGCTGCTGGTTCGTTATTCTGACGCGGGCAAGCTGCCTTGCTTCTTCGGGCGCGCTCAGTGAAGTCTGCGGCGTCTGTCTCTGAACCATTGCAATCGTAAGGCAGCATGGCGTCAAGCATTGTCGTAACTTCTCTGCCACGAATTAGTGCGAACGGCGTCATTTTGTTGTTTCCTGACGCGCCGTATTATACGCGAAGTGTGATGTACGGCAATATTCGGTCCCAATTCTTGTGTTCTACGTCGACGTACATGCAAAGCATGTCAGCGATTGTCTTGTTAAGTCTTTCTGTAAGCCCATTCGTTTGTGGATGGTAGCTGTCGTCTTCCTATGCGCTGGTGCCACTGAGCGTAAGCACAGTGCGCAAAAGCTCGGCTGTAACGCGGTACCTTGTCTGTTATGACGACAGCTTGAGCACCATGTCCTCAGAACAATGTTCTCAATGAAGAACTGGGCCGCCTTCAGCTGCAGTGCCACTCGCGATTGCCTTGGTCTCCGCGTATCGGGTGAGGTAGTTCCGTCGCCACTATAACCCATTTGTTGCCACTGTCCGATGTTGGGAATGGGCCCAGCAGATCCATTCCGATTTGAGAAAACGGAGTTTCTGGCACGGGCACAGGATGTAATAGTCCAGCGGGTTTGACAGGTGGTACCTTGCGCCGCTGACAGTCAATGCATGTTCGGACTTAATGTTTAACCTCTGCTGGCGATTCTTGGCAGTATATTTTTTCTTTGATGCGTGTCAGTGTTCTTGTTGAAACCGAGGTGGCCCGCAGTGGCTTCGTCATGGCAGGCTTGTAAAATTTCGCTGCGGAGAGCTCCAGGAACTACCAGCAGATAGCTTCTACCTGTCGGTGAAAAGTTCTTTTTGTAGAGAATTCCGTCCCGTAAACAGAATGACGATAAGTTTCTTCGATAACACTCTTGGTGCATTGGCGGCTCGTCCGTTCAAGAATTTTATAAGCGAGTTGAGCTCCCGATCATCTTGTTGTTGCCGAGAAATGATAGCTGCATCAACAACTCCTAAAAAAACCTGGGAAATCATCATCCTATATAGCCGGTGATTCATCGGTGACCTTGACAAACAGTCGGCGTCTAAGTGTTGCCTTCCGGACTTGTAAACTATCGTCATGTCGTACTCTTGGAGCCGTAAGCTCCATCGTGCTAAACGTCCAGATGGGTCTTTTCATGTTGGTCAACCAACAAAGAGAGTGATGGTCGCTTACGACTTGGAAAGCGCGGCCATATAAGTACGGGCGGAACTTCGCAACTGCCCAAACGACGGCCAGACACTCCTTCTGCGTTGTTGAGTAGTTGGACTCGGCGCGTGTCAACTTCCTACTAGCGTAGGCAACCACTCTCTCTCCACACCATCTTGGCATTGGACAAAAACAGCACCTAGGCCCACATTGCTGGCGTCTGTATGGATGGCTGTTGGTGCATTCTCGTCGAAGTGAGCGAGGACAGGTGGAGTTTGTAGACGCTGTCCGCAGCTCGTTGAATGAAGCTTCTTGCTCTTCACCCCATACAAATGCGATGTCTTCCCTTGTAAGGCGGGTGAGTGGAGAGGCGATGTGTGCAAAGCCTGCTATAAATCGCCGGTAGTAGGCGCAGAGACCCAGAAAAACGCCTGACCGCTTTCTTATCAAAAGGCCTTGCGAATTTTGCGACGGCTGCTGTTTTATCTGGTCAGGCTTCAACACCTTCGCGACTGATCACTGTCCCAGGAACTGGAGTTCTTCGAAACCGAAGTGGCATTTTCCGGTTTGAGTGTGAGTCCAGCGGACCGTATGGCTTGAAGGACTGACAGTAGCCGCTTTAGATGCTCTTCAAACGTGGCCGAAAAAAACGATCACGTCGTCGAGGTACACAAGGCATGTTTTGCATTTCAGGCCGGACAGAATGGTATCCATAAGTCTCTGAAACGTGGCTGGGGCTGAGCATAGACCGAAAGGGAGGCCTTTGAATTCATAAAGCCCGTCTGGCGTCACGAAGGCGGTCTTTTCTCGGTCACGCTCATCTACTTCTATTTGCCAGTATCCACTTTTAAGGTCCATTGACGAGAAGTAGCGCGCATGCCGTAGCCTGTCCAAAGAGTCATCGATCCGTGGTAATGGATAAACGTCTTTTTTTTGTAACATGGTTCAGCTTACGATAATCGATGCAGAAACGCAAGCTGCCGTCTTTCTTTTTCACGAGTACCACTGGCGATGCCCAAGGACTCTTCGATGGTTGGATAACGTCATCTTCTAGCATCTCTTGACTTGCTGCTGGATCACCTCACGTTCTTTCTGAGGCGACGCGATATGGGTTCTGTCGGATCGGTCTTGCTGTGTCTTCCGTAATTATGCGATGCTTAGTCAGAGGCGTTCGACCCACTCGTGATGTCGATGAGAAGCAGTCCTTGAACTGGTCGAGCAGCTCCATAAGACGGCATCTTTCAGTCGGTGTTAGACTCGGACCGATATCAACTGATGGTGTATGTGGAGGTGATTGAGCTGTGGCTTCCCCTTGCATTAGAAGACAGTCGTGAGAGTAGTCGAGCTCTTCGAGGTACGCCACAGCCGTGCCTTTACCGATGTGCCGGCGCTCATTTGTGAAGTTGGTCAGAAGCACGTCTGCGCGCCCATTCACTAAGCTGACGATACCGCGAGCGATGGCGATGCCTTGGTGAAAAAGAAGGTCAGTGATGCGTTCGGCTATAACGTCTTCATTACAGTGCACGGCGCAACACACGGAAACAAGACTACAAGATAGTGGTGGCACGCAGACGTCGTCGTCGACCACACGTAACACCCTGGGTTCTTGGTCTGGATCAGTGGTCACAGACTTGTCAGCGGCGAATGTGATCACACCGTCGCGTATGTTGACCACAGCACCGTACTCTCTTCAGAAGTCCATTCCCAGAATCATAGGTTTACAGCACTCTGGTAGAATCAGAAATGTGGCTACAAAAGCCACATTCTCAATAGTGAGTCTTGCTGTACATTTTCCCGTGGGAGTCATTATCTGGCCTCCAGCACTTCGGATATAAGGGCCCGTCCATTCCATCCTGACTTTCTTGAGTTCGTCTGCCAATCGTTCACTTATTATGGAGAAGTCTGCACCCGTATCGACTAAGGCCGTCACTTCAACGCCGTCAATCGTCACAGCGAGGTCGGCAGTCACAGTTTTCCCGGCGAAGTCCTTCATCATCGTCTCTCACGTGTTTCGGCAGCAGGGGGGTTTTTCGGCAATTCGTCGGCTTGCAACCTTCCCCCCAGAGGTCGCTGCTTTCAGTTTCCCCGCCGTGGGCTGGGAGACCGATCTCTGACGGCGTCAGCAAAACTACGGCGGCTTGGTGAAGCAAAGCGAGCCGGTGATGGTGAGCGCGTCCGGAAGGTAGAAGAGCCTTCCCGCCTGCCAGCCTGGTCGTCATCGATGGGGGCACGGCTTTCGTCGAACTGTCGGCGCGTAGGTGTGGGTGCACTACCGCGGTATTCAGCTCGGCGATGTGGGCAAAAACGGCAAATGTGCCCTGGCTCTCCACAGTTATAGCAGAGTGGTCGACGATCCGCAGTGCGCCATATGTCAGTCTTCCGCATATAGGGTCGCCTGACAGAATCCTGCTGAGCCCAGGCTGCCACAGGATACGGTTCGAGGTACTGCGGCGCTGACATGGGCGTGGGTTGACGAACAGCGTCTGCATAGCTGTATCCGTTCGGCTGGTACGATACTTCTGGAGCCAATGGACGACGCACAGCGTCTGCATAGGTACACGAGTTTGGACGGTGCGGTGGAGAGGAATATTGCTGAGGAGAGGCAACGCTTGTCGAAGTTCATGGCGAACGATTTCAGCGACGGAGGCTACCGTGGACTCCTGCTGCGGGGGGCGCCTGTGACTGCAACGTGTATTTTGCGATCTCCTTCGCGATCTCCTCACGCACGATCTGTCTAATCAGGTGGCGTAGTGAAAACTCGTCGTTTTCGGTAAGTGCGGTGGCGCCTGCAGCTGCGCCGGTGGCCGGGCGGTCAGACTGTCGGTACCGTTGCTGTAGCGCACGCTCTATTGCGGTGGCCTCCCTGGTGAACTCGTCCACTGTTGTCGGCGGATTGCGCACAAGACCAACAAATAGCTGCTCTTTGACGCCCCTCATGAGATGACTTAGCTTTCGAGCCTCGGGCATGTTGGGGTCCGCGCGGTGGCACAAGCGCACCATATCCTCAGCAAACATGGCGACGCTTTCATGCAGCTGTTGGGTGCGTCCTTCAAGAAGGCGTTGTGCGTTTTCGCGTCGGTCCGCGTTACCGAAGGTGTCAAGAAACCGACGACAAAACTCCTCCCATGTCGTCAAGGTTGCCTCCCGGTTTATAAACCACGTCTTCGCGCCGTCTTCAAGGGCGAAGTATACGTGGAAGAGCTTTCCATCGAGACTCCAGTAGTTCGATTTAGCTACCCGTTCGAGCTGCTCAAGCCAGTCTTGCGCATCTTCGTTCGGCCGGCCATGAAATGGTTCAGGAATACGCATATTCTGGACCGTCACCTGTGCAGGACTCCTTGCCATTTCTTGAGTAGGCGTGGTTGTCGGAAGTGTTGCTCCCTTTAAAAGGCCAAATTCTGGTTCAAGACCTTGAAAGCGACGGCTTGAGCGGTGCACAGGCGTCTCCACGCGTGGCTGTCTCGTAGGGCTGGACTCGGGGCTTCTCACAGGGGTGCTGATCATGAGGTGGTAGTACCCAGCTCCTTCACCAGTGTCGCGAGTTATGAAATACAGGGGGTTTATTTAAAAACTGTGACAGTGGGACTTGCAGAGACGCTTGCTTGCTTGCTTGTTCCTTTCTTTTGTGGCTCTCACCCACTAAGGGGGATTGGCCAAGAAGCCGGTGGTTAATGCAAGTAAATACCTATAGATTTTCTAGATTAGGGGAATATGATTACTGTGTTTTGACTGTGAAATTAATTTGGCGCAATGTAAAAAAAAAGAAAGAAAAAAGGGGGAGAAATAATGGAATTTGTTGAATATCTGTAATGGAATCGTTATATGAAATTTTCCTGAAAGTTGAATCATTGCAGTGTATCAGCTAAATAATAAGTGGTAGTGTGACTATTAAAATTCGGGAGCTGATGGCTGACTCAGCAAGGTAATCTTCTTGTGTTATATATGAATTCGCAGAGAGCCCTGCAGATGTTCCTGTCGCTATGTCCCAATGAAATGGCCCCAAAAGACAAAATATTGGGAGTATTAAGTGATATTCCTAATTTTTTGAATAAAATTTCGAAGCAGTTTTTTCTTTGATTTTTGAATCGGTGACATGTGATAAGAAAATGGTCGATATGTTCAGGTTCGTTACAGCTTGAGCACAGAGGGGATGGCACCAGACCAGACCTGTTTAAGTAGAAATTAAGAGGTGGTACACGGCAACGTAATTTTGTTACCAATACTTCCAATTTACGCGTGGGACACCATTTATTATTCCATGTGAATTGCAGGTGCGAGAAATCTGGATTCGGTATAATGGTTTTTGATGAGTCTTCAAGAAGGGAAAGTTTTCTAAACCTCGCTGCTGTTACATAAGCTGTAGGAGGCATGATTGGCACAATCGGAAGATCAAGAGATGTTCGCGCAAGTTTGTCAGCCATCTCGTTTATAAATATACTACGATGGCCTGGCACCCATATCATTCGCACTAGACGAATGTTTGCTGGGATTAATGATTTAAAAGTCTCTAGTACTGCTGGTGTCGACGACGATGATAAGAATGAACACACGGAATACGAGTCAGTCACTATCACAGCTGTCGAATGAGTCGCAGGAAGTTTACGAATAGCTAGTATAACGGCCGTTAATTCCGCTTCAAATATTGGTGTATAATCTGGGAGGCGTAATGAAAATGACCAGAATAATGAGAGAGAAAAAATACCCACACCTGCCTTCTCGCCACTCATAGATGCATCCGTTGCAATTACTGTATTAGTACCTAATTGAGACAGGTGTTGTTCTAATAAACCAATCAAATATTTAGAGGGCAAGTGTTTTGCGTTCATGGGGAAGATATTGTCAAATTCTATTTGGACTTGGCCGATTGGTTTGACAGGTGGTGTGATCTCGAATATATTAACATTTAAAGTATCTAGAAGTGTTTGAACAAATAGCACTTGGGGGTTTATATACACGGGACCAATGTTCATTGAAGAAGACACCAGGCTCGGCAAAGAATACAAATTGTCGCCTTCTTAAAGTGGATTCAGAAAATTTTAAATAGGTGTTTACTGTTAAAATACGAAATCTGCAAGCAAGGGTGGGTATCCGAGCTTCTTGATACAAAACATTGTTAGCTGTGAATTTTGGCACACCTAAACAACTACGTAGCGCTTCCCGCTCTAAAAGAATGAGGGGGTTTATTTTGTATGCTGGTCCACCAGAGAATAGTACACATCCGAATTCAAGAATCGGACGAACGTACATGCGATAAATCATGATCATCGTATCTCTGCGAAGACCGGAACGGAGGCGGCTAAGCCTACTTATCATTCCAACAGCGCGTGTAGCCTTAATTTTAATATATTCAATGTGGTCACGCCAGCTCAGTTTTTGGTCGTACAGTACACCCAGATATTTAATACAATTAACCTGGGGTATTATTTCCTGATGGTACTGAAGAGAAATAGTAACTGGTGCGTCCAACGGAAAAACTATTAGAGTACTTTTAGTTACGTTCAGGTTCATATGAATTTTCTGAAACCAGGTTTCCAATGTTGCCAAATAACACTGTAAAGTCAAATGTAGTGAATAAATATCGTTGTCAGATGCAAAGAACGCGATATCATCTGCATATACATATACGTGTACCTTATCACTCTGTGGTATTGAACTTAACAAAATGTTAAATAGCACAGGCGATAGAACAGAGCCTTGAGGAACACCTCTCGTTTGGCTATACTTCGGCGTGGAAATACCTCGTTGGAAGCAATAAAATTTTCTGTCTTTTAAAAATTCGTATATCCAATTTGTTATGTACTGCGGGAACGTAAGATCTTTTAGGACATTGATAAGAATAGCATGTTCAACACTGTCATATGCCTTGGCTAAATCAAGGGTTACTAGG
Source organism: Rhipicephalus annulatus (assembly GCA_013436015.1). Lineage (NCBI taxonomy): Eukaryota > Metazoa > Arthropoda > Arachnida > Ixodida > Ixodidae > Rhipicephalus > Rhipicephalus annulatus. Next base: position 12,694 of record WOVY01010318.1, read on the forward strand.
GCCGCATATTGTCGTCTGTGCCGAGCAAGCTTTATACGAGCCTCTAAATCAACATGCGCCCACCATATAGAGTAACCTGGTCTAAATCCAATCTGGCACGCACTGAGTATCGCATTATCTGTTATGAACTTCGTAACTCTACTGTAAAGTATTCTTTCTATTAACTTAACTACGTGTGATGTTAAAGCGATTGGCCTAATGTTATCTATCTGCATTCCTAGTCCCTGTTTTTTAAGAAGCGGTATTATTTTTGCAAGTCTCCAGTCAGGAGGTATCCAACTATTTTCAAGTGAATAGTTGACAACGTTAAGAAGGTCTTCAGGAGAGATGTCGAATAATATTTTTAACATTTCCGAAGTGACGCCATCTGGTCCAGGACCTGTGTTTGGCAGAATATGAACGACGTGCGCAAGTTCATCCCTACTTACTTCAATAAAATCATTTCCGAATGACGGTTTTGTACACTTTATTTTGATTTGTGATGTAAATCTCTTCTCCAATTCTATTGCAATTTCCGGTAATGTATTTTCCAAATCAGTTGGAGAAAGAATAACTGAGTCAATATTTACGTGTGCTGTAATAGCTTTACGATTACGGAGAAATCTGAATAGAGCTTTCTTGTTGCCACTCTTGGATAAGTAGGTGTACCGTTTTTCTTCATAATCGTCTTTCGCTAATGAAACTGTTCTCCTAAAGGTAGCTTTAGCAAATAAATAATTTCTCCAATTAGTCGGACATTGGTTGGTGAGGAGTTTTTTCCATGCAGCGTTGCGGCGTCTATAATCTCTGGCGCAATCCGCATTCCACCAGGCAGATATGAATTTTCCCTTTGTTGAAGATATAGTGAACTGTGATTTTTTAATTGTACACTTTAGGGTGGAACAAAGGCTCATAGCTTTCATATTTGTTTCCATATTGGGCAAGGAAGACAGCGTTGACTGCAAGTTCTTTTTAAATTTAGAGTAGTTTACAAAACTTTGCACCTGGCGATCTACCGTCACTAAAGGAATGCTGACTTCAAATACCAGGGGGCAGTGATCACTACTTGTAGCAGTATCAAGAACAGTCCAAGACAATATTGTCACACTTGAGCTGGCAAATGTCAAGTCTAAGACGGACCTCGAATTACATCGAACGAATGTCGGAACTCTGGAGTTCCAACAAATAAGGTTATTCCGGTTAGTCCAGTCCCACAACCGTTTTCCTGATGAATCAGTGCGGAATCCCCATGAAACGTGATGGGAATTGAAGTCTCCCGCAAATAGCATACTGTTTCTGCAAAAACTCGCAGTCACGTCAAGAGCTCTTTCATCTTGTATTCCAGCCGGAAAGTAGTTGTTGACTATAGATAGTGGCGCGCATCCTGGAAAGTGAACTTCCAGAACCATTACTTCATAATCGTGTGATATTTGTTGGTAAACTAAGTGTGTTTTATGGCAAATTTTGGATGAAATGAAAAACATTAATCCTCCACCACGTGAGTCTCGGTCAAGTCGAAAGCACTGATAGTCTTTTAGATAGAAGTTTTGATCAGCAGACAGCCAAGTTTCTTGTAAGATTATGACGTCTGGAGATTGTTGAGAAATTAGGTATAATAAGTCTGTAGTTGCAGAGAGAATTGAACGGCAGTTCCACTGAAGTACTCTAAGGTACCCTATGATGATAAGCAAGCAGTAGCAACTGCTTGATCTAAGATACTATCTTTTAAGAAGTCCGCTTTCGTCATTGGTTCCTTCACACTCTTTTTTGTTTTCGGATGAGAAGAATTATTAAGTTTGCTAGTGGGGGATCTGGTGCGTTTCAAAAGGCGAGCATCCATATCTACATCCCGATTAATTATTGATTCTGAATGAGATATACCTTCCTGCTCAGTTGTGTTAGGACTGGAAAGCATTGCCTCGTTATCGATAGAGACATCTGACTGATGTTCGGCAGGTATACTAGTTGAGGCACTAGGAGGTTGGATACGCTTAGTTATTCGATCAGATGCACCCGAAATCTGTGAATCCATAATGCTATTGAGTGAGTCGGACAGATTGAGTAAAAATTTTTCTAATACTTTTTCTACGGCCTTTTCTACCATAGCAGAAATGGACTGAGAAAGTGATGCATCCATAGAAAGGGGTGGACGAGCTGCTATACCGGCATAACCCTGATTCCTGCTTTGAATTTCTGCAATTGCTTCTCTACGAGAGCATCGTCTCCTTTCAATGATTTCAATCACCTGAAGTTCTTTTGATCTTGCAGGGCAGTTAGGATCGTCTGCAGCGTGATTTACCTTGCACAAACAGCATGTCTTATTGTCTGATTGACACTCATCAGTACTATGACCAGCCCCGTATATGGCCCCGCATATGCGGCATCGAGTCTCCGATCGACAACCTTTAGTACTGTGTCCAAAGCGCCAACATTTAGCACATTGCAGCGGACGGGGAGCCAAAGCTTCGACCTTATAGATAAGCGGCCATGCCTTGATCTCCGAAGGGCGATCTGTACCAGCGAATGTGGCAATTACAGTTTCAGTGGGAACTTTCTGTTGGTTTTCCTGTTTGGTACAGCGGTAAACAGAAATAACACCTGCTGGGGAAAAGATGTCCAAGACTTCTGCTGGGCTTAGACTTGCGTCTACCCCCCGAACCAATCCTTTGCAGCAAGCTAGATGAGGTGGGATAAAAGAGCTCACCGGATGTGATGCAAAAGTAGTGCACTTTAGAAGGTCTTGGATGCAGGCCTTGTCTGGTGAGCAGCATAGTATCCCCCCGCGTCCAAACTGACGAACCTCTGTTATCAGTAGAGAGTGGGGAGTGATCGCACGAAGTTCCGTTTGGATTGTCTTGGGGTTTTTCATGCGGATGAACCCACCGGTGGTTGGCACCAAAGCGACAGGAACGCTACGGGTTCCATTGCGGAGAAACAACTCCAAAGGAAGATCTTGAGGGGGAACAGAGGCTGACCAGAGGGCAGGCCTCTGGCCCGGAGAAGAAACAGACATGAAATAAGAAGAAGTTACACTTATCAATGCACTAAAACAGTTGCGGAACAAGAGGTAGATCTAATAGAATAAAATAGAAGGAACCGCCGGCTACTTGACCGCAACCCTGAGGATGGAACAAGGAACGCAGCCGCAGGCACCCGATCGTAGGCTCGAGCTCTCCAGCACGCACATCTCTCAGAGAAAGCTGCTAAGATTATCGTCTTCTTCACTCTGCTGCGCTGCGCCTCTCGAGCAAATCCGCGTTCTTCGTTGTCGTCGGTATCTCGCCGCTAAATTCAGCTATGCACGCGGCAATATGCTTCACGCGCCTGAAAAAATTGTTGAAGTTGTCGTAAAGCCGTTGAAGTATTGAAACACTGATACCCGGTGGCTCTGAAGACTAATACGATTGTTCTTACAATGGTTGAATTTGAGACATCGTTGTTTTCAAGTAGTTAAGGTTGTTTACCGGTGGCTTCTATGTCTGAGCTTTAGCAAGGTGACGCTGTATTGTTTCTTCTTTTATTTGGTTCGCAGAAAGGTTCAGGTTAAACCACTAAAAGTCACTGATAAAGCACGGATGTCCAACCAAACGCTCGCATCACTTATAGATGAACGCGCACGTCTTCGTTGGCGTAAATCTTTCGTTGTTTTGCGGTTTGATCTCGCAGCCACCATCGCATTTCCGAAGCTTAACTGATTAACAAAGTATTTGAAAAGTACATCATGCAAGCCTCCAAGTCTAGTAGCTTCTAGTAGTAATACATTGGATTGCGAATTAAGTTAGCATATTACTAGCAGCGTATAACGCCTCACTAGTCCAATGCATATAAAGGTAGCTCGATGATCATTAACTGCCGATGAACACGATCGGTATTTTTCACGTATTGTGATGTGCATGGTTGGTATTGACCTCACGAAACTCGACACAATATTATAACCACTCTTCGGATGTTTGGACCACGCTTTCTTTTAAAATATTTAACATTACGCGCACAAAATGAGGCTAGAATTGAGACACATTGTACTTTCTAGCATACACAATCTCTCTAAGCCTCCACTTAAGAAAACGTGGCGTAGGATGATGCTACAGACCCTAGCTTTTATACGATACAAAACGGCATAGCGGAGATATACCGACAAATGTCTGTTTGTGGAAATATGGTTCACTGTTAGCAATCGTCGGTCGTTGGAGAGACAGTACTTATTGGGAAATGTCGGTTAGTGGAAACGAAGTAGGTAACAATAATGCCACTCAGTCTAAAGATATAGCGATCTATTGGTAAATTTTAGTTAGTGAACAATGAGTAGAGTATTGAAAATATTCGTTAATGAAAAGACAGCGAGGTATCAGGAAACCAGCTTTAGCAGATATACAGCCGTATTGTACCAAGTGTATTTTACAAGAAAGATAGCGAAACAATGAGTCTAGTCTCTTCCCCCTCCAAAAAAATACTGAAGGAACAGAGCCTTTACTTATCTAAATTCCACCCTACTCCACGTCCAGTGCTTGCGAACTGTTGTTAATTTCCCATTATTGTAAACATGGTGAAGTCTTGGTGAACGTCAGTTAGTGAAAAGATGATGAAATGCTTTAAAAGTAGGATTCTACAAATCATTTACTTATTGTCAAATATATATAGCAGTCAGTGGAGAGAACACAAAGGTTTTGCAAGCGTTAGTCAGAAGAAGCAATGTAATGATCCATTTCGGTTAGTGAAAAGACAGCAATAAGCGGACAAATTTTATTGAATAGAAAGTTAGACAACTGGTAACTTTCGGTTAATGAAAAGACGAGAGTATTGACAAATCTTGGGCAGTCCAAAGCTTTATTATTCAAACCTTGTGAAGTATTGGCCTATCTCGTGTAATTCAGGCATTGTGATATGCTCGCCAATATTCGTTAGAAAAATCACGACGAAATAGGGAGATGTTACAGTAAATGGAAGAGAGAAAATATATTGAGAAGTCCCGTTGATTGGAAAGATGCATGATGAAGAACTGGAAAACGTCGGTTAGGGGAAAGATTGAAAGCTATAGGTGAATGGTAGTTTCTCAAAATGTGAGGTTAGTGACAAAGACAAATCTTTGTTAGTGATAAAGCTGCCAAACATTGGCATATGCCAGATAGTTAAAATATCTTAAACGTATGGGCACACATATGTTAGTGCAATGGTGACGATGCCTTGACAAATGATAACAGTGGTGCTAAATAATGAGCAGGAATGGTTGATTTATACTACTTTCTCGGTGGTGAGGGTTACTGTTGGCCATTCGCTGTTGCAAAAACAACGTTTTTGTCGGAATGTCAATTTGTTTTGACTACCAAGTGTATTTTAATACCGTTTTCTTTGTAGAGCAATGAAAATACAGTTCGTGATGGGAAATAATTGACAGGGTCACAAGCTACTGCTGGTCCAAATAACCGAATTCTTCCAATCTATCCTGTCGCTTTCGAGTCATGCGCGGCTCCTTCAAACGCGCGCTACTAGCGCGCCCTCTCAGCTCGAATCCAGTGTCGGTGGGAGCCGCTGTGCTTTATGGGACACCATTTCTCCTTGGAGTGCCGTTCAGCGCCAGGGCGATGGCGGCTTCCTCCGCTTGCTCCGCAGACGTTGCTCGGACGCTGCAGGCGGTAAGCAGTTTGCCGTCCCTGGCTCGGACAACCACCGCTACGTATGTGTGCGGTCGGTATTGATGCTTGGCGGCGTCTACGTACACCGCCGTCGAGTCACTGGCGTGAGTCTCTGCCAGCGCTCTTGCGACCTGTCGCTCTTCGTTGCGGGTGGATGTTGCGTGGTAGCGGCAGGACCACGAGGTGTCTCGCGATGTCTCTTTTGATTTCCGTGCGCTCCGGAGCCTCGCCTCGATAGGACTCGGCTCTGGGCGGGCGCAGGCCGACTCTCCGGAGGATTTCTCTGCCGGCAGTGGTCGTTGCGAGGCGGGCAAGCTGCGACGTGCGCTGGGCCTCGCTCACCTCTTCTAGGGTGTTGTGGGCCCCCAGTCGGGCAAGGGAGTCGTTGCTCGTGCTTGCAAGAAGACCCAGGGCGGACTTGTGGGCCTTCCTGATGGCTGCGTTTCTCTTGTCCCATTCGTGCTGCAGCCATCTGTGAAATGCGCCGACGTACGATACGTGGCTCGTCACAAACGACTGCAGCAGTCGCAGGACGTTGGCTTCTCTCATGCCGTTCCGTTTGGTGGAGATTTCACGAGGATAAAGTAGCAACGGACCTTCTGAAAGATGGCGGATAAATTATGTTAGAAAAACTGACCACCTTATAAACGAAGTGTCTCTTGACAGGAAGGGTACCTGAATCTTGCAAGAACGCCAACATCACCTTAATTCATAAGAAAGGAGACGTCAAGGACTTGAAAGCTACAGTCTGATCAGCTTACTGTCCGTTCTCTACAAACTATTTACAAAAATAATATCTGATAGAAGTAAGGCGACATTACAGATCAATCAACAAAATGACCAAGCAGGATTTCGTACAGGCTACTCCACAATTGACCATGTTCATACTATCAATCAGGTAATAGATAAATGCGCAAAATACAACCAACCCCTATACAGAGCATTCATAGATTAAGAGAAGGCGTTTGACACAGTCGAGCCATCAGCAGTAATACATGCCCCACGGAATCAGGGAATCGAAGAACTCTACATAAGCATACTGAAAGAAATATGCGGAGCATCCACAGCCACAACGATTCTCCATGACAGAATCCCAGTAAAAAACGTAAAAGGCAAGGAGACGCGATCTCTCCAATGCTATTCACCGTGTGTTCACTGGAGGTTTTCAGGACCCTGGATTGGGAAGAGTTAGAGATAAGAGTCAATGGAGAGTATCTTAGTAATTCGCGCTTCGCTGATGACGTTGCCATGATGTTTAACTCACAGGACGAATTACAGCTCATAATTAATGATCTGAACACAGGAAGTAGAAAAGTAGCTCTGAAAATTAATATGCAGAAAACAAAAGTAATCTGCAACAGTCTCGGCCGAAAACAGCACTTTGCGATAAATGCAGGAAATTACAAAGGAATGTGTCTACTTAGGACAGGTAGAAACCGCGGAGCCCAACAATGAGAGATAAATAACTAGAAAAATAAGCTTGAGCTAGATAACATTCGGCAAGCATTCTCAAATCATGAATAGTAATCATGAATGGTAACTAACCCTCAAGAAGAACAGCTGCATCTTGCCATTACTTACCTACGGTGCAGAAACCTGGACGCTTACAAAGAGGGTTCAACTTAAAATGAGGACGACGCAGCGAGTGATGGAAAGGAAAAGGATAGATGTAACGTTAAGAGACTAGAATACGGCAGAGAGGGTCAGAGAACAAACCGGGGTTAAGGATATGATAGTTGAAATCAAGAAAAAGAAATGGACATGGCCCGGACAGGAAGCAGCACAACCGCTTGTCATTAAGGGTAAGTGATTAGATTCCCAGAGAAGGCAAACGCACGACGGGGAGACAGAAAGCTAGGTGGGCCGATGAGATTAAAAAGTTTGTAGCTATAATGTGGCAACGGAAAGCACTAGACCGGGTTGATTTGGCGGGTCATGGGAGAGGCCTTTGCCCTGCAGTGGACGTAGTCAGGTTGACGATGATAGTGCTCCGGCATGTATTGCTGCATACCGCATTGTGCTTACCAAAAAAAACATAAGTTCTAGCGCAGCAATACTATCGTGGCATGCATAAAATTTTGAAAATTGTGTAATTATTGTAACCAGCTGATGAACACAGCAACAAAAAATACGATATATGCAAAAACAACCAGAACAAAGAAAATTCAGAGTATACACTGTGAATATAAATGACCCAGGAAGATGGCGTCACCTCTTTCCGTGAGCCACCTGTCTCCGCATAGGTTGGTGTTCCAAAATATGCGTCCAAGGATACTTATTTGTATATTGCAGCGAAAGCTGTTATGAGATCACAACTCGTGTCACGCACCACCGTAGTTGTCAGCCGCCGCCGCTGCCGCCGCCGCTGGTTTCCGTAACCACAAGAAAAAAAAAACTTAGCACCTAAGACGCAGTGGAGCTCGAGCCCGGGTCCGCTGGGTTCCAGTCACTGAGCTACACCGGTGCTTGTGACGCTGCCAAACTTGCCTTAGACAGGCTTGATGTCGGGAAAACAATCGCGTTAATACGACGTATAAAGCGTTTTAAAGCAGCGAAAGAACAACCAGTAGTCGCACAATGCGAATAGCGTAACGAGTGGGTCGTTCAATGCTCCAACCCATTACAAAAGCTTGTTCTTGTTCCCCTATTAACTCTGTCGCCTACCCACTTCAGCCACAATTGCTCATCGTCGCCAATCAATGCATGAATTGACACAAAACTTCATGCAAGTGTTTAGCGGATACCACGCTTCTCGGAAGAAGAATGAAAAATAGCATAGGGAATGCCGGCCTACTATAGCACAGATAAATTGATTAATAATGACCTAGTGGGTATCAACCAAGTGTGCTTGCAGTAGTTACCCAACGAGTGTTTCGAAAAGCCTCTGAAAGGCCGCTTTTCTAGCTATCGCTGTGACTTTGCAGTACCTTACGCGCAGGCCTGGCGCTTTTTGCAAGCAGTACCGAAAACGAAAAGCGCGCCGACATGAAACACCTCGTGCCGCTGCATAGTGCGGCGCCGAGATGTGCTCCGGTGGCTCTCTTGTCGTGAGGAGAAGCTCTGCCGCCGGCACACCTCACCCGCGACACTTGATGCGGCCCTGTGTCTGATGAAACAACAAAAGTGAAACCGAAGCTGCTGTCTGAAATGACCACACCTTACACATGGGGCAGACCTTCGGAAATAACTTTTTTTGTGGAATAAATTTTCTCCGACTCCAAACAACAGCTCTCTAAATTATAGCTGGCATAAAATTCAGGCAATTATTACGGCTCAACGATTGCGAAGCTGGTGCCATAATTTGATGTTTGATTTGCTAAGGCTTTTATAGCAAAATTTCGATATTACTGCAGCATAACCACAAGCGGCACGCATTTCTCTCAAGTTCTTCAGCCAAGCGCATTTTCACAGGCTCACACGCACATTGTTTCGTGAAAAGGTCTGTCAAAAATCACTGTGTTGCCAAATCAGGCAAATTCAAACTGATTCTGCGGGGTCAGGGGCTGAACTAGTGCTAGGGGTATGGGAAACAAGTTCACGATGTCTAAAACGACAACTCAAAGCATCGATCACTAATGGTCGATTTGAATAGGCGTGATAACGAAAGAGTCAAACCGGGTTCAACTCGCTTTTTTGTGACGCTGCAACGGCTCCGGCGTGGCATCAGTGCCTGATTTTCGTCGGCCGACCCGCGTCGCACATCCGCGTCGTTTCTTCGCACGGTGCACGGGACTGAAGCGGCGCCGAACAGGCCTCGTCGCTGATGCAGAGCGCGTTTCTGCTCGGCGACCAACAGCCCCTTGCTTTGGCGTGTTTGCCTCCGAGCCCCGATAAGCCGTGTGCCACACCGAGGGAGGAGCTCGCGTTTCGGACTTCCGCTTGTCGCGTTCGTGTCGCGAATAGCATCTTCGACGGCGACTGCTTTTTGGGTCGTCGCTCCGGTTGTTCTGCCTGCAAGTGTCGACTTATCAGCACGCAGGAAGGCACGAAACAAGACCCTTCTCCGGCGCTTACATGGTCCGTTCTGGACCTGCCTCGGGTTCTAATCTCACCTGTGGTGGTCGCATTAAACCGCGTTGACAATCAACAGAAAAAAGAAAGTTCACCACAGAAATCAGAGCTATCAATGTCGGAAGTAACTTTAGCGCTACTGGGAAATCCCTCGAAACACTCATACATTCACACCCACTCGCCAATGTGGAAGAGTGTGTGAATGTGTGAGTGTTTCGAGGGAGTTCCCAGCTGTGCTAAATTTACTTACAATATGACGAATTACCAACTAGCCCAACAACAAGTTATAATGAACTCTTTCGACATTCTATACGTTACACTATTTACACTTGGCGATTGCTCTCTTGACAGTTCCACGTGTAAATGCGTCACACGGGCGACTTCACTCTCGTTCATTAACTTTCTCTCTTATCCCTTACAGGCTTGTCCGCATTTTCGATGGAGGCGAAAGGGATCGAGGCCCGTGTGCTTAGATTTAGGTGCGCGTTGAAAAAACCCCGGGTGGTCGAAATATCCGGAATCCCCAACTACGGCGCCTCTCGTCATATGGTGGTTTTGGGACGTTAAACCACCACAATTATAATGTCAGTTACGCAATGTGGCGCGCACACCCGCAACACTCCTCTTGTTTTATGGTAGATGCAGTGAATGAAGTGGTACAACGAAGAGCTTTGTTTTTAATAGACACTAAGCTCCTCCGGCCCGCACTCCGTCGTCGTCTCCGCCGTCGAAGCTCCCACCGCCGGTGAAGCGCTCCGAGCAAAACATGTGGTGGGGCTGTGTTGGTGGGCAAAAGACGCTTTGCCTACCGCAGTTTCTGCTGGGTTTTCAATGGTGCATGTGGTGTTCCCAGTCAAGCAACGAGAAAAACAAATGGTATGCTGACGAGCTGCGTCGCGGTCGGGTGTGAGTCGCGTCTCACAACTTAGTTTAGTTTGCTGGCACACATCGCAGCCCTCAGCGCTTATGGCGGTAGTTACGCGCGAACATCGCTATAATTTTAATATAACGGGGGAGTTTCGACTTCCTCCCACGCCTAGCCGTGCGTGGCTTTGCCGTGTCCGAGGAAAAGGGGATCCTGGGGGTTGAGCCGACGCTGGGTGATTGGACCGTTAAGGCCCCCCGGCAGAGGCAACACACCCCTTTGGCCCCGGCTTCACGTAGACGGCACCCCTGAGCTGACCCACCCAGGGGAATCGGCAGGCGCCTTTTCCTATCTCTCTCTCCCTACATCTTCGTCTTTATCACTTACTATTTATCTGTCCTGTCTTCTACTCTCTTCCGTTTACTTCCAAACTTCCTGGCGGCTAGGGTTAACCCTGTGCAAATAGCCTACCTTGGTCTAGGCGCATTGGGTTATAGTGGCGTTGTACGGCTGGCGTCTGCAGGTTTCAGCATTTGTAACCTTGTAGCGTCCCCTCGTTGGGCTCCGTGGTGGGTGGCCGCCAACGCTGCTGAACAACAATAAGGAACACATGCATGGAGCATTCCCACTACTGTCTGATCGTACTGGCTTAAAGCCGGTACGCACCGATGATCTCACCAGAGAAGGACTGGCCACCCTGGTGCAGTATCTGGCCACCCCCTCCCGTAGGCATTCATCAATTAACTCACGGCCCTCAGTCCCCACCTGCTGCGGAGCAACTGACCACGGCGGCGGTCAGATCTGCAAAGCAGCAGAGGGTGCTAGGAATCTCTGGATACGGACAGGCCACCATTGGAACTTGAACTTAGCAACGTTTAACGTTAGAACGTTATCTAGTGAGGGAAGTCTAGCTGTATTATTCGAGGAGCTAGAAGGCAATAAATGGGATATAATAGGGCTGAGTGAGGTTAGGAGGACAGATGAGGCCTATACTGTGCTACAGAATGGGCACGTCTTTTGCTATCGGGGCTTGGCAGACAGAAGACAACTGGGAGTAGGGTTCCTAATTCACAGAAACATAGCTGGAAACATAGAGGATTACTATAGCATTATTGAAAGGGTGGTAGGCATTGTAATTAAACTGAATAAAAGATACAAAATGAAGGTAGTACAGGCTTACGCGCCTACATCCAGCCATGATGACGCTTCAGTTGAAAGCTTCTATGAAGACGTGGAATCGGCAATGAGTAAGGTGAAAACATAGTATACTATAGTAATGGGCGACTTTAATGCAAAGGTAGGGAAGAAGCAGGCTGGAGACCAGGCAGTAGGAGATTATGGCATCAGCACTAGAAACGCCAGAGGAGAGCTACTAGTAGAATTCGCAGAACGCAATAATCTGCGTATTTTGAATACCTTCTACCGAAAACGAGAAAACCGCAAGTGGACATGGAGGAGCCCTAATGGCGTAAATAAGAACGAAATAGACTTTATAATGACTGCATACCCAGGAGTCGTGCAGGATGTGGAAGTGGTTGGCAAGGTAAGATGCAGTGACCATAGAATGGTACGGGCTCGAATCCGCCTAGACTTGAAGAAGGAACGACAGAAACTGATACGCAAGAAGCAAATCAATGAGCTAGCACTGAGAGGGAAAGTACAGGAATTCAGAGTGTCACTGCAGAACAGGTACTCTGCTCTTAGCGAGGAAACCAACCTTAGCGTAGATACAATGAATGATAATCTGACGAGTATCATCACGGAGTGTGCAGTGGAAGTTGGAGGCAGGGTAGCTAGACAGGACACCGGCAAGCTTTCCCAGGAAACGAAGAACCTAATTAAGAAGCGTCAAATCATGAAAGTGTCAAGTACAACAGACAAAATAGAACTGGCAGAGCTTTCAAAGCTGATTAATAGACGTAAAGTATGCGATGTAAGAAGGTATAACATGGAGAGAATTGAGCACGCTCTGAAAAACGGAGGAAGCGTCAAAGCAGTGAAGAGGAAACTTGGGATAGGCAAAAGGCGGATGTATGCACTAAGGGACAAAGAAGGCAATTTAACTACCAATATGGATAGGATAGTTAAAATAGCGGAGGAGTATTACAGAGATCTGTGCAGTAGCCGAGACAACCACGACCTTAATACTATAAGAACTAGCAGTAACCCAGACGACACCTCACCGGTAATGATAGAAGAAGTCAGAAAAGCTTTGGAGAGCATGCACAGAGGCAAAGCTGCTGGTGAGGATCAAGTAACATCAGATCTGCTGAAAGATGGAGGACAGATTGTGTTAGAAAAACTAGCCACTCTATTTACGAGGTGTCTCCTGACGGGAAAAGTACCAGAGTCTTGGAAGAACGCTAACATCATCTTAATACATAAGAAAGGAGATGACAAGGACTTGAAGAATTACAGGCCGATCAGCTTGCTCTCTGTAGTATACAAGCTATTTACAAAGGTAATTGCTAGCAGAGTAAAGAAAACATTGGAATTTAATCAACCAAAGGAACAAGCAGGATTTAGAACAGGCTACTCAACAATTGACCACATTCATACTATCAATCAGGTAATAGAGAAATGCTCAGAGTATAACCAACCACTATACATAGCCTTCATAGATTACGAGAAGGCGTTTGATTCAGTAGAAATATCAGCCGTCATGCAGACACTGCGGAATCAGGGCGTAGATGAAATATATATAAACATTCTGGAAGAAATCTACAGGGGATCAACTGCTACCATAGTGCTTCATAAAAAAAGCAACAGAATACCAATAAAGAAGGGTGTAAGGCAGGGGGACACAATCTCCCCAATGCTATTCACTGCGTGCTTACAGGACGTTTTCAGAAGCCTAGAATGGGAACAGTTAGGGATAAGAGTTAATGGAGAGTACCTCAGTAACCTGCGCTTCGCCGATGACATTGCATTGCTGAGTAACTCAGGGGACGAATTGCAACTCATGATTACGGAGTTAGACAAGGAGAGCAGAAAGGTGGGTCTTAAAATTAATCTGCAGAAAACGAAAGTAATGTACAACAACCTCGGAAAGGAGCAGCGCTTTGCGATAGGTAATAGTGCACTTGAAGTTGTAAAAGACTATGTCTACTTAGGGCAGGTAATAACCGCAGAGCCTAACCACGAGATTGAAGTAACTAGAAGAATAAGAATGGGGTGGAGCACATTGAGCAGGCACTCTCAAATTATGACAGGTAGATTGCCACTGTCCCTCAAGAGGAAGGTATATAACAGCTGTATCTTGCCGGTACTTAGCTACGGAGCAGAAACCTGGAGACTCACAAAGAGGGTTCAACTTAAATTGAGGACGACGCAGCGAGCAAGGGAAAGAAAAATGGTAGGTGTAACCTTGAGAGACAAGAAGAGAGCAGAGTGGATTAGGGGACAAACGGGAGTTAAGGATATCATAGCTGCAATAAAGAAGAGGAAATGGACATGGGCCGGGCATGTAGCACGTAGACAGGATAACCGCTGGTCATTAAGGGTCACCAACTGGATTCCCAGAGAAGGGAAGCGGGGTAGGGGGAGACAGAAGGTTAGGTGGGCAGATGAGATTAAGAAGTTTGCGGGTATAAATTGGCAACAGCAAGCACAGGACCGGGTTAACTGGCGGAACATGGGAGAGGCCTTTGTCCTGCAGTGGACGTAGACAGGCTGATGATGATGATGATGATGATGATTTCTCCTTGGCATTGAGGCGCGAAAAGAACAGAAACGCAGAGAAAGAAATTGTTTTCCTTGCCTCTCTTCGTCTTTCTGCAGGGTGTTTCCCAACACACTCCTTCCCTCTGTCTGGTTTTTCGGGAATGATGGTGAAGCCCGCCGACGATCGAAGATGGCGGTCTTTCGCGATTGTGCAGGGGCGGTTCTCCGGACGAGTTGCACCCGCGCGAGTCGTGCGTGCGATGGGCGATGCGGTGGTTGTGATATCCGAAATTATCGAAAAAAAAACAAATCGTAAAACGACTCGACGTCCAACGAACGAGAGGTGGCTGTAGTGAGAGGCTGTGTTGCGAACCGGCGTAGCTTCAACTCAGTGATCTTTGCCATATTTCATTGTGTCAACCATCACTATTTGCAGGCGCTGAGGAGGCGCTGCGTCAGCCTCGTTCGACGGTTTTGCGTAACAGTGCGTGGGTGGCGAGAGGAAGTGCCTGCTACGCTTTCCTGCATTAAGCCAATTTTACTTTTTCATTATGAGCATACCTTCTCCTCCACGCTTGAACCTCGTCCCCAACTGCACTGCTTTCCTTCCCTCTCATGGGCTCTGCCCTTTTCTCTCGCTCGGCGTGCAAAACGACATGGAGACCCGCCAGTATATTCTTTCAAACGTTTGGTTTTCAAGGTAACAGTAGTTTCGCAACAGTGCAGGCGCAACTGCACTGCTTTTCGCAACTGCTTCGGACCATCGCAAGCGGTAACTAAAAGCACTCATGAAAATTGTGTAAACTTGTGGTGAAGAAAGACGCTGTTCATGCGAACAAATATTGGTCCTCTGTGGTCGTCATTCGCAAGTCCGTTTTATGAAGCCAGCGTAAATCATCACCATATTTTTTTTATGTTAGCTGAAAGTCAAAGGGTGCTGTTTTGTTAAATCTCCTTATAACTTGAGTTCAATAATTTGCCTCTAGAACAGACACATGAAACAGCTGATTATTATCGGAAAGACAGTTTAGTTGTAAACATTATATACCTGTGACAAATATTAAGAAAGTGGAAAAGAAAGAAATGAAAAGAAAGAAATATTAAGAAACCATGGCTGGATTAGACTTCTGTCAACTAAACTAATGTGGTAAAGCACTTGTCAAGGAGAGCAATTCTAGCTAAGGTGGGCAGACAGTGAGCTGGTATGGTAAACTAAAGAATAAACGAGCACTACATCGCTTATTCCTCCATCATATGAATCGGTATAACACGAAAGTGAATAGTCTCTTCATGAAGGTAACTGAGTGTTTTTTCTGCCTTGTTTTGCCGCAAGGGTGACGCAGTCAATGCAATCGCTACAAAGTGGAATTTGACCCGAAGAATGGCAAGCAGCTTAAAACTAGCAGCTATTGTTCAAGCATGAAGGATGCATGAAAATAACAAAAAAATTGGCAGATTACACGTACAGTGGGAATCGATGATATGCGAAGCACGAATGCGAGAGGTTGATATATGAATTTAAAATCAGCACAACGTTACGAGGTGGAGGTAAATTAAGCCATACATGACTTCCGTTTCATGATTATCCTGTTTGGATGTGTCTTTGCCTTCGTCGACTATTGACGTCAAGTGATGCTAAATTTAGTTTATCTGGAGCTGGCGGAATGGCCGCGAGCACGTCATGAACATGGTATTTTGTCATGTTCTTACACTACACGCGTATGAGGATTATCATGTTTGCACCACTCATATACCTTCGTCATCTATGGGCATCACGTAACACCAAACTTGGCATATGTGAAGCTAGCGAAACGGCCGCGAGCGCATCATGAGCGTAGCATGCAGTAATGTTCTTACATGACACGCATCTCATGCTTATCACGTTGGCATTAGTCCCATACCTTGGTCATCCATTTACGTCGCATAATACGCAAATTGGTATAGGTAAAGCTAGCGGAAAGACCACCAGCGCATCATGAGCGTAGCATGTATTCATGTTCTTACATAACCCGCATCTCATGATTATCATGTTTGCACCAGTCACATACATTTATCATCCATTCACGCACCGTAACACAAATATGTGACGCTAGCAAAAGGGCCGTGAGCACATCATGAGCGTGGCATATAGATAGTCATGTTGTTACTTGACATGCAAGTCATGATTTTCATGTTAGGGTCTGTTGCTTGCGTTCGCAATGCAATCATGTCATAGCATACCAGTTTTGCAACATGTTGTGAACGAAACCACCGCAAGGGTAGCAGAGCCATGAAATGTAAATCATGACATTCATGACATACATGTCGGGATATCCATGTTATGACTAGTCAAATATGGTCGTCCTACAGTCATGTTATGCCATATTAAGTTTGGTATCGATACCGCATTCGAAACGGCCAGAAGAGCTAAATGTCTTAGGTGGCAAGAATAATAAATACGCTTAATGTCGCCGAAGTTCGCTAAGAAATGCTTCGCATTTAAAAGGACAAGCACGAATAAACAACTGTGCAAGATAATACTTCGTGTTACTTGAGCAGCGCTCTTCTTTCGTTAACGGAGCAGTAACAGCGAGCGAAGTGACCTCTGAGGACTTTGCAACATAAAAGCAAACTTGCGGAGAAGCACTGAGTACAAACTTGTGCCGCCACGACATAAGCGCGTGCTTCGGCGACCACATTCTCTTGAGCAAAGTAAAAGTGGAGGCACTCGCACATCACAAGTAGGGCAGCAGTCTTTGTGGGGAACCATCTACCACTCCAAGATTTTGTTTCTCAATGTTATACAATTGAGAAGATTGTTCATGACATCAGCGGCAACAAGCACACTTTTGTCCAATAAAAATAAAACGTAATTTTAACTTGTGGTAAATGTCGACACAAATATGACCTCAAATAGCTTCACCCAAGTGCGATTTGGTCACACAACTGGTCGAACAAGAATCCCGGTAGTTTGACGTTTTTACTTAAGAACTAACGTGTACAACTTTAAATTTTGTTTCGCTCATTTGAGGCAAATATAGTTTGTGCTAGAATATAATAGTTGCTTTTGTTTTTCGCACGCGTTCAAAGAGGCTCCTGGGCGCGCTGCCAGCAGTGTGTTCACTTGTGTGCATGCTTGCCTGCAAACGGTAGAGAAACAAGAGCATGGCATCCGCCGGCACTCATGAGAACAACGAAAAAGTGTGTGCATGCCTTAAAGGACGATTAAGGTATTTCTTATTAATAAACAAAACTTCATGAGGCATGAAAAAACCGCTTGCGGTTTCAGTTTTCGACTTTGACCTACAGTACAATTGTCCTCGCCTCTACCACCATTGTCAAGGGGATTCATCTCAACGATGAAAGGAGCCCAAATGCAGACCGAAAAATTCTCTTTTGAAAATTTTGCACACTTCCCAGAGAAACCGCTGCAAGGTCACACACTTCAGATGGTACCTTTCTTATTGCGACACAAAACGAAAAAGCAGTGAACGACGTCCTTTTAGACAGTCCTTTTCAAGAGCGCCCTTCACACCTTCTGGGTAGGGGCATGAAGACCACAGTATAGTGCCTCCGAGCACTGAGCGTTGCGACAGGTAAGGTGTGTATAAATTTCTCGCCGTTAGTATATGGTGATTGATGTACACTTAAAAAAACATGAGCATATTTTTTAACTAACTTGAAACTTATCACAAAAAGTACTGGCCCTTAGCAAGAGAAGCTATTAAAATGCACCTTAGATAAATAAAAGCCTTGTTAGTGTGTGAATAGTGCTGACCTGAAATGTTAGTTCATTACTAAATTGTTAGCCGCCACTCTAGCAACCCAGTAAACGCCTTAACTCTAGTGGACTACAATTAGTCAAATGGGCTCAATTCGCTAAGTCGGCAAATTTGTGTCAGCAGTCGTTGAGATGTGAGAAGTCACGGCGGAATATGAGCTTAATGAAGCACTTTTATGCTCGCAGCAAATTTTCGCACTCAAAAGCAACTCTTAGGCCTTTACGATATAGCATTTCGAGCCGTTCGTACAGCGACTCACTTGGACAGATCAGAAGCAATTGAAAGAGCACACAATTGTCAATTGCTGCCGCTATAGATTATGACACTTGTATGCCCTATATTTGCCATTGGAGTCACTATCTACGTCGCAAACTGTGCAAGAAAACAAACAAAAAAAATGCCTGGAGAGAATAATGCGCTTGTTCCAGATGCGAAGCAGCTGATGGTCTGGGATTTTCCCTTGTCTATCGTCGTAGACAGGCTAGTATACGTGAAGCGCCCAACACATAAATCTGCGGCAGAGCGCTTGCTCTACACCAGCGCGCGAAGTGTTAGTGAAACCCGTTAGGAGCAGTGCGCTGCTTTGTATAATAATAGTCCTTGCACCTCCAAATACTCTGCGGTAGAACGCTCGCTCAACATTAGCGCGTTCTCTTGTACAGGTATTGGTGCGGCGCTGTTCTGTATAATAGAAGCGCTGCCCCCCCCCCCTCTCTCTCTCTCACACACACACACACACACGCACGCGCACACAAACACACACAAACACACACACACACACACACAAAGTAAAGCATAAAATAAAGACGTGCACGAGTTCGGCAAAGGCGAGAGCTTATGAAGCAGCTTTGTGCGTAACCATGAACGCCTACGGCGATAAATAAAGTTCACCTCTTAACAAACCTTTAACAAAACCCATGGCTGCTTCGCATACTCAGGGTTCCCTTACGGGGAGATGTGTGTGATTTTCGTATTTTGAGATCAAATGGACATACAATAATGTTTCTTTCTCACCCTTGGGCGCTTTTTGGAAAGCCAATATGGATGTGTGGAAAGACTTGTGGCCAGTAATGTTGGCGCCTGCTTGTGGACATCCGATAACCTTACCTAAATTTTCAGCGCCCTTCTTTATTCCAACACCTATCGTGCATACTTTAGCCTTATACCTACTCCCATAAGCTCAAGAAGCACCCCTACTACGTTTATTCTGCATTTTCTCACTGATAATTGCGCCAGTCATTGTGTGAATCACCAGTTTTCGATAAGCTCCTTCTCGATGCATTGTGCTGGTGAAAGTCGCAATCAAACCACCGATCGGATAGTAACCCCACCAGCGATGTGACATAATCCTTCTGGAAACCACCATGTACCGCGACAGCAACGAGTCTTCGTTTACGGCAACCCCTTCTCTCTCGCCATGGTAATTAAGAAGCGCATGCAGGCTGCCAGGACCAATCAATTTGTGATGATGCACTGTCAATTGTTTCGAATCTCGTGCTTTGTATATGTTGCCTCTGCCACACACAATTGGGTCGTTCACGATGGCGGGTTGCTGAGCACTCAATCCCAATGGAATTTATCAATCAGGGAATCATTCGTTTTTGACCTGCGTGCCCCGCCTTCTTTAGCCACTACGTACAACTTTGCAGGGCACTGTGTAGCCTATAGGCCGTTACGAAATGCGCTGTGCGTGCTGGTCAGTTCTATCTGGTTGAGCGAGATACGTGCAGAAGAAATTAAGACAGAAATCGCAGTACATCCACAGAGTGAATGATGATGAGTTGGGCGAAGCGTCAGTTCATGTGTCCCACCGTCCATGCGTCCGTCCATTCGCCCGTCTATCCATCCGTGCCTGCTTCCGTCCGTTCACCCATGCGTCCGTGCTACTGTCTATCCATGAGTTAATTCGTGCATCCATCTGTCTATTCGTACGTGCTTCCGTCCGTCCATCCGTCTGTCTGTCCGTCCATGTTTCCGTCCGTGCATCCGCGCCTCTGCCCGTCCGTCTGCCCGTACGTCTGTTCTTCTGTCCATGCATCCGTGTGTCCGTCCATGCGTCCGTCAGCCCATCTGTGCCTCTGTCCGACCGTCTGCCCATACGGACGAATGGGTGGCTGGACACACGGATGGATGGACGGATGCATCGCCCACTCATCATAATTCACTCCGTGGATATGCTATGGAAACCAATAGCGCCACCTTGTTATGATATTTCAAGGAGATGTACGCACAACACCATCTATAGAGCAAGTGATAATCTAGAAATGGCTATATGTTACGTACAGATTAGGGAGCGACCCACGACCTAAGGAGCTTCGCTCCTAAGACGGTTAGCTATTGGGCAAAAGAGAACGACCACTGTTGTCGCCTTTCCTAGGGTTTGCTCTCTGTCTCCCACAGGAACAGAGAGAGGCGTAGATGACACGTGGGCAAACGCAGGCAGGTACGAACCACAAGCCGGGAACTAAAATTAACTACAGGCATATGGCATCGGAAATCTTGCGGCTCAGGAAAGCTTTCTGATACTTCCCCTTCACCTCGTTCTGGTGAAGCTGGACTCGGAGAGCCAATCTGGCCTGTCGGCTGGTCGACATTTGCGTGGAGGATTAATGAAGTACCCTTAAGCTTAGAACCAGGAGAGGGTTTTCGGGGAAGAAAGGACAAAACAGGGTTGATAGAGGAATGCGAAGTCACTTAAGCTGCGTTGGCTGCCATTAGATTTGATGAGTGTATACACAGCACAACCTTTGCTGCGTGTACATGAACCCATGCTACCGCAGTGCCGTGCTGCAGCCTCTTTAATTGGCACGGTCGTGGGTGAAGTGGCCCTTGTAGCATAATGAAAGGCAAAACGTCGAGTGAATAACGAAGTCTGCCAGACAAAATATTAGATTGCATCTTTAGAGTGGCCATAGTAGGCAAGAAATAAAGATTAAAAGAAACACTAAGTCTCTCTACGAAAAATATATTTTCCAGCAATTAGAAAGCAGTGAGAACGCTATAACTAACGAAAAAAATGCAGGAGAGAATGAAGACACTGTTCAGAGAGAAGATAGCGTACGTAAAAGGAGCAGTGTACCCGTACATCGCTTTTCCACCAGGAAGTTATATACACAAATAACCGAAGGAACCATCATTACTTTGAGAGTCACCGTATAAGGATTGTTCGGATTGCAGAAAAACACGGCAATCACTATAAATAATTCACTACATCTCACGTTTGTCATGCATGGATATATGTACATCCTCCTTTATGCAAGGCTAATGAATAAAGTACCATAGTTTTACAATATTTTAACATGTCAGTTGCGTTATTAATGCGCGTACTGAATTTCAACAACATATACAACAATCAAGTCAACATTTGTCATTCATGTCCGCCTCATTGCTACAGTGGTTTCGGTGTTCGGATGATGACCAAAAGGCATGGGTTTGATCTTAGCGGTCCTGTCAGATTTTAGTGGAGCGTAAGTACCAGAATGTTATGCCCTGTGAAAACTCAGGGCACATTAAACAACTACTTATCAAAATTTCCCGAGCCCTCGAGACCGCTATGCGTCATTATCATATCGTGATTCTGCCACGTATATCCCAAAATATTTGCATTTGCGAGTACCAGTGAGATAAAGGTAGAACTGTGCACCAATGCATCTGTAGGCCCAGATAACACTAAGTATACAATTTAGCGTTCCTACACTCTAAGCCGAAAACGACTAAAATGGGGTGTGGCAATAATCCTTCACGGGGTTGAATGGGCAATCACAGAGTTTGATAGAATTTCGGACTAACAATGGGAGTAACTGCAACGGTTGAACTGCTAGCCCTAGCACTGACTTCACATGGTTTAAATTTGGTCTTCGCAGAATGCTACAGTGACACTAACAGTGGAACCGTCTGAAATAATGAAAAGAAATTGAGACTCCAGACTTTGGGGTTGTATTTCATGGTAAAAAAACTTAATCAGCATTGAAGAACGCAGTATATGTTGCGAGTACATAAATAAAGTGTTCAACGATTCAGAGTAATTGCTACTCCACCATAAGAGGACGAAAATTTTTATGTTTAGAACAAAGGGTTAGCGATTTCGAGTACTTGGTACTCTATTACGTGAGAGCATAAAATGTGTTCAGAAAAAAAAATGGCAGCATATCCACCGAGCAAATGATGTGAGTGTGGGGTGAAGTATCCGTCCGTTCAGTTCATCTTGCTTCCGTCCATCCATGCGTCCGTCTGTGTGACGGTCAACGCGTCCATCCGCCCATCCGTGCGTGCATCTGTTCGTGCGTCCGCACGTTCATTCATGCGTCCGTCCCTGCGTTCGTCCATGCATCCGTCCCTGCGTCTGCCCATGCGTCCATCCGTTCATGCAGTCATTCGGGCGTCTGTCCATTCATCTGTCTGTGTGTTCGTTCGTCCATTTAGTCAACACTCCAAGTACCGCCATCTCGCATCTTTTCATCATTTATTCCGCATATAGAAGCACCGCCATGAAGCGGACATTCCGAGAACTAAGCGAAAGGTGGCACACGCACACTTTCTCACAGCTTGCGCTTCGTGTCTACTTCCCACCTTTAACCACCTCGAGTTCATATTATATACTAGTTCACTGTATTCATGGCACTGCGGCCCAACGCTTGCTAAACCTTTCTAAAACAAAGGAGGTTACGCCCAGGAGCATAATTTGGCAACCCTTTCTTCTCAGATAGTGCTCAATGTACATGCGAATGGCTGCTAATGAGGAATGAGAGACAGGAGAATTAGGCTTTTAGTTAACGCGCATGCTGCGAATTTTTTATTGTTCAACAATGTACAGGAGGAATCTCCTACCTGCACCACCTTGCAGGTCAAAGCGTAAGACATGTTACATACTAACAACGAGGGACGAACGGGTGCCGCTTTGGGAGCTTCCCCCCCAAAAATATGGTGTTGATTATAAAACCATTGCTTCAGAAAACACCTGGCATCTTTCGTTAAGCAGCTGACGTCTTCTTTTTATTTTGCTTTAGAAACTGCTGGCGTCTTTCCGTTTTACTTTTTGAAAACATCTGGTGTCTTTCGTTGGTTTATTTCATCAATCAACGGCGTTTTGAACAAAACACAAACATAGCAGCGGTACTAATGCAGAAAGGCTGGCAAAGCAGCCAGGCGGCCCGCCGTTGCCACCGCGTCGGCTTGCCGAAAGCGTCACTAAGCTTCTGAGGAGCCCGGTTAAACAATCACTGGCGATCACAACATCTGCCGCTTGTGTAATTTTCGTCGTCGCATTCTAGACACAGATGAAAGCTATGTAGGTGTCCACTGTCTGCGGCGTATTACGGAGTGATGTAGATATATAAAGACGTACAATGATGAGGCCGCTCGCAGACACGGTTGTTTTACTGCGCCCGCAAGGCACTCGCCGTCCACACGATGATTCGTAACCCCGCTCGCGTTTGCGCTAAATACTTGCCAACAATTCTTGCAGGCAGACAAATACACAGTTAAGTTTCTACTGTACTTCAATCCAGAAGGTATTAATTTCTGTAAAAGAATTGGCAGATCGCATGTACAGTGGGAATCGCTGATATGCGAAGCACGAATGAGGAACGTTGTTATGCCACTTTCAAATCACCACAACATTACTAGGTGGAGGTAAATTATGCCGTACACGACTTTCGTGTCATGATTATCATGTTTTAATGTGTCGTTTCCCTTCGTCATTTATTTACGTCATGTGATGCCAAATTAAGTATATGTGGAGCTAACCAAGCGGCCGCGAGCTCGCTATGAGCGTTATATGTTGTCATGCTCTTACACGACACGCATTTCATGATTATCATGTTTGCACCTGTCATAAACCTTCGTCATCTACCGATGGCACGTAACACCAAATTTGGTATATGTGGAACTAGTGCAATGGCCTTGAGTGCATCATGAAGGCCCCAATATACTCCCACGTAACGTTGACGCGCGCGCACGCTCCATGGGCACAGCGGTGTTACGTTAGCAAAACGCGAGCACTCTGTAGTCTGACGCCAAGCGCGACCGGCGCGACCGGCGTGACCGGCGCGACCAGCGTCCGTCGGCGTGGCCCGACAGCAACCGGCGCGTAATGCGACATGCTCCAATGGGCGCCAATGCGTTGCTTAGACATCACTACGTCTGCCTCTTTGCGAGACGGAGGGACGCCACACGCGCTGAAACGCGCATGTGTCAAAGCAACGCACCACGCACCTGTGAGTATATGGCAGGACCGGCCCCTGGTGTGGCAACGCCAGCGTGACGCGACGAAACGACCGCCGGTGCGCACGCGTGCTGCGTCATGTCGAACTGTGTACGTGCCTTGACTGTGGCATGTAGTCATGTTCTGAAATGCCACGCATCTCATGATCGCCATGTTTGCATAAGTCACATACCTTGTCCTCCTTAGACGTCACGTAATACCAAATTTGGCATGTGTGAAGCTAGCAAAACAGCCACGAGCACATCATGAGTGTGGCATGTGGTCATGCTGTTACATGACACGCATGACGTGATTATCATGTTTGGATGTGTCATTTGGCTATGTCGTCCATTCGCGTACCGTAATACCAAACTTCATATATGTGACGCTAACGAAATGGCCGAGAGCGCATCATGAGCGGGGCATGTAGTCAAGTTGTTACATGACACGCAAGTCATGATTTTCATGTTAGGGTCTGTCGCTTGCGTTTTCCATGCAATGATGTCATACAATACCAGTTTTGCAACATGTAATGTGAACGAAACCACCGCAAGAACAGCAAGACCATGAAATGTAAATCACGCCATTCATGACATACACGTTATGATTTTCATGTTATGACTAGTCAAATATGCTCGTCATATGGTCATGTTATGCCGTATTAGGTTTCTTATCGATACCAATATCCAAACGGCCAGGAAAGCTAAACGTGGTAGGCGGCTAGATAGATAGATAGATAGATAGATAGATAGATAGATAGATAGATAGATAGATAGATAGATAGATAGATAGATAGATAGATACGCTCAATGTCACTGAAGTTTTCTGAGAAATCATTTAAAAATCTATGTAATGTTTCTTTCACCTGCACTTGCAAAACACTCCCACAGGCCGCCGACCGGCCCACTGCTCGCGACTACTTGGCATATGGCATCGACGTTGGGGCCAGTGGCTCTGCTTTCGGAAACACGGCCACAAAAGAGCAGCTTACGTTTGTTAGTGCTATCAGTGTTCTTGGTAGTTCTTGCTGATTCAGCACATTTGAACGAGTTATCCGTGGTTTCCGAGCCCAGGGGCTTGTGCTTGTCTGGGTCTGTTCGTGACAGCCGCTCGATAGGGTAAAACTCGAGGGAGCTCTTTATCTCGCTGCTCCGGTGTGAGTTGACCTTTCCTCTCACAACAGCTTCGATTCGTTCTTTAGTGCTTCGTTTTCACTCTGGCACGTAGGCCGCCTCTAAAACTTGTTTTCGTGGTAGCACAAAGGGCCAAGCAGTGCAGAGCGGTAGGAGGTAATCCGCACGCAGTTACTGCAAGACGCTGCACCGTGCTTTCTAACGGGCTGCAAAAATTAGGCGTTTTTTCTTTCTTCTAATCACAACCAACGCCACCAGTTACTGTCCCCGTCGGTCCTTTCATTGTAGATCTCCCGCCCATTGCACGCACTGTAACGCATTTTCTGGATGAACTGTTTGTCCGTTGCTTTAACGACTGCAGTTAGTCCAACTTTGGCCAATTTCTACTTGGAGTGTAGCTAATGTTCACCCTTTTAAAGACGATAGCCTTTCTTGGGGACCTTCGACGCAAAAATTTTGCTGTCTGTCTGTCTGTGTATTTGTCCGTTTGTCCACCTTTAACGGTACCCTTGACAGCATCAGATGATACTTCAAACGGCCGATCCCATCCGCAGCGCCCACCAATATTGCTCGACGTTCAGCGTTGATACTTGTGCGATTGTCAATTAAAAAGCAATCATTGGGCATATATGAGACACGACAACAACATATCAATATTCTTTATGTGCGTCTCCTAATATAAAAGGCACAGATAAGTAATTCTAAGGAACGTAGCGTTTATCACGTTGCGCTGACTATGCAACGCTTGCACGAAAAGGCAAGTGTTTCTAACGCTTTGCTAAGACGACAGAGTTGTGGCACCTACCCGTCACTTTGCGTTCTACACCTTATCACCTCCAAGACGGGCGCGCAGGGCACGGCGCTTCGTTTTCGAAGATAACTGCCAGATAGCGATCATGTCTCACGTCGGACGTGACTTCATGCACTCGTTCGCCTCCGCTGCCCGCTCAAGGCACTTAAACGCAGCGCCTCCACAATACCATTCACTGATTTTCTTGTGCAGAACAACAAATAAACGTTTTGTTCACACTCTGCAGACGCTATACAATCGTCTTCCGACGACATTTGCAGTGTAACTAGCAGATACGGGGCCAATTTTCTTAGCTAACACAAATCATGTAGTACCAGTAGCTTAGGAAAGTTCTGGCTAGGCTTTGGCTGCTGGACATTTTTTGCGCAATAATTTCTCAGTGAGACGATCGTTATAGACTGCACAATTTTTTACGGGCAGAAGAACGTACTCTGAAAAAAAAAAGAGGGGAGGGTCCCACTTTCTTTTTGTATGTTCCTGCATGCTTCTCTACGTGTGCGTCTATATATACGCAAGTGAAATTGAAAAACTTTGGAAAACGTTTGAAACTCCCCTGATCCGCCTCCTTCCTCAGTCTCGGCTACGAGCAGGTTGAGCAGAACTGAGCAGCTGTTAAGAACTCTGTGGCTCAGTAGTATTTGTGTGTCTCAGTAAACGCCTTTAGGTTAATTATTATCACTGAGAAAAATGAATAAAGGCTTTACGTAATGCGAACATCATAATGTAGGTAAACGTGTAGAACCACGAATACACCATTGCTACAGGCTGTAAATCCAAACTGTTCGCTTTTGCTTGTTTCCTATAGGTGTTGATTAGGGTTCTATCACGTGCGCA
The DNA here is from genome assembly GCA_013436015.1 of Rhipicephalus annulatus. Classification (NCBI taxonomy): domain Eukaryota; kingdom Metazoa; phylum Arthropoda; class Arachnida; order Ixodida; family Ixodidae; genus Rhipicephalus; species Rhipicephalus annulatus. Next base: position 39,583 of record WOVY01010318.1, read on the forward strand.
TAAAACACTTCCTCGCGCGCCGTGTACAACTCAAACAGCAGTTCCTATCTGGATCTGTTAAATGGCATTTTTCGGCTGCTGGAGACCAGAATGTCATATCCTTGTTGTATCGTTCAGTTTTGAACACATAATGTTTTGCACTAGTGACATTGAAAGAAACCGAGGGCTCTACAAAGTGAACCAGCTATTAGATTTGGTAAAAGTTATAGGAGAGTCACTTGACCCGTTCCAAAAATAAACGTCATACAAATTGACGGACCTCCAAACAAATATTACATATACAAAAAGGTGACTTTCGAAAATAGAAGAATGACTTGACGATGTAGGCATCTTAATCTTACGTAAAGAGGTCACACGCATCAACAAAATGCTAAAAAAATCACGCGCCCAATTGAAACGCATTTTAACGAAACAGACAGTGCAAGCAGATGTACTGCAGGTCAACGACCTGAACAACAGAACGCGAAGCAATAACGCAGTAGTCAAAGAAATAGAGCAGACAGCTGGAAAAAAATTGGCAGGCCCGGGGCACGGAAAGAATTAATGATATGCAAAGCACGAATGAGGAAGATTGATAGGTCACTCCTAATTCAGCACAACATTAGGAGGTGGAGGTGAATTATGCCGTACATGACTTCGTTGTGATCATTATCATGTTCGGGCCTTTACCTACGTCTTCTGTTCACATCATGTTATGCCAAAGTTGGTATAAGTGGAACTAGCAAAACGGCTGCAAGCGCGCCATGAGCGTAGCATGCAGTCATGATTTACATGACACGCATGTCCTGATTATCATGTTTAGACGTATATTTACCTATCTCGTTCATTCGTGTCACGTGATACCGAACTTATAATACTTGAAAGTAGTGAAATGGTCGCGAGCGCGTCATAAGCGTGGCATGTAGTGATTTCGCTGCACGACACGCACCTCATGGTTATCATGTTTGCACCAGTCAGTCACATATCTTCGTCATTCATTTAAGCCCTGTATAGCAAACTTGGTGTATATGAAGCTAGCAAAAAAGCCGTGAGCGCATCGTGAGTGTGGAATAAAGTCATTTTGTTACACGACCCGCATATCACTATTATCATGTTTGGACTTGTTATTTTCCTTCGTCATCAATTAACGTCACGTAATAACAAATTGGGTATTTGTGAACCTAGCGAAACAGCTGCGAGCGCTTCATGAGCGTGGTATGTTGGCATGTTCTCACATCACACGCATGTCATGATCTTTATGTTTGCTGCAGTCGTATACCTTCGTCATCCGTTGGCGTCACGTGACACCAAACTTTGTATCTGTGATGCTGGCGAAATGACCGTAAGCATACAATGAGCGTAGCGTGTAGTCATGTTGTTAAATGACACTCGTGTCATGATTAGCATACGTCGGCGTGTCACCTACCTTTGTCGCCCGTTAGCGTCGCGCTATACCAAATTTGGAGCATGTGAATCTAGCGGAACGGCCGCAAGCGCGTCACGAGTGTGGAATGTAGTCATGTTGTTAGATCAGATGCAGCTCGTGATTTTGATGTTTGTACAGGTCATACACCTCCGTCATGCATATACGTTCCGTAATGACAAATTTGGTACCTGTGAAGCTAGCGAAACGACCCCGAGTGCATCATGACTGTGGCGTGTAGTCATGACTCATGGCTTACATGAGATGCATATCATGATTTTCACATTAGGGTCTGTCAGTTGTACTCACCATGCATTCCTGTCATATGATAGCAGTTTCGCAACATGTCATGTGAACGAAACTGGCGCAAGAGCAGCAAGGCCATTAAATGTAAATCATGACATTCATGACATACATGTCATAATAGTCATGTTATACCTAATCAGTTATGCTCGTCATACAATCAAAATACAATCAAATAATTATACAATCATGCCATACCAAATTTGGTAGTGATACAACTAACAAAACGGCAAGGAGTGGTAAAAGTCTGAGATAGATAGATAGATAGATAGATAGATAGATAGATAGATAGATAGATAGATAGATAGATAGATAGATAGATAGATAGATAGATAGATAGATAGATAGACTCACAGTCGCCGAAGTTCGCTAAGAAATGCTTTGCATTTAAAATGGAAGGTCACAAAAATTTATTGCGGGAAATTGGCACACAGCATCTTGGCATTCAGCCTGGTGAAATGGAACGTACCCACAGAGTACGGTGAGTCACAAATCATCATGTTCAGCTGGTCGTAGCGGCATTTTTTTAACTTCAAAGGTAAGAGTAGCGTTCTAAGAAACGCCTACAAGCTGCAAAATTACCTTCACCTCGATTCTGGGTAGAGAAAGACTTCTCGCCAAGGATACAAATGATAAGAAAGAAACATCGCGCTTTAGTAAAGGTAGAATGATAGCGTTGCGAAAAGTATAACAAGCTTTTGTATAAGATTTTCCAGGAAAGTAAATTTCACAAATTTGGAAATGCAAGCAACACTTGTAAACAGTTCCTGACGCAAGGATCGTTATGCGCTTACATTATCTCTCGTATCCAATTTTCGCAGCATATTAATCAAACAAGATCAACTTGCCACAACCGGTGAATGCTGCAGTGCGGATCTTGTTCTCGGTGAGGATGCATTGTTCAATGGGGATGCATCTAAAGCGAACTCGCTTTGTCCGCTTGTTTCAATATATTCAGAAAGGAGAGGCCATACCAGCATAGTGGCTGCGTACTGATGCCATAAAAGGCCATTTTCAGGCACAACTATTACACACAGACACCTACTTAGAAATTTTGTGGATTATACTGCAATTGTCAGCAGGTGTAACTTGTATCGTCAGGGCGTGCTGTGGTCCATCAGACACTTCAATGGACTTGGTTGTGAATTTGAACGACTCACATAGTTTTATTCAATGCAAACAATAAATATCACTGATAATATCAGCCGGAGACTTAAATTATTCTGAAAGGACTGGCGGACATGCATGCCTACAAGTTGTACAAGCTGAAATGAATGTATCTAATTCTTTTCTACACTCCCATTACTTAACATCACTCAAACGGTTTCTCTCCCTACACTCGGAAATTCCGTTCTTGATTTAGTGCTCACTACCTAACCTGAGAATATGCGCGTCCATGTAGTCGAATGTATTAAAGAACACAATGTTCTGCACTGCGAGTCCATTATAAAAGTCGTAAAACAGAAAAAAACAAAAAAACATAGTGCAACTAGAAATGAGCTGACGTAGAGAACCTTCTGCCCAGCCTGTCGTCTTTCTGTCATCATCTCCTTACCAGCCTCCATTCTCGTAACATTAGTGAAAACTGGCGAATGGTTCGCAAAGAACTCATGGAACTGAAAAATTAATACACTATTACAATAACCATCACTTCTTCGACTCACCAATCGTCGTTCACCTTCTATGTAAAGCGGTTCATCAACAAATAAAGCGCATGTGTTCTAAAGCAAGAATCTCGGGCACTGTTGCTGCTTCGGACGAGTACAGAAACTGCAGATTTATGTAGCAAAGACATAAAAAAATTAAAACCAATTTTTTAAGGAATTACCTGCGCTGCTAACAAACTCTACTAAAGAATTTCTGACAGTAGTAAATGCTGGGAATTCTTCTGGACAGCCAATACATGGAACGAAGGGCGATAAACTGTTGTCACTGTCTGAGGCTACAAAACAACTCATTTTAATCTTTGGGTCTGTTTTCATTCAAGAGGAGCCCATTTTTGCCAATTTTATGTTTGATTCCACTGATGCCACAATGAAAAACAGCGTCATCATTCCAGTTGTTATCGAATCGGCTATTGGATTTCTTGCAAACAACTCATCACCTGCACCAGATGTCATATATCCGAAGTTACTTAAAGTTACTAATCCAATCAAATCCCGTGTTTTCGTGGCTTTGTTTCAGCAATCATTCGATACTGTATGTACTCCTGACATTTAGAAGATCGCTCGCGGGACGCCAATATTTTAATCCGGTGATTCTTTGATGCAATTAAATAACCGGCTGATTTCACTCACCACTATACCCTGCAAATTAGTAGAACACAACACATATCATCGGCAGTAATGAGGTACTTCACCAAGCATAAAAACTTTATTCCTAACCAACGTGGCTTCAAGCGCCGGCGTTTATGCGAAACACAATTATTTGAATTAGTTACTGACCTTGATCATGCGTTTATGCGCCTACAAATATTGATGCCGTGTTATCGACCTTGCGAAAGCATTTGAGAAAGTTTCCTACACCCGTCTATCAATGAAGCGAGACTGCCTTAAGATAAAGCGAAACATTACTACCTGGATAAATGACTTTTTGTTTAGCGTCATTAATCCGTGGAGGTCAACGATTCTTCATTTACATTGATTTAAGTTATACCCGGAGTACCCCAAGGCTCTGTACTTCGAACGATACTGTTTTTCATCTACATTAACGATATTGCCAGAAATCTGACAGCTATACTACTAGCCTATTTGTCGACAATTGTGTTATTTATAGACAGATTGCTACGCGAACTGACCACACTTCTTTACAAAAAGACCTCAATGGCATTGCTACTTGGTGCGACCAATTAAAATTGAAAATGATCGCTTCTAAAACAAATTTAGGTTTTACGAATACTACGAAGCCCCCGCTGAATTCTTATGTCATGCAATGGCATAGAACACGTTTCATAAATCAAGTACTTAGGCGCTCACCTTTCCACCGACCTGTCGTGGAATGCCCACATTGACACCATTATATCTAAAGCCTTTAAAACAATTGGATTCATTAGATGCAACTTACATCAAGCTAACTAGAACACATAACATACAGCATAGACCTTACTGGATCAGCTTAAAATAGAATATGCCTTATTTGTTTGGAACCAATGTGGAATACATTTAATCAACAAACTCCAAAATAAAGCTGCCTTATTCCTAATTCGAAACTACTTACGTCATTCCAACGTCACTAATATCACTAATAAAGAGTGCCTCTCTCAGGCACACTAATATCAAAGCAACACCAAAACTCTAATTATTAGAGAAAAGAAGATTTCTAACCCTGCTATTGCATTTTCATAACCTTAATCACACTTGTTTGCTACCGTTATATATTGCCTGCTCATCGCTATTTTCCCTGGCTAGATTACCCTTTCAAAGTATCAGTTCCCTATCCGCGTACTAACATCTTAATAACATACCTCTGTTGTGTGCCCTCCGTCCTTACAATGATTCATTATGTGATATTCTGTCTGTACAAAATCCACGACGCATTTGTAGAATTGTTAAAAAGTTCACTTTGTATTGTATGAAAAAATTCACCTCTATGTGTACACTTTGTAATTTACTTTGTGTGCTATAGCCTTCGTTATCACTTGCGTTGCTTAACCTGGTGTTAACCACTGCATATCGGCTGTGCAGAAACCTCACCCCAACCCCGTTCACTGCAATGCGTCAATGTGATTCCATGGAGGCAAGGGCCTCTAGAAAATGTGAATAAAAAAACGAAACATGACTTCTTCAGTCCACACACGAGGTCTTAGAATAATGGTAAGCGTTGTTTGTGGAAAAAACTTTCCAGCCCAGAGTTGAAAACATCTTTTTTATTATCCATGTTTTTTTATTAGTGTGTGGTTATTATCGTCTTGAAGTTCGCGGCGTCTCTTTTCTAACCATAACACAATTTGGCGCATGATTTACGGTGTTACTGTCACCATGTGAGGACGTTCACCAGAGAAGCTGCCATCCACTGGCCCCTTTGTAGTCAGCGATCAGACATCCATGTTCTCTAGGTCTTCGCTTGGAATCTTCGCCTGTTAGCTACGGGCGCCATTTAGTCGTGACTGACGGGAGCCCGGCCGCTGGTCTCACCAAAGCGTAAGTAAAGACGTCTGATTAGAGAAGAGGGGAGATGATTTGGGAGAGCCGAAAACGGATAGCAAATGAATAGCGGGGGGCCATATTAAAGTCTGCTGCTGTCACCGTCCCAGACGTCATGGTTACGACAGACCGAGGCTGTACAAATGCTCGAAGCAAGGAAAGCGGATGGCTTGTAAAGATCGATGAGCAAACAACTTGAAGAAGCGAGTAGGATGTGCAACGCGAGCACGCGTACACTGCACACTGCGAGATTTATTTCAATCTATTGCTTTTTTTCTACCTTTGAGTAGACCAAGTGCCTGGTGCAACAGTGATAATGGACGCTTTGAAAGATTTATCTGCGAAACTACTAATTAGGTACTGTTGCGTCGAAAACACGATAATATAAACTGTATGTGCTATATACAAAAGAATAATAGGTTGAAAGGTCACAAGAGGCAATAATGCACGGTTCTTATTTGCCCTTGTGGGCCAATGCGAGCAACACAATACGGTTGCCGCCTAATGAACATTACAACCAGTGGCCTTCTTGGTTTTAAAATATATCATTGGCAGAAAACCACTGTCTTTGATTGTAAATTGTGTCTGTTATTTGTACTGCCAGTTTTCTTTGCCTTACATTGATGCGGCTTGCCTTCTTATGAGTTTGGAATTCGCTAAGTAATATCGCGGCGCCAGTTACAATAACATGATTGCATAGCGGCCTTTGCAAAAACAACGTCTGTATACCGCTGCGCAAAGTTATGTGCATCAGTATAATGCACTGCTAGCGTTGCAGAAACAACTGCTTAAATGATAACGAGGAGCCCGTGCCCTGAAACTAAGGTGATGCGTTGGCACAAGTGAGAAGATTTGAACGTTTTCGCAAAAAGATGCGGCTGCGCTGCGCACTCGCGTAAGTTGGGTCGCCTCATTTTTACGGGTAGCTGCAAACTTACGTAGCAGAACTGACAGTTCTGCTACGTAAGACCGCAGCTACCCGTGAAAATTTAGTGCGTGCCGGGTGCAATCGGCTTCAATATTGCCTTCAAGTTCAGTGACAAAAATATCAAACTACATGCAACATTCTTCAAGTAATAAGAATATGATTGCCATAATAAACACGCATTATACAACTTTGAAATTTAAACAGTTGATTTCAATCATTGGAAGTTCATTAACCAGTTGTTGTTAAATAGGGGGAAAATTGTCCTTTTAGCTGTGGCAAAGTATCTTATACTCGACGCTGAGTGCATGCACGAGAACGGCATAACCTTACTGTAACGTTTTTTTATAAAGCGCCTTTATCGTCTGAAAAATGGTCAGCACGCCCGTGTTTGGTGCCAAATGGTGCACACGATGTGCCATTACACCACATCCCGCTGTCTTCTGCCGCTTATTTTGATAAATTAAGTAGCAGTGATAATATATTGAGACTTAGTAACATAATTCAAAGCACTGGGACCTATTAGAGCGTTACCAGTAAGGCGTAAAACAGTGGTCGATTTCTCATGACGAAACGTGGATAATTTAAACCTTAATATCACCACTGAAGGTAACGCTAATATTCGGCTACGCAAGTGCACCTCTTCTCCATTTATCATGACACGTCTGCTTCGTGCTGCGTAAAGCGTCCCCCGACTGTCCTTGTGGGAGGTCTACGCCTGTTGACGTTATCGCTTCTTCACTCTTCGCATTAAGAATCAAAAACAGGAAGGTCTAGGGACGTCAAGTCGGGTAAAATGGATACATGCTGGCATAGGCCGAAAGTAACAAAGAAAGCTTCTGGTTGGCATATCGTGTGCGCGGCAGAAACCATGCAGTCACGGCTTCACCAACAGCAAGCACGCAGTCTCCGTGGCTGCGTCAGCGGAGATACACGATCTTCTGACAGGCGCGAGAGGGCGAAGGCGTCGAGAATGGGGCTTCACGCGAAGGCTGAGCAGCCGGTTATTAATTGCCATGCGTCTCCTTTACTACTTCCGATTTCTTTCTCTTTGCTCCTTCGCCACCCTTCTTGCGACCTTCCACTGTATAAGATTGTGTTTCTCGAGATCCGTGCAGCGTAGTCAGCTGCACGCGAGCATCGCTGCGATGATAAATTGAGGAATGCGGGGAAGGGCGTTACAGGAACAACCATGTCATTTTTCGGCGACAAAGTGCTTCATGTCTCACAGAGTGCTGGGCGCGTCGAAGAGTCTAACCTACCTAATTAGAAACACTTATTTTTTGGGAGATCTTAAGTTAGAGGCCGCTTCCGCTGTGTTCCACGCTATTGAGGAAACGCACCAAGCACTAGAAGGGAGAATAGCAAACACGTTATTTTTTTGTCTTAAAACTTGGCGAAAATTTTTAATGGTTTAGGTAATACAGAAAAATACTGCAACGCTAGAGAGAACTGAAAAGAAGAAAAAAAGAAGAATAGAAAAAAGGATTACAAGTAAATGGTAACTGCTGACTTTATTCAATGAACAAGATTTCATCTGTGGCCTATTATCTGAGGCTTACACAGGCTTACTATTGCAACTGTTGATACTTCATTCCCCGAGGACAACCTTCTCAGGCTATAACGATACACTTTTCCGCATGCATCGAAACATTTGAATAGTGTGTCAATGGCTGTTGGTAGCAGGCTGAGTTATGAAGGCCTAATGACAGTAAAGTGCTCGCACATAAGAACACAAGATTAACCCTCCTTATGCATCAATATGTCAAATATCAATGCTAATCTAGTGACATGTCAAGAGTCCATTTTGCATAACATATCTCAGCAAACGGGAACTCCGGATCATTTCTTGTAACTGCTTGTGCTGCAAGTATGTCAGAATGTTCCAATTGCAAAGAGCAAATGCACAAAACGCACATGTCTAGCTTATTTATGGAACATTTACCCTGTATAAAGAGGTACCCATGGTGCATATGGAAATAGAACTTATTTCGTACTTGTTCGTATATGCAACTGCCCAGTTTCTTTGCACTGTGCTTAGGCTGTTTTAGGACACAATGTGTTTGTGTGTGTAAAATATTTATTTCTGGGAAGTTTGCAGGCCCATGCGCTCTTTACCCAGGGGCAGTACTCATTCCGGGACCCCACTCCAAGGCCGCTACCCGCACCCGTTTGACTAGAGCTCTTCGAGCTTCCAGCCCTGAGCAATTGAGTAAGGCTGCCTCCCAAGCCCTTCTATTAGGGGAAGGGTTAGAGGGAAGGAAGGGATTTATTTGACATACCCACACCATGTGAAATGTTATCGGAGACTTCCCCACAGTGAGGGCACGACCTATCGACTTCTGGGTCAAAATGCTTTACTATTCCAAGAGACAACAAGGTGTTGGTCTGCAGGCACCTTAGGGTTCGCTCATCAACGTTACTCAGGCCCTTAGCAGGCACTGAAAAAAGCCGATGTTGCTCACAATAGTACACAAAAATTTCTCTAAATCGTAGAAGCGGTTGGCTAGTCTCTGAGCCAGAAAAGCCTGGGTGAAGTGCCCGGTAGTTAAGCGCGCGGGCGGCCGCATCCGCATCCTCGTCACCTCTAAGGCCCTGGTGGCTCGGAGTTCAAAGAATTTGTTTGGGTGACGGTCTGAATCCCTAACCACTCACTTTAAAGTTTAGAACACAAGGACATTAGGCAATTCATTCACAGAATATATTGAGAGAGGAAGGGTATTCAGAAAAACATCCCCGTGCCTTAATGTTAGACGTGTGTTGATAAGTTTATGCTATGATGACGCCGAATATGTACGATTTATATAATCAGTTAAGTCTGACAAAACAAGAACGCGCGATTCATTAAAAGCACCGTGGTTCTATAGAACTGCACATTGCACTTGCAGCTAATTGAATCTTTACCCGATAAAAACAACATTTATCCACAAATAAAGGTGATCAGATGCAGAAAAGAATGCAATGACATAGCTGAATGATAATCCAAATGAATGTTTACTAGAAATTTCTTTCCAGTCTGCTAGCGCATTACAATTATAAAAGTGATGTACAATACAATGTTAAGAAAATTCAAGTGAGGTTTGAGCACAAAGGCAACGTGTTTGCACTTGCGTTTCTCTACACTTTTGACATCGCTGTCCTGCTTGCTGAGCTAGTACATCAAGGTATGTAGATCTAGTGTGCTTGAACTTCAACAAAGTAGTAAATACCCTATACATAGCCATATTTCCAGAATCCAATGACAAGCAGCTTCAATGGCAGTTTACGTTTTAACAGTAAACTGATCATAATAATTTCTGTGGAATCGATTACGAATTGAATCCTATATTAGAATGCATATTGCGCATTGCTCGGAGCGTCCATTAGGAACGCGGCATGAGATCCAGAAGCACTGCTTCCTTGATACTGTAGTAGCCACGTGAACCCTTGAAATGCTTGTTAAAGTTGTTAATGAGTCTCACATAACCCGTGAAAAGGAAGGCAATAAGCGAGATGATTCCAAGGGCCGACATATCGACCCCCGAAACACAATATGAAAGAGCAGAAGTTTTAGTGTTGGTTCCATTGGTGCGTTAACAAACGCCAGTTGCGGTGCAAAGATGAGTAAGAGCTGAGAGATGATAACAAAACAAAGTATATTCTCAGATAAGATAATACAAAGCGATAAAAACATGCACACTTTGCAGTTGTCAATTACGACACAACTAACAAGATACTCCGATACATGTGCTACATACCGTACCAACATTCATGTCATGGTTATCATGACTGCGCTTGGCATTTTCGTTCGTCATTCATTCACGTCTCGTAATACAAAATTTGGTATATGTGAAGCTAGCGAAATGGCTACGAAAACGCTTTGAGTGTAGCATGTAGTCATGTTTTGCATGACACGTATGCCATGATGATCATGTTTGGACGTGCCATTTACCTTCATCTTCTCTACACGTCACGTAATACCAAATTTGGTATACGAGAAGCTAGCAAAACGACCGTGAGCGCGCAATGAGTGTTGCATGTGGTCATGTTTTACATAACACGCATGCCATGATTATTATGTTTGGATCTTTATTTACCTTCGTTGTCAGTTCAGGTCACGTGATACCAAGTTTGGTATAAGTAGGGTTAGGGAGATGTCTGCCAGCGGGCTATGACCGTAGAATGTATTCATCTTTTACAAGATACGCATGCAATGATTACCATGTTTGGCGTGTCATTTACCTTCGTCATCGATTCACGTCACATGACACCGAATTTGGAATATGTGAAGCTAACCAAACGACCGCGAGCACTTCATGAGCACTGCATGTAGTCATCTTCTTACAAGACACGCATGTCATGATTATCATGTTTGCACCAGTCATATACCTTCATCATCCAATCACGGCACGTAGTATCAGCTTTAGTCAATGTGAAGCTAGCGAAGCGACAGCGAGCGAATCATGAGCGTGGCATGTAGTCATGTTCTTACATGACAAGCATGTCAAGATTATCATGTTGCAGCAGACGTTCGTCGTCTATTTACCTCACGTAATACCAAATTCGGTCTGTTTGAAACTAGTGAGACAGGCATGAGCGCACCAAGAACGTGGTATGTACTGGTGTTTTTACGCGACACGCATGTCCTAATTTCCACGTGAGGGCCTGTCACTTTGGCGGGCGCCACTGTCTCAGCAGCCGAGTTAGTCATGCTCTACATGGGCTCCGTACATTTTCACGCGCATCCCAGGAAGTTCTCATCTTAGCAAATTCACACCAATTCCAGCGGATTCCTGACGTCTCCAGGAATCTCCGAAAACCTACTTCGACGTAAGTCAACCAATTTCAAGTCTTTTTCGGCAAGTTTTCATCCTGCAATGCCCTCGGCTAGTGAAGCCTAAGGCGCCGTGTTGCACTCGTTATCTCTCGACGCGGCCTCGACGCCGGCTTCACCGGGCATAGAGCGCGCTTGCGCGCCGCCGGTGTGCCATGAAAGTAATCGTCGCGGGCATGGAAATTACGCCGAATGAATTTGAAGCCAGCGAATGTCTTACGCAAGTGAACAAGAGCCGTGAAGCCCGTACGTAAACAGTGACCGCCATCCTTCCGGCTTCTGACATTTTGGAAGGGCGAACTTCGTCCCATAATACCTCAAATGCCACGAACGATGATGCCGCAGCGACCGAGCGTTCGCTCACACCACGCCAACGTGGGTGGTGACTAGCCCTCAACTTGGTGGCTTCTAAGCAGCCTCGGCTGCCCAGCGATGCCCTCAAGCTCATTGTCTGCGCCAGGGGAAGACTCCTACTCTCTAAGATTACGAAATTTCAACTGTTCGAAGCGCTCTGCGCTGCAGCGAACTTCCCCAAGGTCTCAATTCGCGGTGAAGACCTCATTCAAGTAAACCCCAAACAGAACACATTCGCCTATCGTACCGCGGCCATCGAACGAGCCGAACGGGTACTGAAACTTAAGGAATTGGTGATTGACACCCGCCAATACGAAATTTCGGTGAATTGTGTACCCGATGAAAGTCAAGGACGCGGTGTGATCCCAGTTGTTGACTTCCGCCTAGACCGCCAAGGTATCCAAGAAGAATTACGAGATCCTCGGGACCCTCCCATCGCTGACTTTCGCCGTCTGGGAAATACCACCGCCGTGCTGTTGACCTTGAAGGAACCTTGTGTCCCCACGTGGATATACCTCTGCAATGCTCATTACCATTGAAACCTGTACAAGAAGAAATTCGAAGTGTGTTACCGGTATAGTGAACTAGGCCACAGAGCTGATCTTGTGCCAGTACAGTGGTCAAGTGTCGGAGATGCGCCATCGCCAACGCACCTAGTGGTCACGAATGCGTTCCAACGTGCCGCCTTTGCGGAAAACAGCCTATTATCAAAGACAGCCGTTGTAAGGAAATCCACAGGACCCCGTATATCATAAAACGGCGCCAATGGTAGGCCCTACGGCAGGAGGAAGACTCCAAGCAAAAAGATCAAGTGATTCAACGTCGGGCTACCCTCAAACGCTCCAGTCGCTAGGACCGTCACCAGTCTGGTACTACCCAGCGCAAGCGAAGAGACCGCTCTTCCTCGTTGCCACCACTTGGGGCTGACTCTTCCCACAAATCACCACGGCCATCGTCAATCTCTAGGGCGGCTACCCCTGCTACTACTTCGCCAGGTCTACCTGCAGGGAAGCTACGAGGACCTGCAGTTTCCGGAACTCCTGTGGCTGTGCTGGTGAGTATGCAGGGAGGGACTCCCAACTCTACACATGAGAGAGCCATCACTCACCTCACCCTTGTAGTCACACAGCTTATGCACAAAGTCACAACAATAGAACAGTGCGTAGCATCCGGTGCTTTTTCACATCCACCTACCATGACAGAAACACTCACATCCACCCCCATGGACACTGACCCATCGAAAGTACAGCCACAAAACAAAAGGCCTACGAGGTGGGCGGTACACAACCGGGTGACACACAGGCCCAAATTGAGCGCCTTACATCAGCTCTGACTATGAGTGAAACACGCACAGACCAACGTTTCGCAGCTCTGAAAAGCACCTTGGAGAAATATTGTTACAAGACTACATCACGCTGAAGAATCCAAACAGACAGCGAGAAAGACGACGTGATTCTGGGATGTGGGGCACGCTCTGGCTTGCCATCTCTGCTTAGGCTTGGCGTCGTGCAAACATATCTTAGCTGTAACCTCCTTTCTCTGTGTGCCCTCCCGTAACATTTTGGTGAAAGGTGCGGGGTAGCAAAGCACGACAGAGCTTCGCAGTGGACGCCAAGTTGCCACTTCTAACATGTCTACCGACAGGGATGCTGCGCCAACAGCCATGCCTCGCGCATCAACGGCGCCCACCTCACCTGTGGTCATTGTGACCACTTCACCCCAAAATCCTGGCAACTTTTCGGGTACTGACGGTGAGAACGTCGATCAGTGGCTTCAGCTCTACGAGCTGGTGAGTGAAAACCACAGATGGGACCCAACCATGATTCTCGCAACCCTTATCTTTTACCTGAAAGGTACGGCCAAGGCGTCGTTCAACACCAACGCGGAAGAGCTCACCAGCTGGGACGTCTGTAAGACGAAGTTGCGCGAGTTGTTTGGCCAATCTTCTGGGTGCAGGCAGGCCGCTAAGAAAGAGCTTGGTAACCGTGTCCAGACATCCACGGAGTCTTACCTGGCCTATATTTAAGATATCTTGACCCTATGCCGTAAAGCTGATAACATCATGACCGAAGCCGACAAGGTTGCACACGTACTCAAGAGCATCGCTGATGATGCCTTTAGCCTTCTTGTATATAAAGGATGTTCGACAGTTCAAGACGTCATCAAGGAGTACCGACGCTTCCAAGAGGCTAAAAGCCGTCGTATTGCCCACCACTTCACCCGTCTTCCTAACACCGCAGCAACATCAACTTGTGAGGACCTCCGTTTTCAGACCCAGGCTAATCCACCCTCTGCTGACATTGCGTTAATCGTTCGACGCGAAATCAATGCGATGTCAACAGCACTTTTGAGGGTCCTGACGCCGAACGATCCTCAGCCCACCATATCTCTCATACAGAGCGTTGTGCGCCAAAAATTGGCAAACGCGGGCCTTCAGACGATTTGTTTTTGCACCGACCCGATGTCCATCCGCCTAAATTGAACACACGTCAGCACTACTGGCGTCCTGCTCCACGTAACCGAGATCCAAACGCATGGAGGACGCCTGACGACAGGCGAATTTGCTTCCGTTGCGAATGAGTGGGACACATTTCGCGTCATTGCCGAGGCACGCGCATTTCGCCCTTGCGCACAAACCCAAACTTCACGAACTTCGACACATCAGCCCGCCCTTCTGGCCAAGAACCGACCCGCTGTGATGACTCAGCTCATTACGACATGACCGCCACGACCAATGCCCAGTACAGCCGCTCGCCTTCACCACGACGTTGATTCTCGCGGTCTCCTCCACCACCCCGTTCCCCATCCCCGTCCTTCGCCCGATGGTTTGCTTCGGGAAACTAACTGGCGCAGCTCCTGGAGGTGACGCTGCTGCAACGACTTCTCCTACAATTCGTCTGTTGACGGTCACGACCAACCAGAACTTGATTGATGTAAAAGTGGATGGTTTAGCTGTTAAATATTTTGTCGACACTGGCGCCCAAATATCTGTTATGAGCTCGCACATTCATGAAGCTTAAAGAAAGACTTGACTCTAGTCCCTTCACGATGTGTTCGTGTTGCAGATGGCAGTGCAACTGCCTTTGTTGGTGTCTGCACAGCACGCGTTACTATAGCCGGACATCAATCCTGCGTCCTCTTCACTGTTCTCACCAACTGCGCCAATCATGTTAACTTCGGTCTAGACTTTTTGTCCGCCCATTCGGCCCTCATTCACTGTTCAGCTAGTACGGTGCAACTTGACTACCCCTGTACGCCTGATACGCCCAGTTCGCCCCAAGTTCGTCTCTGCTCATCTGAACATGTCCGTTTGTAACCGCAAACACTTACTGCATTGCCGTAACAGCGTTTCCACCTGTACCTGATGGATACTACGTGCTCACGCCCATCACACCCGTCCTTCTGACTCGCAGTGTTACTTTACCGCACACTATTATTACGTTACGGGAAAACCGTACATGCATCCCTTTGCTGAACTTCGCTCTGTGTCCACAAGTGTTTCCGTGTAGAATAGCACTCGCCACGCTGACACCCTCTGAGGATTGCGTCATCTCAGCTTTGTACCCCAATCATGTGCATCGCCCCAACTGCACGCAAGCCTGTTCTTCGACAAAGAGCCCAACTTCTAATGTGAAAAAAATGATCGCGGTGGACCTTTTGCCGCATCAAACTGACTCGCTCCGTCACGTCCTGGAATCGTACCGTGACGTAATCGACTTCTGTGACCGTCCGCTAGGTCAAACCAGCATTGTGAAGCACCGCATTAACACTGGCGATGCATCTCGGTACATCGACAGCCGTACCGCGTTTCTCCTGCGGAGCGTCAGATCATTCAAAAGGAAGTCGAGAAGATGCTCGCCAGAGACATAGTTGAGCCATCTTCCAGTCCATGGGCTTCCCTGTTGTTCTTGTAAAGAAAAAGTACAACAGTTGGCGATTCTGCGTCGACTACCGACATCCGAACCAGATCACTAAGAAAGACGTCTACCCGCTACCGCGCATTGACGACGCCTCGAATTGCCTTCATGGCGCTAAGTATTTTTCCTCCATCGACCTTCGCTCAGGGTACTGGGAAATCGCTGTCGACAAAATGGACCACGAGAAGACTGTTTTTGTGACCCCTGATGATCTTTACCAAATTAAGATCATGCCATTCGGATTATGCAATGCTCCAGCCACCTTCGAACGACTGATGGACAGTCTCTTGCGCGCGTTCAAGTGGTCAATTTGCCTATGTTACCTCGACGACGTCACTGTGTTTTCCCCCTCGACGACGTCACTGTGTTTTCCCCGACATTTGAAACATTCTTCGACCACCTTTTCTCCATCCTTTCTGTTTTTTGTAACGCAGGACTGCAACTGAAGTCATCGAAGTGACACTTCGCACGCCAGCAAATAACCATGTTAGGCCATCTTGTGGACTCCTCTGGCGTACGCCCTGATCCTGATAAAGTGCCCGTAACAATATTTTCAAACTCTCACAGTGCAGTTCACCCAGCAGCTCGATTCGTTGAAGAAAGCAATAGATGTTTGGTGCAAACCTTACGATGCTGTCCTAGGCCAAGCTTCTTCCACGGTCCCAGGCAGCATTAACTCTCATCCTAACCATGGCGGGCCGCTCGCGTAACATCACCATCTGGCAGTGGAACTACCGGGGCTTCACACGTAAGCGTCCCGTGCTCTAGCAGTTTCTTGCCTCCCACGATCGTCCAGAAATCATAGCGCTTCTAGAGGGTGGCAAGCACGCTCAATTAGCCGTATACAAGACATACACGTCGGGGCGCGCTAACTCTCAAGTGGCAACTTTAGTTAAACGCAACATGATTGGCATCCCCCATAATATTGCCTCTAATTTCCCTGATCACGTACATTTAGAAATTCTGCCCCACCCTTGTCGTAAACCTGGTCACTGTTTATTCGTGCTTAACGTCTACCGCACACCCCGTGACCGCCGGGTCAAATTCGGCCCCCTGTTTCTCCGCGCTCAGCAACTAGCCCAGCACTAGCCGCATATTATAGTGAGGGACTCCAACGCTCCCCACTCATCATGGAGCTACGACTACGACTCCCTTAAAGGCCGTTCTCTATCGGACGAGTGGCACTCGCTACACCTGAATCTGCTTACTGGCCCAGCACATCCCACGCGTAGAGGGGGAGGAGTGGCGCGTGACACTACACCAGATCTCTCCTTCGTGGGGCCTGTAGTAAATGCCACCTGGTGCAATACACAAGAAACTTTCGGCAGTGACCATTACGTTCTGAAAATAGTCTTCCAGGAGCCCACACGTGAGCCTTTTCGTTCAGCCAGACTGATTGACTGGGACCACTTTCGCACCAAGCGCCAAGAATCTGGAACCTCGCAGCATATTACTGATATTGTCACATAGTCCGCTACCCTCCTCCAGCACGTCGCGGATGCCACAACCGACGTCGAAGTAGAGGAGTCGATGCCTAGATGTGACAGATTCTACGCCAAACTTTGGGCGCAGAAACGCAAACTTGAGACCCTTCTGCAGGCCCGAAAATTGGATAAAGGCGTCCGCCACCGGCTGGCTCGAGTGCGCACAAATATTAAAAACTATGCTATAAAACTCACCCGTCGGAACTGGAAAGACATCGGTTCCCAAATAGATAAGGCTCCTAACTCTAAGAACACATGGCACCTCCTGCATCACTTGCTGGACCCTGATAGTGGCAAACGGCAAGCTAAATATAAACTTGAACGTAATTTGCGTAAATTTTTTGGCTCATTCGTTTCCCTACGTCAAGAGCTCATTAACACCTATATCCGTCGTGGCCCCACCATTCCTCTTCCTGCATATGAAGGGGATGATAACCCGCTTCTTGATGCCCCCATAACTATAGCAGAGGTGCGGGCGGAACTAAACCGTTTAGAGACAAGTTCTGCAGCTGGTCCAGAGAGAGTTACAAATGGCATGCACCGAAACCTGGACGATTCTTCTATCCAAGCCCTCACGGGCTATATTCAGCAATATTTGGAGCAAGGCACCATACCCTGGAGCTGGAAACTTGCCGACCTCATCCTGATTCCCAAACCGGGAAAAAGCCCCACGCTAGCAAACTTGCGTCCCATCTCCCTCACATCCTGTGTAGGCAAATTGATGGAGCATGTTGTCCAGACCCACCTTATCCGCTACTTGGAGGATCATCATCTTCTTCCCGACACCATGCTCGGCTTCCGCCCACACCTGGTGGCACCGGATATCATGCTCCTGCTCAAACACCAGGTGCTCTACAACCGCACTCTAGACACCCAAGTCATTGTTGGTCTTGATGTTTCCAAAGCCTTTGATAATGTACAGCACACCGCCTTTCTGCAGAATTTACAGGCTTTGGGAGTGGGGAACAAGACGTATGCATATGTGAAGGATTTTCTAACCAATCGTCAAGTGCAACTTGACGTCGCTGAAGGAGAACCTTCCACCATTTCCCCCGGCAGCCGTGGAAAACCTCAAGGCTACGTGCTATCCCCACTCCTTTTCAATGTTGCATTGTTAGGACTTCCCAAACTTCTGACTGACACCCGAAATCAGCATCACACACTCTATGCAGATGACCTCACCCTGTGGGTTACAAGAGGTAGTGATGGACAAAATGAAGAAAACCTACAAACACCAATCGACCACGTGGGCAGCTATCTCTCTACGGTAGGCCTGCCCTGCTCGGCGACCAAATCCGAATACATTGTTTTCAGATCACTGGGACGCAAACCCAAACAGGTCTCTCAATCTCCAAGTGCAGGGGATGCAAATTACCTAAAAAGATCACATCCGCATCTTAGGATTGTACCTACAAGCTAATTGTGACAACTCTACCACTTTTCAGCGAATCTACCAATCTACCAACTTAATTGGTTGCCTTCTCAAGCGCGTTGCCAACAAGAATGCCGGCATGTGCGAATCCAACCTTCTTCGACTGGTTCAGGCATTGGTCTGCACACGCATTACCTACGTGGCTCCCTACCTCACCCTTACGCACACTGATCTCGATCGCCTTGATACTTCGCTTCGCAAGGCATACAAGACCGCCTTAGGTCTCCCAATGTCCACTTCTACCTTCAAACTTATGGCCCTTGAAGTGTCAAACACGGTCAATGAGCTTATAGAAGCTACTCTTAGGTCCCAGTACCAGCGGCTCTCACGCATGTGGGACGTGCTGTATTGCGCCAAATTGGACTCATCCCCACGCGGGCGGCCACCACTTACCAAGATGTACCGACAGATTAATGACTAAGTCTTCGTATTCCTCTAATCCTTAAGCACGTGTACTCTGGACATCATGCGGATCGTAGGGCTGACCGATTCCGCCAACTACAGAAACCTCTCTCAAATCGTTCCGATGTCACGTACACAGACACCTCGCGACACCCACATCGATCAACAATGGTGGCTGTCGCCCTGGCCCGACACCGTTGGTGGAGTACGGCATGTAGTGTAATTCCTTCCACCGATATAACAGTTGCCGAAGAGGTTGCCATTGCTTTGGCAACGACCGACCCAATAACCAAGGTGATCGTAAGTGATCCCATACTCACCTCCGAAATTTTGATGCTGGCCGTATCTCTACACAGGCATACTCGACCATAAAGCATCACACCCCGCCTTTCTCACCTCGTTTTCTTATCTGGGCCCCAGCTCATGAATTCCTTAGTGGAAATGCGCAGGCACACAGTCTCGCCCGAGATCTCAAATGCCGGGCGGAGTTCCTTACGCCTTATACTTCTCATTCTTCGCCCTCCAAGGCCTGCGAAAAACTAACTCTTATGGTCAGTTACACAGACATTCTACAGCACGACAGACTATGCCGTCTTCGCTATCCTCCAGCTCACAAAAACCTCCCTCGACGTGATGCCGTTCTGCGGCGCAAGCTTCACACAGGTGTCTTTCCCAACCCCTGGCTTTACAGCAAGGTATACCCACACCTCGTGACACCGAACTGTAAATACTGCTCACAATCGTCCATCCTCATACACATGGAACGGACGTGCCTACAGTGCGCTGACGCTTCTCACACAGAAGATACATGGGAGTCCCTTCTGCATATCACTCGGCACAGCAACGCCGGGTAATCTCAAGCGTAATCTCAAGCATAATCTTCTGCGACCACTCGGCCGGTCCCCACTTTTAGGAGTAATAAACTTTTGATCATCATCTATCACTTATGTTTGCCATGCAGTCATGTCACACCAAACCACTTTTTCACTAACAAAGCCACCGCAGGAGAAGCAAGAGAATAACATGTAAATTGTGACATTGATGACATACATGTTGTGATTTACGTGTTATGACTAGTTAGTTGTGCTCCTCATACAGTCATGGTATGTCATACCAAGTTTGGTATAGATCCCATTATCCAAACAGCGAGGAGGGCTAGAAGTCGTAGGCGGCTAGATAGATAGATGTACAGATGCAGTCAAACTCCCTAAAATATGCTTCGCGTTTAAAAAGCCGCCCGCGCTCACCGCCCAGCTCGTCGCAATGCGCTGATGCGCGCTTATCTCTCACGCGTACTTTGCCCCGCGGATGAGGGGGGGGGACTAAGCGCTTGTACGTGCGCGCTTATCCTGTGGGGTGTGGGGGGGGAGTTGTGTGCCTTCAGTTTTCACTAGAACGATTGCGTTAGTTGCCGGGCCCACAAAGGTCACTTCAGTATTTGCACAGGTCCCGTTTACGAAAAGAGTTTGTTTTTCATACACAGTGAGGTATAACAACTAAAGCACTTGTTAGTTTGCACTAATCTGTATCAGTGATTAAGTTTCCCGCGTCGTTTCTTGTTTAAACAGCGCGTTACGTGTCGAGTGGTAAGCGTTGTTATTTCGCTCTCGTCCTGCGTGTGTTGTTTTTTAAGCGTTGTTTGAGGTAAGCAGCGCGCTGTGCGTTTTAGTCTGCTGGCCGTTCTCCGCGTGACATTCCAAGTGGTTGCTGTCGCAATTATTCCGTCGCTCCTGTAACAAAATTTAGAATTTTTTTCACCTTGCGGCTCCCTGTGGTGGCTGCTATGCTTTCCGTTCTCTATGTACCGTCATATTACTTCGTTGCCCGAAGGAACAAACTTTTGTCTCACTTTATTTCTTCTCACTGATTCTTCTGACAGGCATGGCGGGGACCAACACCACTGCGCAAGACAACGTGAGTTACGCGGAGATACGCAAAGATTAGAATGAGGGAGAGGTTCTTAACTAGGGCACCACTCAGAAAACGCTTCAAGGTTCTGGCAGGTAATGCGAGGTACTAGTTTTGTCCCTAGCCTAAAAAGTTTCGACTTCACCGTTTCCGATCAGTCGGTTGGGCGAGTCGACTAAAGAAACACACTGGCGCCCTCATTTTCGATCCGTTTAACCCGCTATTTCTCACTGCAATCTCAACAAATGTTCGTGAAGCAAGTCTCGGAAGGGGTAGCTTGTGGATTATAAAGGAAGAGGAACAGACATGAAGGGAGAAAGGATACCTCGCCCAAGAGAGAGACTTAAATGCCGCCGGAAGTGGAGAAAGGGGACTCTGGTCAATAATCACTTTATATGTGATATGCTCCGATTCGGCGCTGTGGTGCTTTTCCGTCACCTTGCTTGTATTTTACATCAATCGTTTCGTCTCCATTTGGCAGTTCAGAAATGCCCACGGAAGACTTCTAGGATGACTTCCACAAACAAAACAAGAAGCAACAAACACTGTTGGACTCGAGTAAGCCTGCTGTATAAGGCAATACGACAGAGAAAGAGTGTCAGGTGACAGATATCAATAAAAGAAAGACCAGGAAAGAGGAAGATTTGACCGAGAAATGCCTCCAAAGAATCTAAGGGTACTCATACGAAAACATTGTTGCCAGTAATGCGCAATTATTGAATAGCGAGAGTGCAAGACCGTTTATTCAAAGATTACCAATACAAGGACAACTGCCTAGGCTGCTCAGCGTTCAATACGCTGTCGTAGACACATCGGTGAAGACGAAGTTGAAAATATTTGTCCAAAATGTTTATGGGATATTCCTAAATGTAGTTGCTGCTACACGGAAACAGCAAAAAAAATGAAAATAGTTTAGGTATTTGCTTAACAGCAAGGGGAATAGGTGCTCCGAAAAAAGGCAGCTCCCCGCCGTGTTGGAAATCGGGTACATCATACCTCATTACAATCAACTACATTCGCATACAATATTTATATTGAAGAGCTTGAGCAATTCTACAGAATTTATCTGCATCTAAACGTCTGCTCTCTTTCCTTATCCTCTCAGCTGTCAGCCTTTAACACTGTTCCGGTGTGCTAAGCATGGTGGCGGAAGTGGCTCAGCCTCTTTTCTATTCTCGTGAAGCATAATGTACGGTCCGCAAGCGCACAATGTTATTTATAGCCCATACCGTAGTCATATTCATTCACCCTAGTGTCGCAGAGTCACGTTTCAATGAATAAAGATATTCACACTAAGGCACCACATCATAGCCCCATCGTAAATAGCAGGGCTCATTGTCAAATCCCCGGCCACACAGGCTGAGTTTGTGGCTGTGCTTTTGTCTGATTACTACTTGGCGTTAGAAACACAAGCTTAACAAAAAATAAAAGCAGTATATAAATCTCATTGTAACTGAAAACTCATTGTAATAAAACTCATATATAAATAAAACTCAAATATAAAACTCATTGTAACTGAAAAACGAAGATAATCATCTACTGGTGGGGCCACATGTGATTTATTCAGACCAATATACGTGAAAGAGAAACGCGTATACTTCCTGTTGAGCGACTTCGGCCTAAAATGGGAAGCGGAAGTGATTTCGCAACGCCGTCGTAAATCCATGTAAGGGGCTTCAAGCACCCCAAGACAACGCGCTGAAAGATAAACACTCCTTTTATCTCCACTACCTCGCATTGTGATTCGATTTGCATACTGCGAATTTCACGTCCATCACCACTGTTCTTGCTCGGAATTCCACTACCTCCTGTTTATGGTGCATCCACGGCAGCATTTTACCGCAAACTCATTCTATTCGCTTTGTCTCTCAGGTTCCGTTGAGGAGCATAGCACGTCTATCGGGGTTTGTGCCGCTAACATGTAGCGCATAAGTGTAAGGATAAGTCCTCTCGAATGAAGCAAACAGCTCCATTCGGCGTTATAGTATTGTGCAGGCCCAATGCGTCACCTATGTTGGAGACAAACACAAAAACTAAGATAATGTGCCTCGCCACAACCATAGCGAGCCCGATTTACATATTTGAACAAGAAAGCCCTCGCAAACCCGCTAAACATTCCAAAGAAATATCGGAGTAGTCACAATTTATCTGCGCGAAACTAGGGCTGCCTTGCATAGAAGGATAGACGTCGCAGAGTAATGCCTAGTAAGAATGGGTGTGTGCAAATCTTGGCGTACCGTGTATTTGCATTTCGATTCACCAAAAGGAACCATTAAAATGGCCCCACCGCTGTGATCTATTCGGTAAGTTATTCGGCTGCTGACCCGCAAGGCATGGGATCGAATTCTGGCTGCGGCGGCTGCATTTTCGATGGAGGCAGAAATCCTGTAGGCCAGCGGGCTGAGATTGTGGGTGCACTCTAAAAAACCCAAGGTGGTTGAAATTTCCGGGGCTCTGCACTACGGCTGCTCTCATAATAATATGGTGGTTTTGGGACGTGAAACCAAGCAAATCTATCTAACCCTCAAAATGCTCAGAGCGGGCTCTCTTTTGGAATCACACACACACACACACACACACACACACACACATATATATATATATATATATGTATATATATATATATATATATATATATATATATATATATATATATATATATATATATATATATATTGATATTGTTACGGTGCGAGGCTTTTATTTACAGGAGATGATCAATGCGAGAGTCCAGGGATCTGGCCGATCACCGCTCGTGCCAACCTCGTTCTCCTCTTCTTCCACGCGCCCCTTCAGTATCGTAGCGATTCCCCCTTTGCCGACGATGCCCACCGGGCGAGTTAGGCTTCGTTGCGATGATGATAGCGTTTTAGACGGGCAACATGAACGACGTTGGTCTTGCTTGAGCGGCGGCCAGTTGACAACAGCTGAGATATGACGTACGTGACATCGCTGAGACATTCCAAGACAACAAACGGACCGGTGAATTTGGCCAGAAACTTTTGGCAGAGGCCGTGCTTGCGAAGCGGTGTCCAAAGCCACACCAAATCCCCTTTCTCAAACCATACGTGCCGGTGACTTCTGTTGTAACAGTTCTTGGAGCGTCTCTGTGAGACGAAAGTTCGAAGACAGGCGATGCGCCGGGCCTCTTCTGCGCGGCAAATGGTTTCGGCGAGAGTAGGTTGATCAGTCTCGGAAAAAGGAAGGATAGTGTCAAGAGCTGCGTGGGGTCGGCGTGCGTAGAGCACATAAAATGAACTGTATCTTGTTGTTTCGTGGTGTGCAGTGTTGTAGGCGAAAGTTAGAAATGGCAATATCGTGTCCCATGTTTTGTGTGCAGAATCAACATACATGGAAATCATGTTGACGAGAGTCTTATTTGTTCGTTCCGTCAAACCATTAGCCTGCGGGTGATACGGGGTAGTGTGAAGAAAATGGCACGAAGCAAGACGAAGGAGGTCTTCAACTACATCGGCAACAAATTGCCGCCCGCGATCACTGATGATGAGACGGGGGGATCCCTGGCGTAATATAACGTGTGGCAGCATGAACTGTGAAACTTCAGTGGCCGTTGCCGCAGGAATCGCCGCACTTTCGGCGTAACGTGTGAGTTGGTCAACGCCCACAATAATCCATCGGTTGCCGTTCGTTGATCGCGGAAAAGGGCCGAGCAGGTCGACACCTACGGCGTCAAATGGAGAACTCGGGGGTGCTATGGGATGAAGTAGTCCGGCTTGTGGCGTAGTAGGACGCTTGTGGCGTTGACATTGCTCACAGCTCGCAACGTATGCAGTCACACTTTTACGCATCTTCGGCCAGAAGAAGCGTTCTTGCGTGCGATAAAATGTCCTAGAAAAACCCATATGGCCAGATGTTGGGTCGCCGTGCATTGCTCGAAGTACGTGTTGTCGAAGACTTGTAGGCACAATTAGAAGTAGGCGAGGGCCTACGCCGGAATAATTATTTTTGTAAAGAACGCCATCCTTTACGATGAACCCACGTTGACCGTTCGTTCTGGAAATAAAGAAAGAAGGGAGACTGTTGTCGTTGCGTTGCTCTGCTCGAAAAGTTGTTTTGTCAGGAAACGGAGTATCCACTACAGCCATATATTCATCAAAGTTGTCAGCGTCACACTTGGTTGTCGGAAGGGGAAGTCGTGAAAGGCAATCGGCGTCGGCATGACGACGACCGCTATTGTAGCATACTTCAAAGTCGTGTTCTTGCAATCATAACGCCCAACGAGCAAGACGACCAGATGGGTCCCGTAGTCCAGTGAGCCAACATAAAGAATGGTGGTCGGTGACAATCGAGAATCGGCGTCCATAGATATAAACTTGTGCGGCGAAACTTGTGCACGGCGAATATGACCGCGAGACATTCCTGCTGTGTGACAGTATAGTTTCGCTCCGGCCTACTTAAACAGTGACTGACATAGGCAACGACGTGTTCAGCAGCTCCATGGCGTTGGACCAAGACGGCGCCAATACCTACACCACTGGCGTCGGTATGAACTTCTGTGGCAGCAGATGGGTCATAGTGGCGAAGTACGGGCCCTGACGTAAGAACAAACTTGAGTTGCGAAAAAGACGACTCGTATTCCGCTGACCACCGAAAAGGTGCGTTCTTGTTGAGTAGGGACGTCAAAGGGTAAGCGAGGTCGGCGAACCTCGGCATGAAGCGACGGAAGTACGAGTATAGGCCCAAAAAGCTTCGCAACTCTCGTACCGACTGAGGTTGTTTGAAGCTGCTGACTGCTGCGATTTTCTGGGGGTCGAGTCGAACGCCATGCTTGTCCACCAGGTGACCGAGAACGAGAGTCTCACGGCTGCCGAAGTGACACTTCTTAGAGTTCAGGGTGGGCTTAGCTCTCTCAAGGCATGTGAGAGCAATGTCTAGACGATGGTTGTGTTCATCGAATGTACGGCCAAAAACTATAATGTCATCCAGGTAGCAAAGACAAACTTCCCACTTTAGTCCACGTAACACATAGTCCATGAAGCGCTCAAACGTGGCTGGAGCGTTGCATAGGCCAAACGGCATTACATTAAATTCAAATAGACCATCTGGGTTTATGAAGGCCGTTTTCTCTTTGTCATTCGGGTGCGTGGGGATTTGCCAATAACCATATCTCAAATCCACAGAGGGGAAGTACGATGCCGAATGTAAACAATCGATGACATCATCAATCCTGGGAAGCGGGTAGACATCCTTTTTAGTAACAGAATTGAGCCGTCTGTAATCCAGGCAGAATCGCCATGTACCATCCCTCTTTCGGACAAGAATCACAGGGGCAGCCCAAGGGCTACATGACTCTTGGATGACCCTTTTCTTTAACATTTCTTCTACCTGTTGAGTAATGACCTTGCGCTCCGCAGATGAGACACGGTATGGTTTCTGTCGGATAGGGTGAGCGGATCCTGTGTCAATCCCATGGCGAGTACGCGACTCGGGTACACTTATTTGTTCTTCTTTCAGCGCAATGTCAAATATAGTAGCGTGCTTCGCAAGGACTTCGGCCAAAGTTTGACGATTTTCTGATGATAGCTACTTGTTTACCATACTGAGAAAGTTGGCTTCTGTATCGTACGTTGCACGAATAGGTTCTACTCTCTCGTCACTTAAAGATGCAATAAAACTGGTTGCATTTTGTTCGAAGCGGGCGAGTTGCATTCCGCAGGGTAGCATAACAGGTTCATTTGAATAGTTCGACACCCATAAGGCCGATCGCCTATCACTGATCGACAGAACACAATGTGGAACGAGCACATTTTTCTTGGCGCAATTGAGAGGAATTGGCTCCATAAGAACATCACACTTCCCGGCGTCCGAGGCAGAGGTGTCAACGCGTACGGTCTTCATCGAGTTGGGCGGCAAGACAACATCCTCAATGACGGTGATAGATCCTTGACAGCACCTAGGATCGTCAGTAAATGCCGACAGCATAATCTCGCCAGCACCGCAATCTACAGTAGCCCTGCAATCGTGTAGAAAATTGATGCCCAAGATGATGTCATGAGTGGAGCTGGTCAGGACAGCGAATTCAACCTCGAAGACCTTGTCACCCAAAGTGACAATAAGAACACACACACCGATCGGGCACAATGTCTCCCCGCTCACTGCACGAAATGATGCACAACTGTCCCAGCGAAACATCACTTTATGTCCTAGCCGCAATTTGAAGTTAAGACTCATCACTTAAACA
This sequence comes from Rhipicephalus annulatus, assembly GCA_013436015.1. Classification (NCBI taxonomy): domain Eukaryota; kingdom Metazoa; phylum Arthropoda; class Arachnida; order Ixodida; family Ixodidae; genus Rhipicephalus; species Rhipicephalus annulatus. Next base: position 66,867 of record WOVY01010318.1, read on the forward strand.
GCTGCTCTAGTATCTATCAAAGCCATCGTTGGAAATCCATCAATACGCACGGGGACCCTATTTTGCGTCATAAAAACGGGTGGAGGCATAGGTGGGTGTAGTGACAAATGTTCGGTGACTTCACCTCCATTGGCCGCACCACCTAGTTTCCCGGAGGCGGGGAAGTGACGCATCGACCAGGAGATGAAGAACGGAACCGGCGTGTTGTGGGGGCGTCAAGCTTCGCACGGAGAAAGGCGAGTCGTTGCGTAAATTCCGGTGGAAATTGCGTCCTACATGTGTATCACTGTGGGTCGTTTGCTGGAAACCGTCCCCAACGTACGTGTCCCGCGTTGAACGCATACCACCGCGCCAGCTGTTTTGTCGAGAAGAAGCTGATGGTCCCTCGTAGTAGCGCTGCTGGGAGCAACGCCTTTTACCACAGAATCCACGGAAACCGCAGTTATAGCACACAGGGGCCTCACGCACGTCGCCAAACCTTCCCCGGGGCGCCATGTGCCCATAATCGTCCCACGAAGACACCATTGTAGGTGGTTGGCAGGAGGCGTTCTGGAAACCACGGTGATGATGTAAGTTGTCGGTCGGGGCTCTGGTGCTCATGATTGAGGCACATCATATAGCGTGGCATCAACGGCAGCACACATTGCGTCGTATGGCGGGGAGGTGTTGATAGCAGGTGCTCTCGGCGGGTTGACAGCATCACGTCGTCCAAGTTCTTCGCGTACGATTTGCCTGATCATTGAGGCAAGATCACAGGAGGATGTTGGAGGGACGTGGACACTTGCAACGGTGGTGACGTTGGCAAGTCTACCAAATTTGGGAGTGATGCGCCTAGCCTTCAGTGTCTCAAACGTGCGGCAGTGTTGTATTACGTCCGCTACAGACGCCATGGTGTCCTTGCCGATGAAGAAATTGTAGACATCCTCAGCAACCCCTTTGAGAAGATGCCCTACCTTGTCATCTTCTTTCATGCGTGGGTCTGCAGACTTGCACAATTTCAGAATCTCTTCAATGTACGTTGTGCATGTTTCACCGTGGACTTGAGGACGCTGCATCATAGTTTGCTCAGCGCGCTTCTTCTTCATCAATGGGTCCCCGAAGCAGCTCGCTATTTCTTTCTCAAACGCTTCCCAGGTCGTTAGTGTTTCTTCGTGGTTTTCAGACCACACCAACGCCGTCCCTTGAAGAAACAATCCGACGTTGGACAACCGGGAGGCCGCATTCCAACAGTTGGATTTACTCACACGGTTGAAGTGTTTCAGCCATTCGTCGACGTGTTCTCCAACCCTCCCAGAGAAGCTTCGTGGTACCATGTGTCGGGGCCATGCAGCGCCAGACGAAGAGTGCGTGGTGTCGCCGTCAGCAATCGGATCCACAGAGAGCGGTGGTAGACCAGCCAGTCGGCGGCTTCGGCATAGTTCTTGAGGTAGCGCTTCCGTGATCGGTCGCCTTGGATCGCTCCGCTGTACCCCGCACCTTCCACCAATCTTGTTACGGTGCGATGCCTTTATTTACAGGCGATGACCAATGCGAGAGTCCAGAGATCTTGTCGATCACCGCTCGTGCCAACCTCGTTCTCCTCTTCTTCCACGCACCCCCTCACTATCGTAGCAATATATATATATATATATATATATATATATATATATATATATATATATATATATATATATATATATATGCCCAAACCAACGAAAGTCTGAATTTCCTATTCCTTATTCTATAGTCTATCGTGGTCCCCGTAATTTTTTCTCCTCTTTCTCTCTCTCTCTCTCTCTCTCTCTCTCTATATATATATATATATATATATATATATATATATATATATATATATATATATATATATATATATATATATATATATATAATTCATTGCAAAAACTCAAAGCTTTCAATGCTCTATTCTACGACTTCCTGCTCATCCTCATTTCTTCCACTGGATCTTTACCTGTGAACATCAAGTTTTCTAAAATTAATTAGAGGAGACTCTGGCGCTGTGATCGTTCAGCGACCGTTGAATGGAATTATAGGTAGTACATGGATTTGCCTACTCACCGTACTAGCGGGCCCCAAATTATACTTGTGGCTTCGTTTATTGCTATGTTTCGGCTTTGTTTCAGAGAAAAGCACGAAACCTCTTGAAATTTGTGACCCTATCTGTAAGGAAAAGCTTAATAATAACGCGGTGAATTGCAACCGCTGAAAATTCGCTGATTTTTGTTTTGTGAGAAAACAGCTCCAAGCCACACCCATTCACATGAACCCGCAACTACGAATATTAGACGAATCCATGTACTACCCATCATTTCCATGCTCGCTGAAGCGCCGTGCGTTGCGCCTGCCATAGTGTATATTAACGTGATAACGTTGGAGAGCTCGTGTTGCGGAAATTCCGCCATCAGCGTCGGCACCATTGGTTGTGAGCGAAAAATTATGTGTGAGCAAAAATTCGACAAAGAACCAAATAAATTGAAGAATAAAATTTTTTGTCCCATTGAAGATCAAGACCGGGTCATTCGCATGGCGAGCAGGTCTTTTCCTACAAAGCCACGGTGTTACTTGCCGCTGCGGCAGGAAAATAAGCACTACATAAATGTCATGCAGTGGAAGGACTCTCCTTAAGGCATTTCGTTCGACAGGTGTCACGACGAAAACGAGCCCATTCGGCGATTTGTAGGCGCAATTGGGAGGTCATTAAACTACGTCGAGAAACGCCGAGATAGTGAAGCCATCGCTGCTGAAAACACACAGGAACTTTGAAACAGCTCTAAACATGCACAACTATGTCCATCTGGCGGAAACATATCGTGCCTTTTCAGAGGCGTTGATCAAGCAAACAGCAAACGCTGGATAATGTGCTGCCACCACATTGTGAGAATCGTCATGCTAGGTGCCACCACCATCTCGCCTTAGCAAAGCGTTAGAAACACTTCCCGTTCCGTGCAAGCGTTGCATGCTAAACGCAGCGTTATAAGCTCTATGGTCTTTAAAATTACTTATGTATGCGTTTTCTAGTAAAGGATGCATATGCAGATTGTATGCGTGTTGTTATGGTGCCTCAGACTAGCGCGATAATAGCTTTTTAATTGACAATTGCACAAGCACAAACGCTCAAGCTTGAGCAACATTGGTGGTCGCGGCGGATGGAGTCGGCCGTTTCAATGTAGAAAACCTTGCACTACTACGTTGCTTTTAAAAAAATGAAGGAACAGGACCAACTTTTTAGTCAATTCATTGAAACTGGACAATCTGATCTTTCAACTGATTATAAAAAAAATTAGAAACAAACTTGGCCATGAGATCAAAGAAGCAAGAAACTGTTAATAAAAGAGAAAGTTCGAAAACATTTTCAATGACCCCAAACGTGTGTGGAAAACATTAAAAAGCCTACAGCCACAAAAAGAACAAATCAGCGTCTCTGAAATTGTAGACGGCGATACAAGTTATACCGGTATATCTTTGGCTAATGGGTTTAATGAACACTTTCCAAAATGTGGAGCATCGATACGTGATAATTATGACAGGCACAACTACAGGTCATACATGGCGCATAACTCTTTAAAGTCTCTTTTTATGGAGCCAACCACAGAATATGGAATTAAATCCTGAATAGTAAAGTTAAACAATGCATCTGTATGTGGTGAAGACGAGATAAAAGCTGAGCCTATAAAAGCAGTTGTCGACAATATCAGCAATCCTCTATCACACATATGCAACCTCATTTTGGCTTTAGGCACGTTCTCTGATAAACTGAAAATCGCTAGAGTAACAGTCATCTATAAGGGTGGCGACAGAAATAACATGAACAACTACAGGCCGATCTCGGTATTACCACTATTTTCAAAAGTTTTTGATGAAGTGATTAATGTAAGAATAATAAATTTCTGCACAAAAATAATGTACTTACAGGCAATCAATGCGGCTTTCAGAAAAAGAACTCAAGTGAAATGGCTCTTTTAGGTATAAGAAAAAATACTTCAAAATGTCGAAGACAAAAAGTATACTCTGGGGATATTTCTTGATATTAAAAGGCATTTGACTCTATAAAGCATGACATCTTATTAAAAAGTTAAGCGAATATGGCATTAGGGGACTTGCTCTCGACCTTATACGTAGTTATTTGACAAACCACTACCAGTACACAGGCACCAATTATTCAAAATCAGTTCTGGGGGAAACTAAATGCGGGCTTCCTCAGGGTTCCATCCTTCAATCACTTCTTTTCTTATTATTTATAGATGATATAGTGAATATTGCGTTTACGCCAGATATCATTCTTTGCGCCGACGACACAAATGTATTTTTTCAGGAGAGCATCTCCATATGCTTCAATTGCAGGCTAGTAAATGGCTATACAATTTGGCTGAGTGGCTAAGTGTAAATAAACTTGAACTAAATGCCAAAAAAATTCAATATATATGTTTTCGCTTTAGAAATCAGGCTATTGGGAATGACGTACATTTGAAATTCCGTGGCGAGAACATCGAGCCTGTAAGAATACATAAATTTCTCGGTGTTTTTTTTTTTGAAGAAAACCCCAGCTGGTCTCCTCATGTCGATAACCTCACAAGACGCATCTCACGCTCAATAGGTATTATAAGTAGAGCAAATCAACTTTTGCCCCGGTGGTTGAAAATTCAGCTATAATACGCGCCAATTGATTTTCATTTACAATACTGCCTTCTTGTGTGGGGAACAACAACAAAATGTAATCTTAGAAAGCTGTATATCCTAAAAAAACGTATTTTGCGAGTTATTGAAGATGTGCCATATATAAGTCACTCCGCTCCACTTTTTAAAGCAAATACCATATTAACAATGAAACTTTTACTGGAAAAGAAGCTAGGCATTGCAATATTTCAGAAAATAAACTCATGTCGGGACTGTTTTTATTGACAATTCCTCGGAAAAGGACATACTTACGAAACTAGAAAAACTATATATAATAAAGGTTTCATACGAACAAACTATGACATGCAAAAGCAGTCTTACGCTATTGGATATTTCTTAAATCATTATCCTGCCGTCATAAACTTGGTACAGGAAACAGTGCACATGAAATGCGTCAAAAAAAAAGTTAACTTCATATCTCAATTCAATACAAGAATAATACTGTTTTTTTTTACCTTGCTGCAGTCTATACTGTACATACACTTAGAAAATTAATCTGTTTTTGAGTATATAGAACAATGTATATATCTATAGAATACTGTATTTTTTTTTGTAACGATGTGTAGTATATGTAATCTTTTGTAAGTGTTTTTGATTATCTAACTGTCACTGATGTTTGAGTTATGTGTCTCTAAGAAGGGATGTGACACTCGGTCAGGCACTCGTAACTTTTTGTCACACCTCCTAGACAGGACAAATGGACACATTATTTGTCTTTGTCTGAAATAAATTACTACTATTACAAGTACCCGATGCCGGCAAGAGTGAACAAACAGACAATTGTACAGACAGACAGACCAAAATTTTTGCGTCAAAGGTCCCTAAGAAAAACTATCGTCTTTAATAGCGTAAGAGGGACATGTGACCATTTACGAATACAAGTGTCACGCCTACGCGCAGTTAATAATATAGGAAAATGGGACCATATTACTGTACAATATTTTGTTTTATGTAGTTGTTTTAAAAGTGTTGTTAAATAGATAAAAAACCTGTACCATTACTACAAATAAGTCGCGCGCGCGCGTGTGCGTATGTGTGTGTGTGTGTGTGTGTGCGTGTGTGTGTGTGTGTGTGTGTGTAACAAAGCATATTATTAAGTATGCCCTTAGTGGTTGAAGCGCGCACTAGAGGCCGTATTTCGCTATCGCATTGAACTCATAAAGGCAAAGCTAAGGGTCCCCCAATTTTTAGGAATACCTATGCCCGTGATAATGAGAAAAACGTGGTGGTGAATGGCTTTCTTTTTTCCGAGAAATCAAGCTACAAAACATGAAAAATATGCAATATAGCCACTTTATATAAGTTGTTCAGCAGCCAGTTTCAAAAACCCTGCTCTGTGCTTTGTAGCTCCCGTACAACCAGTTAGGCCGGAAGTTCACAGCGGTTGTCCGCAACATCGTACTTCACTCCTCATTAGCTGGAAATTACACTAACTAACTTCCCTAAATTGAGTCCTCAAATAGCCACTTTAGTTAATTGTATAGAGCTTGTCTATTCCACGAGTGAGGACTACATCGCCTAGTTCGACAACGACCTAAAGTTTTCAGGGTACTCTGTGTCATCAGTAAAACCCACGGAGAAAACTTATGCGATTTCCACGTGGCTCTAAACGTGCTATGCAAAATCCGAAAGAAACGATACGCGTATCTCGTGCTCCCGTAGAGCAGCAAGACGAACCATGGTTTGCGAGGCTCTCAGAACTTTTACTGGAATTGCTTCTCTCATATTTTTGCCGTACACGCGGCATGCAAATGCAACATGATATGAAAACTTCGTTCTTGAAGCCACTGTAGCTGTGACAGCACTTTCTCTACTGTTTATTTTGGCAGGCCACCAAGGGAAGCGTGTTGCTTGGGCTTTCACATTGTTTGTTTTATTTCGTTAAAATCTAACCTTGTGTTTACTTGCTTCTTAGCGTGGGTGCTTCTCAGTTTCCAAGGCGTTTGCTTCTTTGTCACCAAGACGGCCTTCTCTTTCTCGGTCGGCACAGGCGTCTGGTTTTCAGGACCAACATAAACCTGCTGAAGCCGCAATATAGTGGTCCTCTTACATACGCCCACTTCTAATCTCTTCATGTCGTTGTCCGAGCCTGAAATTCAAGCATTTTTGGGTATTTCGTTTTTACTACCATATTCATTTTTTAAATATTGTTGGCACCGCCCTTCTAGAAACATCTTAAAGTGCACTTCCTAGTTTTACTTACTTTCTCACGCGTCCTTCGAGTCGTGGAACTTTCGCACGCGAAAATTGAATGGTCGCCTCTAGATACCGCACAGGCTGAGCCTGGCACTCTCGTTAGCACAGGCTGAGATCATACATTCGGATTCAGGACATTGAACACGGCCCTTACCGATTAGGCACGAGAGGGACTCCGCAGGGAGCGGTCCTCTCGCCCCTCCTATTCAATGTGGCAATGATGAGACTCCCCGCTCAGCTGGCGAAAGTCGAAGGCATACAGCATGCGCTGTACGCCGACGACATCACCATATGGGCGTCACACGGCTCGGCAGGAGACATGGAGGAAAGCCTGCAGCAAGCGGCGGACATCGTGGATGACTATGCCCGTCGCTGCAGCCTTCAGTGCTCCCCGTCCAAATCGGAATTCGTGCACATACGCCCCTCACCAAAGTGCACCGCAAAGATCGACCTCTCCCTTCACAGCGGACCAATACCCGAACGCGATGAGATTAGAGTACTGGGGCTTTTTATACACAAAAATCGCAGAGCAGACACAACATTGGCCAAATTGCGTAAGGTGGGGGACCAGGTGGGCCGGATGGTCCGCCGGGTTTCCAACAAGCGCGGGGGGTTACGATGCAAAGATGCCTTGCGGCTGGCGCATGCATTCGTAACCAGCCGAGTCCTGTACTCGGCTCCATACCTCCACCTACGCAAATCCGACGAGAATGCACTCGAAGTCATTCTCCGCAAAATCTACAAGCGCGCCCTCGACCTTCCTGTCAGCACCTCCAACCAGCGCCTTTTGGGCTTGGGAATGGTGAACACCTTCAAGGAGCTGAGAGAGGCGCACTTGACAAACCAATATACTAGACTCTCTAAAACACCGTCGGGTCGCCGCCTCCTTGCCCGGCTACACATCAATCACTCAATACACACGGAAGAGCGCGTACGGATTCCAGAAGTTTGGCGATACTCCTTGCACGTGCGCCCTCTTCCGGCTAACATGACCCGAGACGACTACACTGGCCGACGCCTCGCGCGGGTGGAAGCCTTGGCTCGACACTACGGCCACAAATTCGGGGTATTCTACGTGGACGCCTCCGGCCCGCACCACGGTGGTTGGTATACGGCTGTGGTCGTCCACGAAAACACCGTTGTAAACGAACTCACATTCCGTGCACATAACATTACGCACGCGGAGGAGATCGCCATCGCACTAGCCGCCGCAGATCAGGACTCGAGGGTCATCATCACCGACTCAAGAGGTGCCTGTCGCATTATTGAACAGGGATACATTCCGTACCGTGCTTATAAAATACTGCAGAACAGCAGCTACCTAGGTGCCCCCGCGCACCGAACGATCATATGGGCTCCGGCTCACACGGGCCTCGATGGTAATGAGACGGCCAATGCCGCTGCCCGCGCGCTCACTCTCCGGGCACCATCCTCGTCCCCTACCGATCCGGAACTCGAACCCAATCCTGCCTACACCTTTAAGGAGATCACACAATTTTATCAATCCGGCCATAACGTCTATCCTAAACCCTGTAAGGGCCTCACGAAGGCGGAGGAGCGAATCCTCCTTCGCCTTTATACTAAAACTCTATTGTGCCCGGCAATCATAAAACACTTTGACCCCGCTTGCACGGGGAAGTGCCCACATTGTGAGGAAAGTTCCTCTGACATTTTCCACATGGTGTGGGCATGCCGAAAAACCCCAAACCTTACCCCACTACCCAACCCTTCGCGGGAGGACTGGGAGGCAGCTCTGCTCGGCTGCTCTGACCTGACGGCCCAACGGGCCCTGGTCGAGCGTGCCCGGGCCGCGGCCAACGCCAATGGGCTCCCGTAAGAGGGAGCCCACCTAGTGTTTGTACGGGGCGGCCCCTTAAGGACCGTTCCCACCCTCCTTGTAAATAACATCTGTAAATAAATGTTTTTCAGCAGCAGCAGAGCATGTGTTCGTTCGAAGCTCTAACATACCACAGTATATGTATATCGTATCTTTACAAAGGAACCTTGCGACACTTCACTTTCAAAAGCACGCGAGCAAGTACGGTGCTAGGAAGAAATGGTGGGCATTAAAAAGTATTGAGATATTTCTTGAAACTGCCAGGGTTGCCATTCTCGAGACACACGTTAGGCCTAAGCTGAGTGAGCGTGTGTTTTTTTAATTTTTTGTAATATTTTCCTATAACATTTTTAACGAGGGTGCTCAGTATGTTCAATTGCGGACACCCTGGTGTAAGTATGGAATGCCCCCTACGAAGGTCGCGTTTTAAATAATGGCAAAAGTGTTTGAGGCTGGTTTACTTAGAGTTAGGTGTACGATAAAGCACCCGAGTTGTGGTCGATTTTCTGGACACCTCCACTACGGTATCTTTGGTAATCTTATTGTGGTGTTAAGACGTTAAACATCATCAATTAGTATTAATATTATTGAGAATTATCGGTATGTATGAAGCCTATAGGGCCCTAAGTGTATCCTTGCTCTTTTTTTAGGCAAAACTGCTTATTGCCATAGTCTGCGAAAGCTCTAGTGCAGTATTTTCTTAACGGAAATGAATTCAGGAAAATGCACACGATCAGCTTGAAAAGAAAAAAAAAACAAATTACATATCCAGAAACTCATTGACGATGAGTGGGCGAAGCAGTGGGATTGTGTGGAGTTGCTCTCAATCCTCATGGCATTGACCACTCAGGCGTGTAAATGAGTGACAAAGTGGTTAATAGTTATTATATGCAAGTGGCAATATTTATTGATCATGAGTGGCATCTTGAGTGGAGTTTGAATTTCAGTTTACCTTCATTATTACTGCTTTGGGTAATGTAATCTAGCCTGAAGTAGGCAAGAACTAGGTCTGTGCACGTTCCCCAGGTGGTTGTTAGTTGTTTCAAGTCATACAAAATGTATCCTAGAGCATATCCAGATGCAATTTACTGCACAAGTCAGTCGTTGTCTATAATCATCATCGTCATCATCTTCATCATCAGCTTCATCAGTATGGCGTATTGTCGGTACTTTGCATATGTCGACTACGGTGAACGCCAACGCCGGCAACGAACAAATTTCCGCTCCAAGGAGCTTTGCCTCTGAAAAACGTCCCTCAGTCGACTGCACGACCTATCAGTCTGCGACATCGCGAAATCAGTGGTCGGGCAAGCTATCCACGGCGCCGTGGACCCACACTCTGGAAGCTTCACAAACGCACCGTTTATAATTTAAACCTCTTGCTCTCAGCAGTCTTGTTCATTGCGGTGGTGTTATGCACTGAAAGCAGCAAATTAAAGTACTGTGTCATAACTATTGCATCCGAGACCAACTTCTGCAAAGTATCGTTGCTACGCGTCCGTCCCACTCAACATGTTTTCATCAAAGGACCCCAAAACCATCAAAAGATCGAAATTGAGTTATGTCGTTTCCATTCGGCATGATTCTACGAGAACATGTAGCAATGACAATACCTCAAAACGGTGCCGTAGTAGACAACTTACCCACATGTAATTTCATTTCGTTTTTTTTGGTAATGGTAATGTTTTTTTCTTCCCTATTCATCGTTCATGGGCTCGGCCCTCCTCCTGACCAAGCGTTATTTTTTTTATCTCCGAGAAGGAAGAGCAGGAAGCGCATGTACCTTCAAGCAGATAAACAGGTCTTACAGACTACGAGGTGATGAGGAATACTGAAAGGCACGGAGAAGACAAGTGATTGTTTTTTTTTGTCAAAAAAACGGCATACTGGTGGATTACATAGGAGGATTATGGATCCAAAATAACGTTGAGCATCTCGACTATGCCCTCGTAGCTAACATGGTTGGGCTGCTTTGGTGGAACGCAGGCGATGTCATAAGTCTGTTCCCCGCACAGCGTGAGCTGATGAGCACGTTTATTCAATGCATCCGTAATGTCGTTAGCCTCGAAGAAGAACTGTAGCCTCCCATACCAAGATCTCCAGGAGCTGGAGCTGCCGCTGAATTCAAGTAGCCAACCAAAGTCAGGCGTCGCCATGTCGTTTCCTTGACGTCGGTGGAGTGGCGACGAGTTCAGTCTTTCTCGTCGCCAACTGTTACGTCCCTACAGCCGCTTGTGACTGTAGACGATTCATTAATGTACAGGAAACATAAATAAGTTCACAAACGTAGCTCAGGCGTTGGAATCACTCCATGCCAACATTCGACACAAGTCTCGCACTCGTGCCACAGAGCCAGTACAGTAGCGCGCTCTCTCCTTTGTTGTCGTCTTCTAAGGCGACTTGTCGACTTCATCTACATCAATTGTGGAAAAATTTCAGTGCTCCACAAGCTTCATGAATACTGCGTTTTCAACATATGCGCACTACATAGAGCACAAGAACATACAAGCATGCACACGCCATAATCCTATACGCTAGCTGAGTGTCAAAGTGAAAAGAGAATGACTTAGTTGTGAATAGCTGGATGCAACAGAAACTTGAGTGGCATCTACCGAAAAAGTGAGGGAGGAAGCTTATGGAAAACTTTAGGTACGCAGCACGCAGATCAAATCATGATGGAGGGTTGTGAAGATAAGTACAGCGCTTATCTTTCAGCGCGTTGTCACTAGACACTAGATGCCCTCCCTCCTCCCCTCTCGAGGTGGATTTACGACACACGCAGGGAAATTTTTTCCACTTCCCAGTCTCCGCCAAAGTCAGTCGCCAAGAATGGTGCGTTTCTTGTCTTTGTATAACGGCGCACTTGCATCAGATTGGCGCACGTCTGAGCTCCGTTTTATCGTTACATGAAATCTTTGTGCCTTTTATGGATCTACACGCTGCTCCTATTTGTCGCTGGACCTGTGTTTGCAGCGTACCGTTGAGGAAGGAGAGTTTTCAGTCGCTTACGCAAGACTCAGTGAAAGAGAGTCCCGCATTTGGCCAATAAGGGCATTCGACGTTGATCCCCTCTATACAAGAGCAACGATGGGGGGAGGGGATGCGTCGTAAGAATGTCCGAATGAAGCCTACAGCTCTGTCACTCATAAGGCAATATTTGTGAGTACGCGCTGCGCTCTATAAAAAAATCAGATTGTGGTCCATATAAAGTGTTTGAAGAAAGTAGTAAAGACACGCATTCGGTCTCACTGGTATCTTCCAGTGTCAGACATAGCAACGTTATGGGTGGACAGCAGACGAGTAGGCCTAGTGAGGGAATGTTACAACACTGAAGAATTCAGTGAAACGGCTCAAGCTTCGTATTATAGTTATTGTGCGCCAACATACTATATTATAAATTGCGATGGAGCTTTCTACATTCCAGTTCTGCATATGGTGGGGAGTTGCTGGCAGATGGAACTTACTGATGGACACACACTCCCACTTACTGGTTGAAGAGATAAGCGATGCCGCGATTGTTTCAATCTCATTGTAGCTTTTTTGGGTTCACCATTAGTATATTAAGGTAAATCACACACAAATTTCTCACGCTTCGCTTCAATCACGTCAGCTTCGGTCAGGCACTTCTCGTTTTACGTGTATTGCGTTGTGACGGGCTCGCTAGAGTCCAGTGGCGTTTGTTGTTGCACGTTAGGTTTGCAGCAGTCGCTCTCGAGGTCTTTCATAAGCGCTTCCGAAGCGCTGAACGGTGACGGAACGAGTGGTGTGAATTCAAAGCAACTCACGGAAAGGCCGAACCGCCGCGGATTTCAATATAGCACATCGTCGCTCCCGACTAGCTTACTACTTCTCCGCTTTCGGTGGCACTTGCATCACTCTCTTGAGAGACGCATCCACTGCTTCCTCTATTTCTTCCCAGCCTTTCATATTCCGGAAACTGATCGACCCCTCCGAGCACTGCTTCACCAGACTTCACAGAAATTGACAAACCATGAATTGAAAGACAAGTAGAAGAGAGCATGAGGGATGTTCTCATGAGGGATGTTCTGAAGGTATTCTCACCTATGTCTCATAGGCACCTATCAGTTCGAAAACTCCCCATCCTAGGGACAAGTGCAGTGCCTGGCGTCTCCTTAGAACTCGTTTCTAGATAATCCCTAGAAGTCTTTCTCTAAAACACCACTCACTCTTTCAGGTTTCTAGATCTCTCCTCCACGTACCTTCTGTTGTTCTGCGAGACAACATTGGTACTGCCCCTGCTTGTCAATAGCGTGTTTAATTGATTGATTGATTGATATGTGGGGTTTAACGTCCCAAAACCACCATATGATTATGAGAGACGCCGTAGTGGAGGGCTCCGGAAATTTCGACCACCTGGGGTTCTTTAACGTGCACCCAAATCTGAGCACACGGGCCTACAACATAATAGCGTGTTTAAATAGCAGTTGAAAATTGTTGAAGAATCTGAGGTGCTTCGGGAGACAAAGTAAATTATGATGGTCGGCAGACAGCACAACGAATTCATGCGCAGAGGAAAAAAGGCAGGAAAGCGGATAGAGGAAAACGACAGCGTTCTCAACGTTGGTCCTTCTGCAGTGACGGACCATGAGCGTGAAAAACGGTGATTACAAGAATAGGTCACGCAGTTTTGTATATGAGATCATGAGATTCTGGATGGGATAATGAATAGAAGATGTCACCCCTTGCTTCATGCCTTTTTGTATGTTTCCACGAAATTCGAAAGTTCGAAGAAACTTGCACAAAATTTAGTGAAGGTATCGTATTAGAGCATTGTTATATTATTTTAACAATATCTGGTGTTTTAAATTCCAAAGGGACGATACGTTTACGGGAGACGCCTTACTTGGCGGTTCTGGAAATTTTGACTACGTGGAATTCTTTAACGTTCGCAGAAATCACACAGTACCTTACCCTCATTCACACAGTACCGAAATGCGACCACCGCGGCAGGCATTTAGCCAAAGAACATCGGGCCAGCAGCAGACCAGCCGAGCACCCTAGCCACTGTTCTACCGTAGGAATCTAGACGACAGCAAATTTTACGCAGGTGTTTTATTGCTTCATTTTCGCAGCAAATGTCATCCTTAACTACCTAGACATTCCAGACTGCACGTGGGTGGCCAGGCTGGTTTTGCTGTCACTCAAGCTGACCAGCAGTTTTCAATTACGGTAACTAGTTACTGGCTGGCTTATTGGACTGTTCGCACCTACATATGTGCTAGTATTGAGCGAAGTTTGAGCATTCTCTAGTTTTAGATTAGGTGTTCGTTTATACATGCGTTTGTGCACGACAGATGCGCGATTGCTATCAGTCTCCTTGGTTTTTTCAAAAATTTTCCTTTTGCGCTTGTTGCAGAACTTTTCCGATTTCCTCTGTATTGCATCTCACGTCTATGTTCACACAGGTAGTTCCTAATTTTGATTTATTTTTCTGGTTTTGTTAGGCATATGCTTGTCATCAAAAAACTAGGTTATTTTCTTTCTCAGTGTGAGAAGTCTAATCCCAACATTTTCACCGTTTCAGTTTCAAAATAAAAAAACACTAGTGTTTTTCTCTTGAGGACACGGTGGGCTCTAAACCTATTCAATGTGAGGCAAGTCTAAGACAACCCTGGAGGGCGCTTTATGTTTTTACATACCAAGAGAATGTGAACAAATACGAGGGACAAGTTGAATCCCGATGAAAAGAGAAGTGAGGGTGTTAGATTAGGAACACGATTACTCATTACATCGCAATTCAGTCTCCCAACCTGTCTGACTGAGAGTATTACGCATATTTGTAACGTATAGACATGGCAGTAATCAAAGTACAATAAATACCCTACTGATTTCTGTTACAAGTAATGAAACGAAATTCTTCAAATGAGTTTTTTCAGAAGTTCACCCAATACATTTCCCAGCATTTCTGACAAAGTGTAGCGCCTGTGCTTTCACTGAGGCATAAAAATAGTGACAGAGAATTGAAATAAAACTTAAAAAAGACAAAATAAGCTGAGTACCCAACATAATGCATTGAGAAATGTCAGCTCTACAGGGAGGCAATGTAGCATCTGCAACTAATCCTTTATTAAAGTTCCTGGAAGCACACGCAAGCTTCCAAGCAAGGGTTCGGCGACTACAAATGACAAATATTTTTTCAAATTTAAGTAGTAGTTTCCTTACTTAAGGGCATTTTAGTAGTGGAATGTTATTATTATCAGTAGGTTATGACATTCAATACAATTTAATTGCATTGAAAATTTCCAGACATGCCATTATTCCGTAGCTTAATTACTTTTTTAGAGTACGCCTGCGTTAATGGTAAGGTACACCAGTTTTTTTTATGAATGCAAGAAAATCGACGTAAGATTTTCTCCGGGCTTACTTACATTTGTGTGAAAACGAGGTAATTTCAAAGCACGTATACGAAAACATTTGTTACTGGTTCACAATTCAAATGTGTCTTTCATCTCGGTATTCTTAGCACCAGAGTGAAAAGTGGCAGGCTAAAGAGGTGCGGAGTTCGAAACAATGCATACTTGTAAAAATCAGCCAGAAGAAGACGATTACTTAACACGAGACATAAGGGATTTCTGTGTATTTCTTCTGTTGTCTTTTCATCATTACCGCGCTGATATTATCTCGTACAAAAGCAATTGAAACCCGTTCTGTGCTATATAATCATCATCACCAGCCTGACTACGTACACTGCAGGACAAAAACCTCTCCCATGTTCCGCCAGTCAACTCGATCCAGTGCTTGCTGCTGCCAAATTATACGCGCAAACTTCTTAGTCTCACCTGCCCAACTAACCTTCTGTGTCCCCCTAACCCGCTTGCCTTCTCTGGGAATCCAGTTAGTTACACTTAATGACCATCAATAATCTATGAAGGCTAGGTGTAGTGGTTGGCTCTATTCTGACAATTTCTCTATTACCTGTTTGATAGTATGAATGTGGTTAATTGTTGAATAGCCTGTTCGAAATCCTGCTTGTTTTTTGGTTGATTGAATTCTGTTTTCTTTACTCTGTTAGCAATTACATTTGTAAATAGCTTGTATTCTACGGAGAGCAAGCTGATTGGCCTGTAATTCTTCGAGTCATTGTCATCTTACTTTTTTATGTATTAAGATGATGTTAGCATTCTTCTAAGACTCTTGTACTCTTCCCGTCAGGAGACACCTCGTAAACAGGGTGGCTAGTTTTTCTAACACAATCTGTCCTCCATCTTTCAGCAGATCTGATGTTACCTGGTCCTGACTAGCAGCTGTACCTCTTTGCATGCTCTCCAAGGCTTTTCTGACTTCTATCATTACTGGTGGGGTGTCATCTGGGTTACTGCTAGTTCTTATAGTATTAAGGTCGGGGTTGTCCCGGCAGCTGTACAGGACTTTGTGAAAATCCTCCGCTATTTTAACTATCCTATCCATATTGGTAGTTATTTTGACTTCTTTGTCCCTTAGTGCATACATCTGATTTTTGCCTATCCCAAGTTTCCACGTCACTGCTTTGACGCTACCTTGGTTTCTTTCAGAGCGTGTTCAATCCTCTCCATGTTCTACCTTCCTACATCGAATACCTTACGCTTATTAATCAACTTCGAAAGCTCCGCCAGTACTATTTTGTCTGTTGCACTTCAGACTTTCATGCTTTGACGCTTTTTAATGAGGTTCTTCATCTCCTGGAACAGCTTGCCAGTGTCCTGTCTAAGTACCGTACTTCCTACTTCCACTACGCACTCTGTAATGATACTCGTCAGATTATCAATAATTTCTTCAACGCTAAGGCTGGTTTCCTCGATAAGAGCCGAGTACCTGTTCTGAAGTGAGACTGAAAATTTCTCTACTTGCTCTCTCAGTGGTAGCTCATTAATTGGCTTCTTGCGTACCAGTTTCTGTCGTTCCTTCTTCAAGTCTAGGCGAATTTGAGACCGTACTATTCTATGGTCACTGCATCGTATCTTGTCAAGCAGTTCCACATCCTGCGCGATGTCTGGGTGTGCACTCATTATAAAGTCTATTTTGTTCTTATTATTGCCATTAGGGCTCCTCCATGTTCACTCAAGACTTTCTCGTTTTCGGTAGAAGGTATTCAAAATTCCTGTGCCATATATATTGACCTGAAATCGCGACTAGCCAACAGTGTTACTCGTCGAACTTTTTATCGTGCAAAACGTGGGGGAGTATTCTGGTCTTGCTTCACCGACTAAATCCTAAGGGCAACGTTGGCCTATTGGTATTCATAAGGCTTAAATATATCGCAGGCAAAGGACAAGGATAAAGGAAAAGCACACTCGACACAGCACAACCTTAGCTTGAACAACTAGTTTATTATTTACTGATGCCGCTAGTAACTTTCAACAAATCGCTGTGATTTGTATACTATACTATCGTATTGCGTGAAGACGTTTTGTCACAGCAGCAGCTGGCATCACTTACCTGAGGGTACTACCAAGTAGTACAGGTGGTATTGGTTCTTGTGAAATGAGTTGTTGCCCTGACGTAAATGAAAGACGTCCGTTTATTGCACGTCCTAGAGGCGAACTACCGCACGGTCTACGTGCGCGTTCCCCCATTCTCTCGATACCACCTCAGTTTCCTCTTCTTCCATGGAACATGGCCGGCTGCTAGTTACTCCATTATCATTTCGCAACAATGTTCATAAAGATAATTTCGGGCTAATTATTGGGTGCCAGGAAGCCCGAACTTTAACACTTTTTTAACACCAGAACTTGCTGCTACGTATAATAAAGGTGTGAAGTATCCGTAAATTACTTGCCATAGTTACAGGGCGAGTTCTAGCAAGCTCAAAATTTCTGGCGTTCGCGCTTTCGATGTCTGCAACAAGTGTGTCTAATCGACCTTAGAACACGAACTCTGGTGCATTCTCACATACCAGCTGACCTTGCCTCGTGTTGAGCGATCGGAGAAATGCCCAAAGAAAGCTTGTTGCATTCGTCATTTTCACTTAACACTCGTTTGGCTGCGCCCCGGCGCTGCTATCAACGGGATAAAGGTAAGATCACATGTGTTTTTCTTTGAATGGTCTGTAGATCGCGCGTTTTTGTACATGTGATAAACTTGATGTGCACATATAATATTTATTCGAAACGAAGATATGGTTATTGGAATGAAAGGAAGGGCAGCATAAATTTATTAATTTTTTTCATTCCCACTAGGCAAGAGCTGAGTTGGGTTTTTTGCGATTTAGTTAAAGAAACAATGGTGTATTTGCGCCGCGCACAATCGGCACCATTCAGTAAAGGGAAGCGTTATTCCTATTGAAAAAACGTCCACCATAAGAATGGTGGATTCCATCATGCACCTCTTAGGTGGATTATGGTGGTGGAAATGTTGTTTGCACATGGTGTATGGTGACGTTTGGTGGAGCGGACGGTGGATGGCACGCTCCAGGCGGCATTGCTGGAGCGCGACGCAGCGTCAGAACTACCATGATGCGCTGCCACTGAAGAAATAATAAAAAAAATTGTATTAAAGAACGATGTATTAAACACCCGTGAACATGTGTGACAGCGTGGCATCAAACCTGCCACCTTCGGATTCCCAACTGAGAAAAATAACCACTGCGCCACGCCGACAGATGGCAACTTGGATGTTAAAGAAGTTGTCAACTCACAAAGTCACTGTTTAACTTTAGTTTTATTTCTATTTTACTCGGGAGGGACGGGATCTGCACCTGCTACTGAAATTTGCACATTTGGTGAACGCGAACTGCTGCCTGTAGCGATTGCCACTGCAATAATGGCAACAGCACTATGTCTTTGTTATAATTTACACCGCAAGGAAAAAAAAACACTCAGTGGACTGAAGAGCAGGTCGAGTTTATCGGCGATTACTGCCAAGTTTATTAACCGTTTCTCGCTCCTTCTAAAGGGTGATATCAGTTCAGGCTTTATGATGCTTCTATGCTCATTCGATAGATACGCCCACACAATTGATTTTGATGTTTTTCGCGCAACGCCCAGTGCAGTAGTGCTAACGCACTGCTGTTGCTCTGTCATTAGGAACTACATTACAGCTTGGCCAAAACGAATGCAGTGCGCCAGAAACATTGTGCTGTCATATTGGTACAGTAAGCATACAAATTGACGTGTCTATGTTCTCGCATAAGAGCCAGCGAAGTGCCGGCGAGTGTGACCGGCGGTTGTCGGTGAGGGGAGGCGTACATTTGGGGGAAGTGCTGCAAGCGCATCGCATCGATGTTTGTCGCTTCTTGCGCGGACACCGTGCACAATAAAAAAGGTTTCATTTAGGTTGAATGATGCCGCAGCTGTGCTGTATTGTCATTTTTGCTCGTCATAATTGTGTATCCTGAGTGGCGATGTGGGCTTGTTGGTGAAACATTTGAAAGAAATTTGAAAGAAAACCAGAAGCGCCAATTACACTTGTTCGGGCTCGGTCGGTAAGGCTAACCTTCGGTGGAAATCATCGTGGTAGAACAGAAGGGTGAAAGTCGAATTCGCTGGGGCTCCTCTCGACGCATTTGGAAAGTGAAAGTTTATGCACATTCGCACACACTTTGTTATTTTAAAGGTACGGCTCAAAAAACAGAGTTTGCAAGAATTACCAGAGTTGTGTTTCTAGCGTGACGACATCAACTGACCGCTGTGTTCTGCTCTAACATTGAAAGGGGCACCCATTTATTTGTCGACAACTGCGCGTCGATGTATAACATTTATTGTCATGTTCACAGTGACATCTTTTGTCTAATAAAGATCACAACATAGAAACGCATCACGGATGTCAAACTTATTTATTTATTTATTTATTTATTTATTTATATTCAATACTGCCAGTCTCATTCCGAGACCATAGCAGGTGGGCGTACAGATTGTACATGCAGGTGGTACATTAACAGCGCAGAAAACAGAAACAGGAATGTAGTGAAATGACAGTCATCACAAAGTATAAAAGCGAAAAATATACAAATTCTTTACATCTGCAAAGACAAAGAAACCATCAACATGTAAGTACGTGCGCGAACTGTAAAGATATTCACGGCCGCACACTCTATGCTCCACAAAAATTGAAGCGTTTTTGACACCACAGGTGTAAAAAACAAAACAACCGTGCTAGAAACGTAATGAGCAGCGTTCGTTTCTTTTGACCGTGAACATATATCTCAGGGCATCCAAGAATGCACCACGCCCCGCCGCGGTGGTCTACTGGTTAAGGTACTCGGCTGCTGACCCGCAGGTCGTGCGTTCAAATCCCGGCTGCGGTGGCTGCATTTCCGATGGAGACGGAAATCTAGGCCCGTGTGCTCAGATTGGAGTGCACGTTAAAGAACCCTAGGTGGTCGAAATTTCTGGAGCCTCCAACTACGGCGTCTCTCCTAATCATATGGTGGTTTTGGGAAGTTAAACCCCACAAATCAATCATCATCAAGAGTGCACCACCACAAATAAGTGATTTCACATACTGTCATGTGCTATTTCATCATGCCAGCATCATCCACCTAGTTTCCATCATGCCACCGTCATCCACCTGGCTCACGAAGCCTTCTACCACACACGTTTGCCTCGCCGCCATGAGCCGGCATTTTCCACTATCACCACCATTGGGTCGCCACCACCACCACCCCCATCTGCCACCATTTTTTTTCCACTCTAGCCGTCATCAGCCGGCATTTTCCACTGTCGCCACCATTGGCTCCCGCCCACCACCATCATTTGCCATAATTTTTTCTACTGTCGCCATCATCAGCCATTAGGCCCACTACAGATTTCACCATATCCACTATTATTTCCACCATATTCACAAACGATTCTAGTATCCACGAACCCAGGATTTTCAATGGGAATATAGTTTTGTTAAATTCACTCTCTCATCTTGTTTTGATTAGCCACCACTACCGTAGTGCGCAGGCATGTATACGCGTGCTGTGAATCGCCTACTTTCATGTCTTCCGAGCTCCTTTCGCAAACTTCACCATGTAGGCTGCCAACTGGACGACGAACAGCTTGGTATTGTTCTCTGTCTCACTACAGCCGAAGTAGCTTCGATGTGCGTCTCAACTAAATGTACGAGGACGCGTGCGCATCAGGGAAGACGACGGCAGCGCATGAATGAATAGGAGAAACGCGAAATAGAGGAAGTGCGGAGGGCTACTATTGCATTGAAGATACACTCAGAGGAGTGCATCGAGCGCTCGCATTCGTTTTAACCTTGGCTGTAAGGAGCCAGCTTAATCGGTGATAAAAACGGGTCATGCTGACTCGAGGGATATTTAGCCGCTCATAAAAATGGCGGAAACGGTTTTATAGCTGCAATTAGGCTGATTGCGTTTTACTGTGAAACGGTGCTCTTGAGAACGACGTTAGGCGACGCGCACCAAGTTACCAATGCCTGCTTTGCTTCTTTGCGCATTGTCCATAATGTTCTGCAGTGCTCAAAGTTTCGGGCGTGATCGGACCCTTGTAATCACACGTTTTGATGGTCTAAAAATTACAAAATAGAACGCGTTACCAAGATTGCTTTACCAAGCTCATCAATGCTATCACACAGTTGTCCACAACTGTGTGTATGCCGATACGACCGTTCTTTTTGAGCACGAAGGCAAAAAGAAAGAGAAACACCAATCATCTTGGAAGCTGGCAGAACGAGAGGAATGGGAAGTAACCTCCTGGAGATGGGCTCCAAGAAGCCTTCGGCTCTGGCAGCGCCCTCGGCCACCTCATAAGTTCGTCCACAGAGACATTGCTGAGGAACACGTCCTCCCACTGTCTGGAATTCTGACTTTTACGTTTTTTGGTACTGCCAGGACCTCTTCGCAGGGGGAACATAAATAGAATACCATCGAGGTCTTCCGTTTCTTCACAAAATATACATTTGGCTGAATATTGTCCAGTAATATGGTGACTACACCTTGTCGACGATCGATATGTATTTTTATTTTTAAGATGTGTCCTGCTACCATCTCTTTTTAAGTGATGCGCACGGAGAAGACTGCTGCTTGCCAGTCGAGTGTGATTTTAAAGTTTGGTGTGTCACACAATTAGTGTTCTATAGCTATAGCATAGGCCGGAAGAAGCACAAGGACATGGGCAGCGCTAATCCTGGAAGCTCCTTGACCTCGCATCTCGTCTACGCTGTTCGTGTAGCTAGGTTAATAACCTTTCTGTTGACTCAGTGACTTCGCAAGAGGAAGCAATGAGCAGGCACGCAGAAGATATAGACAACCCACTCACAGTGAAATTTAGCTGCAATTCATTGTGCTTCTTGTGAGATTGGGCCCTTCCTGTTAAGTATTAGAGCTATTTTAACGCCTACTACTATAGAGCCCGATGTAGAAAACATTGCGAAACCAATGACCTCGGGCACCTCGGCTTTTTTTTATTGTTAATCACCCGCCTAGTTGACTGCTCCGACAAGAATGTCCTCATTAGTTGTGTACTCTGCCACGTCTACGAACACATCCTAATGTTCTCTGCCGAGAAGAGACCAGGGGTCATGAGAGTGTTAATAGCAAAGAACACAAAAAACAATGAATTTTTTGCTGTTGGCAACCAAACACCCAATAGAAGCAGTGTAATAGCCCCTAGATTTTACGTACCAGCAAATGGCAATAGCGGGGGCAGTGCATATAATATGAAGGAGCACACAGTCAAGAATGAGCGTTTTAGAAGATTAGGTATAGCTATTAGGATTTATTATAAGAATAAGGTCGCTTTATGAAAATATCATGCGTACGCACGCCGCTCACATTTAAACAAGGTAATAATTGAAGATGTACGGGCAGAAAAGAGAGCTGACTCGTGGCTTTGAAAATATCATTTCACAAACGTTAAACTTCCACCCGTCACCTAATAGGCCATTTGTTGCGGCGACACTGCAAAGCACAATGACAGTGGATTATTACAACGAAGTAACCTAATGTCTGAACATTGAAAGCAACACTGAAACACTTTCTGACCATGCTCAGAAATCTCAACTGTCTGGTATTTGAGGCTCCTGGGAGCATTTGGACGAGAAAATACAGCACAGCACATAGCCTAGAAGTCATAATTATTTGTCAGCTAGCTAGAAATAGTTAACTTTGCTCTCCATAGATGACGGCATAAATGGAAATATTCATGCCGTAAAACCAAAGCCCAGGGTCTTTGGCTAGTTCGAGGACTATGAGCTGCGCAGTTACGTCGGCCACCACGGAATAGTATGACGTTTCTTCGCACTCGCTCTCCATCTAACTGCAGGCGCCTCAAGAAAAAAAACGCACCATCTCTCACTAAAATAAACGATGTGACGATGCGAAGCAGCGCTGTTGTTCATGTGTTTTCATTTGTATGCTTAAATGTATGTTTCGATAGTATGTAGAGTTGTCTATATTTTGTGTACCGCTTATGTCAACCTCCTCCGAGGGCGAAAGCACTGGTGGCTTCGACAATTTCTTCGATGTATGCGACCATTGTTCCTTTGTTCACATGTTTGTACTCATTGCTAAAATTCGTGAGCATAACCGTTGCTTTGCCTCCCCGAAGCTCCGCAATTAATCTTGCGACGCAAATATTTCGGGTGACCAACAGATTCTGACTGCCTTCAACGACGCCTGCCAAGTCAGGTGATTTAGGATCGCCGACTGAAATAATGACGCTTGAGTGAGGCGGAATGGTGACTTGTTCTTCCAGCACATTCAAGGCATGGTTTCCTGACGGCGTGCGTGGCGGTAGTGCTTCTTTTGTGGATAACGCTATCGACTTTATTTTTAGGTTGATGACAGCACCACGGAGGCATAAGAAGTCCATGCCAAAGATTACACCTCTCGAGCAACGCTGTAGGACTACGAAGTCTGTAGGATAAATACGGCCGTTAATGGTGACTCGCGCTGTGCAGATTCCTGCAGGCGTTTCGAGATAACCTCCGGCTGTGCGTATTTCAGGGCCTTCCCAAGCTGTCCTAACTTTCTTTAACTTCGCGGCGAACGACCCACTGATGACAGAGTAGTCAGCTCTAGTATCCACGAGAGCGTTCACACTGTGGCCGTCGATAAGAACGTCGAGGTCGCTAGTTCGCCGTCTCGCATTACAGTTAGGGCGTGGCGTTGGGTCACGGCTGCGTCGGCTTGTTCCACTGCTTCCATGTTGCGTCGTCAGGTCACCTTCGGTAAGTGAGGTGTCACCGTCAGGGCTTTGCCTGGTTGGCGTTGTGTTCGGAAAGCTCCGTCGTGGCGTCGTCGGAGGATCTTCGGTAGTTCGTCGCGCAGCAACCGCACCTCCATCGGTTGCTGCCCTTAGTTTCCCGGATACGGGCTAAGAGATCGGCCCCGCGTTGAGCCAGAGTACTGCCGGTGGTGCGGTGACGTGCGGCGGCTGGGCGACGGCGCGCGCGAAGGGCTTCGTTGTGTGTACTGAGTTCCTGTCAGGTAGTCGGCGATGTCACGTGGCCGTTTTCCTGGCTGTGGACGCGGTGCATTGACGGCGAAGTTATGCATTCCCATTTGTCGGTACCGGCAACGGCGGTATGTGTCTCTGGCCTCGCCGCAGTGGTAGCAGAGCGGGCGGTGGTCAGGGGTGCGCCAGACGTCAGTCTTTTTCGGGGCACTGCGCCGAGCCGCTGGCGAACGGTATGACGTCGGTGAGGGTGGTGGCAGCTGTGGCGTCTGTCGGAAGAAGTGCGATGGGGTGGCGTTTTGGCGTGGACAGGGAGGAGCGTTGTGGCGCACTGCAGCAGCGTAGCTCATAGCCTCCGGCTCGGGTAGCGGTGCTTGGGGAATCCGAGGCACTAGCCGAAATTCTTCCCGCACAATGTCGGCGATCGAATCCACTTGAGGCTGCGCCGAAAGCAACAGCTTGCGCAGCTCTTCCCGCACGATCGCTCGGGTCTTCGGAGTTACTGGCTTGAGCAGCAGCGCATTATGGAGTCAGGCGACGATTATATATACTGTCGGGTGCACATGTCCAGGATCTTTTCGATAGTGGTCGTTTCCGCTACAAATTCTTGGACGTGTTCGGTGGATTTCTCATCAGTCCCGCGAAGAGCTCCTGTTTGACCCCTTGCATGAGGAAACGAACTTTTTTCTCCAGCGTGACGGAATAGTCGGGTCATTTCTTCTGTGAAAATGGCGACATTTTCATTTGGTAGTTGAACCCGGGCCTCTAATAAAGCAGCGGCCCTCTCTTTGTGAGCGACGCTCGCGAACGTTTGCAGGAATGCGCCGCAGAAAACATCCCACGTTCGGAGCGCGGACTCCCGATTTTCGAGCCAGATCCTTGCGGTGTCTTCCAAATAGAAGAACACACGACGGAGCTTTTCGTCATGGTCCCAGTGGTTGAGTGCGGCCACACTGTCGTATGTTTCTAGCCAGGACTCCGGGTCTTCGAACGATGACCTATGGAAAATTAATGGTTCCCTGGGTTTGATGCATGACCATCGTGGCCTGGAACGCTGCGGTTGTCACTGTCGCTGCAGTCGCGGTCATAGCCTTGGTCTTCCGCGCCTTGTCTTGTAGAAGCCCGTACTCCGGTGGTAGCCTTTGCTGTCGGCGGCTTTTTCGCTGCTCCTGGTTGTCGTCGGTGTGTTCTCCGCGACGTGGGCTGTGTTCGCGGCTTGACGGGGTGTCCGGTACATGAACGAAGCAGCACCGCCACCAGATGTCACGGGGTTGTGACGTGGCCGAAGACAGGAGACTTTATGTTGGGAATTAACTGTTTATTTGGGCGAATCTGTGCCCGGTAAACGGAAAGTTCGATTACAGTAGCAGTCTTGTACAGATAGCAGTGAACGGAGCGTCGGCCTTCGATCAAATACTGACAAGCGGCGAAGCGCGTCGCCATTTATACTCTTGCCGTCGAATGTTCTAGCGTTATTGCTGGCGGTGGCGTAGGTTCCAGAATAATCTGTACAGCTCGCAGAGTAGGCGTGATCTTATCGAAAGGATCTACTACAGTCCGGAAGCTTCTCAAAAACTGCAGGCGCGGTTTGCGCTGAGAATCGTGTAGTGTTTTGGGACGATAACAAAACTTGCAAAATGAAACTTGGCAGTATGTTTTCATGTATGTTTCAATTGTATGCAGAGTTGTGTCCATGTTGTGTACCGCTTATGTCAACCTCCACCCATACGTGTGTATTACCGTTTGTTTTCCGCAAAGGGAACACCCAACGCTACTAGGAGAGTGCAACTAAACGAGTGTGCAGCGTTATATACGCGTAAACACCTGTAGCGGAACAATAAACGAGAGAAAAGAAACGCAGCGGTGGCAGGGCTATGCCATTTACCACACTACCACCTCACCCTCACGCGAGGAGGGAACGGAAAGTTAGTCCATGTACAGTAAGGGTGGTCTCGCCACACCGAAGATTGAACTCCACCACAAACTGCTTCGCATCTAAAAATAATATTCGAAGTCCGCATGCACGCGTCACCTACCTTTTTTTCCCTCTGCCACCCCTCTCTTCTGAGCTCTCGGGGCAGTCATCACGACTCATGACGAGACGAGAAAGAACTCGCTTATGGCGTGCTAATAATTGAGGCACTATATTCGACAGGCAGTAAACTCTTTTAATGAAGCCTTTGTGAGATTGCTTAGAAAAGTGTTGCAGAAATAGATCATAGTTATGTTCGGAGAAACACGTGATTCGATAGCGGTCTGCATTGGAGTTCAATCTGAATGCTCCATTGGTGCTTGCTTAGGAAAAAAAAGGGGGGGGTGCCCCCCCCCTTTTTTCATCATCACCCTGATGGTGATGATGAACACGTATACGACTCAGTATACGTGTTCATCATCACCATCATCATCATCTACACCAGCAGCAGAACCAGCAGCAGCCTTACTATGCCTCCTGCAGGGTGAAGGCCTCTCTTACTATCCGCCAATCAACCTTGTCTTGCGCTTTATGCTGCCACGTTATACCTGAAAACTTTATAATCTGATCAGCCCACCAAACTTTGTCTCCCCTTAGTGTGCGTGGTAGCAAATATAAAAGCGTGTTAGTTTGAAAATTTATTCTAAAATACAGGGCGTCCAATACGGACAAGTAAAAACGTCGACACCACATGCGCCAACTACCAACTGAAGAGATCACTACAACATGAGAGTTTGCTAACCAGAGGTTTATCTTTTATCTTTATTCACAATGTCGAGAGTGCAACTCTACGCCAAAATTCGATGAAATTTCAAACGCGCCTTATGATTGAGGCATGACATATGGATAGTATAGTTGTACGGCATGCAAGAGTCAGCTAAGATAAAATTATTCATTATTCATTATTCTTCGCTTTACTAACGCAATACTTACATAATCAGGACGTTCATTTAGCCCAAGAAAATGGATTCATACCCCCGTCAATGCAGTTCACTTTGATCACTACTATAGCACGCATTGAGACGTTTGGATTTAACACCTAGCCTGAGAGTACTGGCTCTCAAACGTGAACAAAGCAATGTTATCTTATGTTATGCTGTTATAATACGTCTTGCTACCTGCAGCTATAGGATAGGTACCCCAAAGGTTCGCAGAATGCACATGTGGATAATTTCACTCGCAAATAACTGCCCGTGGCATGTACGTTATTTAATATACAATGCTATGCAATGTTATTTTATAAACGCGGCCTTCATTCCAAACGTAAGCCGAACCAGACTACTTCGTGGAGGATTACATGTGCAGTAGCTTCACCTCTATAGCTTCCCTCTCATTGCCAAGAAAACGTCTCAGTAAGTGTAGTGGTGCTTACGCGCACCGCATCAAGTTTCGGGGTACTTTAAGAAGCTATTGAATTTGCTGTGGCTTAATGTGTTGAGTCATATTTCGCTTATTTTTATTTATTAGTTTCTTGGCCTCCGTCACAGCACTTGAAAGCCACCGCTTGGCAATTGGCTTGCTGCTATAAAATACCGGACACCAACCAGAGAACTTGCTACAAAGAAAACAAGAGGTGATGTACAAGAAATGGAAGGAGCAGTTCTAGTGGTTACCCTTGACTGGCGGAGCGCGACAGACGATGCACCTGCAACACAGAGCAAGCCCTATTGAGATGGCAGGAGAAGCAGGCGGTGAATAGAAAAGGGGAGTCTCAAAAGCAAACACACAAAAATTGCTGCCATGTTGTCAGAAAACATTATCAGACCCTTGAGAGCTAGCCGAGGGTATTCTGATATCAGTGTATACGTTCTTGCTTCAGCTGCATCATTTACACGACCGCCGAGAAAGGATCATTTACTTTTGTTAGAAACGCGTACCCATTTCGCTGGGCACCTTTAACGTTATTAGGTTGTTTTTCCGCCAATAGATGCACAACCGTATATAACATGTCCTACCATAATCAGTTTCTACGTAAATCAGTGTATTATGCAGCTCTCTGAACATCAGCGTTAACCGCGCAAAAATATGCACGCTTGGTAATGCAAAGCACCGTTGGGTATTCTTTTGATAATCACGTAGCCTTCTGATCAGTGCAAGATTAATTGAATATTCTTGGAGTCACAACAAGCGTATCTCCACGCCGTGTTCGCCAGCGTAAAAAGCATCGTTCGCCTTTACCACATATATATACGAGGCGATTTTTTTTCTAACAGAGCCAAATGCGAAAGCCGAAACTAGGCTAAATTTCAATGCAACGTAAAGCATGCCCAACTATCCTCAATTCCTCAATTTCTAGAACAGTTATAAAGAAAAAGGGCAATTTCTTATAGTAACATGAGCTCGAAAAGGCAGTTTTTAATCAAAAATGAGCCGAGTACTCCAACAGTTTCAATCAAATTGAGCCACATTCATTAAACCAGCACTGCACAAACAAACATTATCAAAACAACCAATGTGGTTCCACCCAAAATGTCTCATTTGTGTCTTAGTTGCTTTGTTATCACGTTTATGTTCCATAATTAGGTTTTCTAGCGTGAGTTGGCACTTACTGAAAGACATGATGTATAATGAAAAACTCAATAGTAAGGGGTAAGAGGCTGACTTGCTTACTTCTTTTTGCATCTTAGTGATTGTATTCTACTTTAGCACAACAGTATTTTGTCCTTAGTTAACTCCAACACGGTATACGAAAAATAGAATAGAGATGATTAATATGTGGTGTTTAACGTCCCAAAACCACCATCTGAATATGAGAGAAGCCGTAGTGAAGGGCTCCGGAAAATTCGACCACCTGGGGTTCTTTAACGTGCACCCATATCTGAGCATACGGGCCTACATTTCCGCCTCCTTCGGAAATGCAGCCGCCGCAGTCGGGATTCGAACCGGCGACCTGCGGGTCAGCAGCCGAGTACCTTAGCCACTAGACCACCGCGACGGGGCAAGAATAGAGATGCTATAAAAATTTTGGGCGTCTATTGATTCCCTAAAGAACAAGAAGTGGTTCGGAATGGCATGGCATAAAACTAACTGGAACATTTTTCAGGGTATTCTATTGATGGAGCAACAAGAAAACTCTGATGACAGTCCAGAATAGTGCCTGTTTTGCCAAAAAGGACCACTCGCTCTTCAAACTAGTAATCGCCATTACGCCCATTCGTCTAAGCGTGGCCACGACGGAAGCGCAATTTTGATGTCAATTCTATTGCGAAATGTTGCTATACCGTACATTCGACCCGTTTCACACTCATTTCATAAGCTCATTCATGTCCAAATGAAATATTTTAATGTCTACGAGCTGATTACAATCTTTACTCCACAATACGGACGGTATTTGGCTATGTAGATTTTAGCCACAATACAGATTTGTGGTAATTACGAAAGAAGAACACACTGGCGAAAACTTGTTGGAGCAGGCCCAACCATAATGTCAGTAGAAAAAAAATGTGCGTTTTGTGCAGTTTTGTTTATATATATATATATATATATATATATATATATATATATATATATATATATATATATATATATTGTCATGACGTCAAACCAGAGGTCTTGCCGGAGAGATTAAGACACCAGAAGCAGGCCGATCTTTTTAAATAGAACGCGCAAGTGAGTTCTTCTTTTTCGTCCATTTTGTAGTCCTTCGCGGCACATGCACAACTGCCATCGTTTTTCTTGAGCAAGCACGTGACATTTGCCTCCCTCCGAAAGAAGCATCGTCCCGATGCGCAACTTAGGTGCTCTACCAGGCGTATGAAGTGGTCGTACGAAAACGGTAACCGGGAGCTAATTAACTCGATAAATATGGTTTCATACGCACGACGTGCATGACTTCAGGCAAATGCTTTTGGCGCTTAGAACTACAGTCAGTCTCAGGAACCACTTCGTAGTTCATGCCGTTCAAGCGCCGCGTGACGCTGTACGAACCAAAGTACCGTCTTAGCAGTTTCTCAGACAGTCCACGTCGACGTATCGGAATCCAGACCCAAACTTTGTCGTCCGGTGTGTAGCTAATAAACTTGTGTCGAGTGTCGTAGCGTTGTGCATCTTGATGTTGCTGATGACAGATGCTCACGCGCGCGAGCTCCCTGGCTTCTTCGGCGCGCTGAGTGAATTCTTCGGCGTCTACATAGATGTCGTCACACTCATGCGGCAACATGGCGTCCAATGTTGTCGTGACTTCGCGACCATAGATCAGACTGAACGGTGTCATTCCAGTGGTTTCTAGTCGAGCGGTGTTATAAGCGAAGGTCATGTACGGCAATATCTGATCCCAGTTTTTATGTTTCGTGACAACGTACATGCCGATCATGTCTGTGAGGGTATTATTAAGGCGCTCCGTCAGTCCGTTTGTCTGCGGATGGTATGCAGTTGTTCGCCGGTGAGCTGTACCGCTGAGTCTGAGAACTCACTCCAAAAGCTCTGCGGTGAAGGCAGGTCCTCTGTCTGTGATCACTGTTGTCGGAGCGCCATGCCGAAGGACGATGTTTTCGATGAATAACTGAGCGGCTTCTGCTGCCGTGCCACGCTGCATAGCCTTAGTCTCCGCATAACGGAGCATTTAATCAGTGACCACAATAATCCATCTGTTCCCTAATGTGGAAGTTGGAAAAGGACCCAGGAAATCTATTATAATCTTGGTGAACGGCTTTTCTGGTGCTTCGACTGGATGTAATAGACCGGCTGGCTTGCTGGGAGGCGCTTTGCGTCTTTGGCAGTCGGTGCAAGTTCGCACGTGATAGTTAACAGCAGCAGGTAACTTTGGCCAGTAGTACTTGCATCGTAGTCGGCACTATGTTCGGGTGTAGCCTAGATGACCAGAAGTTGCTTCATCATGGCACGCTTCCATATTTTCTTTTCGAAGAGAGGCAGGCACGACGAGCAAGTGCGGGTTACTGGTTGGTGAGAAGTTTTTCTTATAGAGAACATCGTTTCGCAAGCAAAAAGATGGCAGTTCTCCAGCAAATAACCGCGGCACGTCTTTACGTCGTCCTTCTAAATATTCAATGAGTGGTAACATCTCAAGGTCACTGCGCTGCTCTCTTGCAATAGTGGCCGTGTTGACATCTCTCAAGAATGCCGCGTCGATGTTTTCGTCATAGGGAGCGACAGTTTCAACTGGCGACTATGAGAGACAGTCGGCGTCGGTGTGCCTCTTCCCAGACTTATAGACGACGGTCATGTCAAACTCTTGAAGCCTTAGGATCCAGCGCGCCAAATGACCAGATGAATCTTTAAGGTTGGAGAGCCAGCACAAACAGTGATGGTCGCTAACAACCTTGAAGGAGCGGCCGTACAAATACGGACGAAATTTGATGACTCCCGACACCACGGCGAGACACTCCTTCTCGAAGGTCGAGTAGTTCTCCTCCGTGCGAGAGAGAGTTCTGCTGGCGTAGGCTATTACTCTTTCACAGCCGTCTTGTCACTGCACCAGAACGGCACCTAGACCTACATTGCTGGCGTCAGTGTCAAGTCCTGTAGGGGCGTCCTGGTCGAAGTGCGCAAGGACTAGAGGTGTTTGCAGTCGTTGTCGTAGTTCATTGAATGCCATTTGCTCCTGTTCACCCCAAAAGATGGGGACATCCTCACGTGTGAGTCATGTCAATGGCGCCGCAATAGACGAAAAGTCCTCAATAAATCGCCGGTAATGGGCGCGCAACCCTACGAAGCGTCTCACAGCCTTTTTGTCACGGGGTGCAGGAAATTGCGCTACGGCGTCTATTTTTGCCGGGTCAGGTCGAACACCCTCGTGGCTGACGACGTGCCTAGGAAGCTGAGTTCATTGAAACCAAAATGACATTTTCCTGGTTTTAAAGTCAGGCCGGCCGAGCGTATGGCTTGGAGTACGGTGAATAGACGGCTGAGATGTTCCTTGAATGATGTTGAGAATACAACATCGTCCAGATAGACCAAGCATGTTTGCCACTTCAGGCCCGATAGTACGGTGTCCATCAGACGCTGAAAAGTGGCTGGCGCCGAGCACCACCCAAAAGGAAGCACCTTAAATTCGTAAAGGCCATCAGGCACCACAAAGGCCGTTTTTTCACGATCTCTCTCGTCGACTTCTATCTTCCAGTAGCCGCTTCGGAGGTCCATTGAAGAGAAATAGCGCGCATGACGCAGCCGAGCGAGTGAATCGTCTATGCGAGGCAGTGGATAGACGTCTTTCTTCGTGACTTGGTTCAACTTGCGATAATCCATACAGAAACGCAAGCTGCCGTCTTTTTTCTTGACGAAAACCACGGGGGCGCCCAAGGACTTTTCGAACGTTGTATGACGTCATCGACGAGCATCTTCTGTGCTTGCTTCTGAATCTCCTCGCGTTCTTTCGGAGCCACACGGTAGGGGTTCTACCAAATCGGTCGCGTGTTGTCTTCAGTAATGATGCGGTGCTTGGTCAATGGTGTCCGCTGGACCTTTGACGTACGCGAAAAGCAGTCTTCGAATTGGTGTATAAGTCCAAGCAGGCGCTTCCTATCAGAGGGTGGTAGCGTGGAGCAGACGTCCACCGACAAAGTTGTCGAAGCAGAGACTGTCGCGTCGTCTGGTTGCAAAGCACAGCAATCCCCGGCTTGGTCTATATCGTCGAAGTAGGCAATTGCGGTACCCTTCTGGATTTGATGGCGCTCGTTGCTGAAATTTGTGAGGAGCACTTCTGCCTGTCCACCAGTAAGCGCTAGGATGCCTCTCGCGATGGAAATGCCTTGCGTGAGCAAGAGTGACTATGTGCTCCACTATCACATCTTTATAGGAACGCGACCCACTGGACACAGACACAAGGCAGCTGCATCTCGATGGGAGCGTCATATCATCGGCTATTCGCAAACGGCCGCGTAGTTCGTCGCTGCTGTCGTCGACATGCGGATGTGCGCAAAACGTCATCATACGTTGAGAGATGCTGATAACAGCGCCATGATCTCGAAGAAAATACATGCCCAAAATTAGCTCTTTACAGCAGTGTGGCAACAAGGCGAAAGTGGCCATGAAGCTAGAATCCCCAATGCAAAGTCGAGTGGTGCGTTTACCCGTGGGAGTCATCAGCTGACCACCAGCACTCCTTATGTGCGGCCCTATCCAAGGTGTCTTGACCTTTCTATGGCAGTCGGCGAGTTCTTGTCACATGATTGAGAAGTTGGCGCCAGTGTAGACCAGTGCTTAACGTGATGTTCGTCAATGAAAACGCCAAGATCAGCACGTACAACTTCACGGGCATTAGTATTCATCGTCGTATTCATCGTCGTATTCGTCGTGGTTGTCGTCATATGTTCTTGCGATGATAGGGGGAACTTTTCGGTGTCTCGACGATTGGCACCCTTGCCCCTGGAGGTCGCAGCAGTTAGTTTCCCCGGTGCGGGCTAGGCGAACGGCCTCTACTGACGTCCGCGTAGCTCTGAGGGAAGTTACGGTGACGCGCAGGAGGTGGAGATCGCCAGCGACGCGGTGTAGTTGCTTGGCCAGTCGAGAGTTGATCGGCATCGTGGGCACGATGGTCTTCAAAGCGGAAAGAAGCGGGACAAGAAAAGTTCCCGAACCCGGAAGGGCTATGACGGCTATAACGGGTAATGTGGCCTGGTTCTCCGCAGCGGAAGCAACTAGGTCGACGGTCGGCCATGCGCCACAAGTCAGTTCGGCGAACTGGTGGTCGTCTCATGGAATTCCGTTGCCACCAAGCTACGGCCGCGGGTCGTGGCTGGAAGGGTGTCGCCGCAAATGACGGTGGAGGATGACGGACCGCATCAGCGTAGCTCGCTGGATGTGGCTCAGGACTTGGCGCGGGTGGTGTAACGGCTTGCGTCAACTCCTGGCCGACGATTTCGGCAACAGATGCGACGGGCGGTTGGGTAGGAGGGACGCAGAGGGCCAGAAGTTCCTCACGCAGTATTTACCTAATCATTTGTCGCCGAGAAATGTCACATACGGCAGTGTTCTGAGCAGCCGCACTTACTGCCGTGTGGTTCGGCAGGCGGTCAAAGTGTCGGCATCGTTGTCGCAGTGCCCGTTCGATGACAGTCGCCTCTCTTATAAATCTATCTACTGTTGTAGGTGGATTTCGTACGAGGCCCGCAAACACTGATTCTTTGACACCCTGCATTAGGTGACACACCTTCTTCGCCTCAAGAATGTCAGGGTCAGCTCGTCGAAACAGACAGATCATACCCTCCGCGTACATGGCGGCTGTTTTGTTGGGTTTTTGTACACGAGCCTCAATCAGTTACCACGCGCGATCCTATCGGTCCGTGTTCGAAAATGTGGCGAGGAGCTTTGGACGGAAATCTGCCCAAGATTGGAAAGTAGCCTCGTGGTTCTCGTACCACGTGCGAGCGCTAGCTTCCAGGGTGAAATATGCACGGCCAAGTTTGTGCTGTTCGTTCCAGTGGTTAGATACAGCGACCCGTTCGAACTGGTCGAGCCAGTCCTCGACATCCTCGTACTCTTTCCCATGTAAAACTTCAGGAACGCGACGATGTTCAAGAATCACCTGCGAGGAAAGAGTGGTCTGCGATGGAAGGGTAGCCGTGGATGTGGTAGGAGCTGCCATGCTGGTTAGAGGCGGAACAGGGGCGGACTCCGGACTTAGGCCTAGTAGACGCCGACTGAATCAGTGCACCGGAGTCGTGACGAGGGGCTGGGTCTCTGGACTTGGTGAAAGGGTCCGAGCAAGGCTGTCCTGCATCCGGTAGTAGGCTCCAGCACCTCCACCAGTGTCACGACATCAAAACAGAGGTTTTGCCGCAGATTGAGACACCAGAAGCAGGTCGATCTTTTTAATTAGAACGCGCAAGCAAGTTATTCTTTTTCTTCCATTTCGTAGTCCTTCGTGGCAGATGCACAACTGCCATCGTCTTTCTTGAGCAAGCACGTGACAATATATTCTCGTCTACTTCATTGCCGCCAGCTGGCTCGCGTCAACACTGAAGCCAAGCAACAGGATCGCAAGCTTGAATATGATGCCTCTCATCATGCCGCGTCCTTCAGCCCTGGCGACGAAGTCCTCCTTCTTACACCCATTCGCACTCCCGGCCTGTGCGAGAAATTTCAATTATGTTTTATTGGCCCCTACACTGTCTTGGAGCAAACGTCTCCTGTGAATTATCGCGTGGCACCTGTTCTTCTTCCAACGGACTGCCGCTGCAGGGCAGCCGAAATAGTCCACGTATCCCGCATGAAGCCTTTCATACGGCGTTCCTCTTCGCTTTAAACTGAGGCCAAGAACTGCGGTCAGGATGACCGCT
The DNA here is from genome assembly GCA_013436015.1 of Rhipicephalus annulatus. Classification (NCBI taxonomy): domain Eukaryota; kingdom Metazoa; phylum Arthropoda; class Arachnida; order Ixodida; family Ixodidae; genus Rhipicephalus; species Rhipicephalus annulatus. The sequence continues at coordinate 102,126 of WOVY01010318.1, forward strand.
TTCACGTGGGGGGGAAGTTAGTGTAGGCTTTCATTAAGTACGTCTACTATTTTTACACATGTTTATCATCATGAGTGGTCATCTTCATCTGCTCTGGGGACTTGGCTTGCCTGAGTTCTGTGCCTTGGGTGTGGTCGCGTCATCGTGTCTTCTGCGCCTAATAAAGTTGCCTTCACCATTACATCACAATATATATATATATATATATATATATATATATATATATATATATATATATATATATATATATATATATATAGCAAAACTGAGAAAACATAAACACCATGTTAAGTTTCGAGTGAAACGGTGCTTTAAGGAGTGCAGGTGATGACGCGTAGATTGAGAGAAAGGACCAAGGCGAAGATTGCGGAAGCGGATTATACGTCGGTATGAACGCGCGTCGCATCGTGTGTGGCGCTAGAGCTCTGAGCCACCCCTGCCATGGTTGCTTCTGTTACGACTGGTGCCGCCCGGGCAAGTAGGCTGTGGGCGACCTTCGCTTGCGAGTCGAGGTGAACGAACTATACCCGGCTGCTGTCTGCGCCCAGGAATGGCACGGTGTGACGGCACGCCAAGGTATGACGGCACAGAGCCGCTCATAATGGTGGACAAGGGTAATGAGCTTAGCCGTCTAGCACCGCGAGCGGGTCACTCAGCCAGCCAGTCAGTCTGCGACGTAAAAAGAGGCAGCGGAGTTGAGGCGTGCGACTGTACGATGTGGACTTTTATCGACGCCTTTTTCGAACCTGGTAAAACATGAAGTGTTCATGTACGTATGCCACATTTACGATATATAGGTCCTAACAGTGGTGCGGTGAGCGAGGGGAAGAGGAAGAGGGGAAGGCACGGGAATAGGAGAGGGGAGGTTTTCACAGACTGTGATGCAGCAGCTTCAATTGAAATGTAGTATATTTTTCGTATCAGCCATTAGGTAATAAGATGATTTCATTGTCATATTTTAATTGTATGTCCGTCTATGGAACTCACTGACACACTTTGTTTGTATTCCAAAGCAGTAATTAAAAAAAGCAGTGTAGAGCATTGGTAGCAGTAAAGCTTCCCTATTTCTTAGAACAAATTATATATCCAGCCGCATGTGAAGGCTTCACCCCTAACATATTCTAAACTCGAGAAATGATATAATAAAAACGTGCTGTAAAGTTTTATAGATGTGGCTTAGAGAGTATACATAGGTACATACATCAAAGGATTCGCCAATGGCGGTGCTGATCTAACAGCGCATATAACGAGGCACAGCCATCCGATAACGAAAGCCAGCTTGGTATAAAATGACGGTGTCTTCAGTTGCCAGAAAGTATAAGGGCATCATTTTTCCCGTTCTTTTTTTACATTTTGCCTGAATTTGCTATCAGCTAAAAGTTTCATTGACATAAATTCTAGAGACTTTAAGGTTGACCGACTGTGGAACCAAGCGCACATATCTTTTAAGCGCTCTCACAAAGGTCACTTAGTTGGAGGCCATCCTGCAGCTGTGGATGTCCATTCAACGTATCTGTCTAGCTGTTATAGAAAACAATGACATCCTGCCCAATTTGTCCCGTATTGGCAGCTTTATTGAGCGACGATGATCGATTGATTTGTGGAGTTTAACGTCCTGAAACCACCATATGATTATAAGAGACGCCGTAGTGGAGGGCTCCGGAAATTTCCACCACCTGGGGTTCTTTAACGTGCACCGAAATCTGAGCACACGGGCCTACGACATTTCCGCCTTCATCAGAAATGCAGCTGCCGCAGCCGGGATTTGAACCCGCGACTTGCGGGTCAGCAGCCGAGTACCTTAGCCACTAGACAACCACGGCGGGGCAGCTTTATTGAGCGTGTCAAGACCAATAACCAAAGGCAAGCGGCGTCGCCACTAGGAGTGACGTGTTTTTCAGCTAGCAGAAACACAAATGAACACCTTTTTGCAGGGGAGTGACAGCTATCATTAGGCCTCTGTGAAGAGGACAGCGGCCTTCGCCATCTGGCGTCAAGCATTGCTGAGAGAGCAACGGCGGCCATAGGTGTCAGAACTCCTTTGTTTCATATTAATGAGAACTAACAGACAATAATCCCAGGGAAAGCATAGTGCTTATTATTAGAAGTAATATCAATGTAAAGGTGAAGAAAGAAACGTATACGGAAGATAACATGCCACCAGCAGGATCCGAAACTTCGACCTTGGAATAAAGCTTTTGATGTTCTACCACTGAGCTACGGTGGCAGTCATCTCTCCGTCCACTTTTCAAGGCATATAAGTGCACTTAAACGTCGGAGCTTCAGGCAGCGCCACCTGATGGCACTGCGTTCAGTGGGGAACACCATTACTGCTTAGTATCAATATTAGTGCGTCTAACAAAGAAAACAAGCCATTCAATACCAAAGCCTTTGTTCCATTTTTGCGACATGAGAGCCGAAGAAATGGCTTACCATCAGGCTTCGTTTATTTTGCTCGTCGTTTGGCGCAATTTTTTTCTACTTTCAAGGATCCACCTCAGTCTTTAACTGTGGTGCATGTAGGCCGAGGTTCATTTAAAAGCCGTAACCCTGAAGGACACGTTCTTGTATAGTAGTTTGTTGTTCGCACTTGTTTAGTCGGTGTTTGGCCGACGCCGAGAGAGCTCGTGCAATGTGCGGCGACCATTTTAGACAATAAAATGCGTACATCCTCCCCTGAAGCCCCCCCCCCATCACTATACAGCACTGTACTAGCTTCTACTAAGGTTTACCCTGCTACCTACTCATTTCCCTTTCCTTCTTTCTGATTCTTACATCAGAACTATTAACACTCGTTTCTTTATCCCTACATTGCTGAGCTCTACTCTACAACATTATGCCATGTTTTACCTGTTGCGCCTTCCCCGCCCCCTAATCTTCACACCACTCCTACGTACATTTTTCTACCTTACCCCTTTCCTAAACTACACTATGTATGACTATGCTATACTAAAGGCTGATTGGCGTAAACTACTTTCTTCAAATAACAAAACAGCCAAGTAGTTAATCTTGATTATAACAAATTCAATAGTATGACGCAACACAACAGACGAAGGAAGAAGAACTTACGGACATGCCTGACGGTAAACTGAAGTTTTATTACACACGGCACAGGCGTTACCATGTGAATTGATTCCGTGCAAAAAAATGCAAATAGAGAGAGAGAGAGATAAAAGTGCAAGGAAAGGCAGGGAGGTTAACCAGACGCACATCCGATTTGTTACCCTGCACTAGGGAAGTGATGAAGGGGGAAAGAGGTTGCAGAGAGATAACAAGGTACACACATCCAGGAACACACTCGAGGGAGCACACGCGGTCTACAGGTGGTCGCTCAGGTTTGTTGACTTTAGGTAAAGTTGGAGCGCTTTAGTCGCTTTTTGCGCAATTGAGGCAGATGCCCAAGGTCCAAGAATCTTCTGCACACAGAATAGTCTAGAATCAAGTTCATTCAAAACCATCCGGAGCTGGCCTCGCTACGTGTCGTGGCAAGCGTAGCTGCACATGACGTGTTTAATGGTCTCTTCCGCTCCGCAGGAGTCGCATGTCGAGGTGTCTGCCATACCAATACGGAAGGTGTACACATTTGTGAATGCAACACCCAACCAAAGGCGGCATAACAGTGTCGCATAGGAGCGGAAAGTTGTGATGGTAGCTGTATCTTGAGCGAAGGATCCAGTTCATATAATTGGCACCTTTAGAAGCTGGTAGACGACCAGAACATGCGTGTAAGATCTCAAGCCAGCAAGTGAAGTCTTGCTGCATCAGTCCTTGATAAATGAATCGGGACCACATGGGTTCCTTTATGGGCTCAGCGGGCTGCAACATCGGCTAAATGATTTCCGGTAATACCGATATGTCCAGACAGCCATTGATATATATTATCATGTCCTTGTGCTAGAGCTTCATGATGGCAATTTCTCATTTTATGTACCAATTGTTCATGATTCCTCCTACACATGGCAAACTGCAAATTCTGAAGTGCTACCTTCGAATCACAGAATATGACCCATTTTCCTGGACGCTCTTATAGCAGCAAGCTCTGATGCCGTAGACGTAGCCATATGCGACAACTTAAATTTGATTGTCATTGCTGCTGCTAGAATTACAGCGGCACCCGATGAGCTGCTGGACGAGACATACCCATCAGTGTATATCTGCGTTCGGTCCAAGTACAACTCATATAATAATAGCAGTGTCGCTTGCTTCAACGCTACTCTGGAATGTTTCTTTTCTTTTTGATACCCGGAATTTCTAGACGTACTTGCGGCTGGTCGAGGCACCACAAAGAATATGCAATTCTCGTAGATGGCGTATATTTTGATGGAATGCTGTTTAGGTGCTTGGCTATGGCGTGTGAAAACGTAGCACGTGGTCTTTCGGAGGGTAGAATGGAAAAGTGGTGGTTGGGGACATGGCTAGCATGTTAAATGTGCGCTCTGAAGCAATCCACAACTCTACATGTCCTTCCTGACCGGATGGTCTTTGGCAAGTACGATTGTGGCATAAGTGAAAGCGCATCGGGGCAGTCCTAGGCAGATACGCAGTGCCTGGCCCTGCAAACTCTTCAACGAATGAGAATTGGATTTGCAAGTGTTAGTCAGTACCGGCAAGCTGTAGCGCAGTAGACCCAGAAATAGGGCACTGTACAGCTGTAGCTAGAGGCAACAGAAGTTCCCACGCTTTCCCGCACATGAATTTCATTAAATGTACAATAGATAGCAGTCTCTTCTGCAAGTACGTACAATGCCGATTCCACGAAAGACTTCTGTCGATTATTACGCCCAGGAAACGATGCGTCTGTGCATATTTGACACTTTGCTCATTGAAGTAAACAGGGTATGGCGTCATTGGTTTGCGTGTAAATGCAATCAACGCGCACTTCACAGTTGATAAAGTCAGGCCTTGTTTCTGAAGGTAGGCTGTTTTGAGGGTTGCTGCCCATTGTATTAGCGCACACACTTGAGGCAATGTAACTGCAGCACTCCCGAGGCAAATGTCATCAGCGTATATGGATAGGCACACTGAATTTGGCGGAACCTCCGCCAGACTAATGAGGGCAACATTAAACATTGTAGAGCTTAAAACGCCTCCCTGAGGTACTCCGAAGTAGGTGTAATGTTCAGTAGTTTTAGCATCATCTTTCTGCACACAAAAAAACCCTGCCGGTTATCTATTCTTTTATTCATTGAAACATTCGTCCACCAATGCCCATTGCTGCGAGAGAAGTGAGGATGGGATCGTGAGCTACAATATCATATGCACCCTTCACGTCAAGAAAGAGTGCCACTCGTATAAGCTTGCGACTTTTTTCTTGCTAAACACATGTCGATAAGTCAAAACACAGTCTATGGAGGAGCGGCCCCGACGGAAGCCTGCCATGCAGGAAGGGTAGTTGGTGCATCGTTCCAAGTACCACTCGAGACAAAATAGAACAATTCTTTCCATCACTTTTCCGAGGCAGCTTCTGAGGGCAATAAGGCGATACGCTGTCAAGTTCAATGATAATTTTTCCGACTTCAGAAGTGGTAATAATCGACCTATTTTCCATTCTCGGGGAACACTGCCGCTGAGCCAGAAGCTGTTGAAGCATGTAAAAGTTCTCTTCTGGCTTCTTGTTCAAGATGTCCCAACGCACTATAAGTAATACCATCAGAACCTGGCGATTACGCGCGCTTGGAAGCGATTAACGCACCTCCCAGTTTTTTCATGGTGAATGAAAAGTCCATTTCTGGTAATCGCGTCTCAGGAACGATCACGGCGTCAATGCTCTCGTTCATAATATTCCCGGCAACACTCGTGCAAGAGTCTTCAGCCACCTCGAGTTCTGTTTTTCCATGATGGAGTTCCAAAGCTTTAAAAGGGTGCCGTTGTTGTGGAGAGGAGCGAAGGCCATGAACTGTTCTCCAGATATATGACAGCGGTTTATGAGGGCCTAGAGACTCGAAGACTGCTTTCCAGCGTTTGCTCTCCAGCTTGTCCATGCGTCGTTAAATCTTTTTCTAGAACCGTCTTGCTTCCCTCAGGTTGTAAGTTGATCTTGTGCGTCTGTATCGTCGTACAGCACGCCTCCGTATAGCTCGTAATCTTTCAAGTTCTGTGTACCTGTGTTATTTTAGACGAGAATAATAATTTACATTTGGACACTTGCATAGCTTCCGCGATGGTATTTTCCAGGCTCCAGGCAAGGCCTTCTTGGCAAGCGTCTTCAACAAGCGATGTAAACATCGACCAGTCAGTGCCAATTACAACACCGGAAGACAAATTTTTTCGGATACCATCGATCTTCACGTAGGTGGGTATGTGATCACTCCCATGAGTCTCATTATCGCAAAACCATTTAACTTTGTGAGAGAAGCACCGCGATACCAATGTCAGGTCAAGGCAACTGCCATACGTGAGACCTTGCAGATATGTTGTGGTACTATCGTTCATGAGGGAAAGGTCGTATTCGGAAGCAAATGTAACAATATTCCTGCCCCTGGCATTCCTCCTAGTGCTCCCCCAAAGCATGTGATGGGCGTTGAAATCACCGGTGATCATCCAAGGCTCATCGGTCCTCATTAGGATGTCTTTTAATTTGTCGCAGTCAAATCGCAATGACGCAGATATATATCCACCATTAAGTGTGGATGAAACAGCATTCTTTTTTACACGAAGACACACGTACTGATTGTCATCATTTGAACTTATTGGGTGTGAAACATAAGTCAAGTCCGTGCGGATGTGAACAATTACTTTGCTTCGTTCTTCGCAAGCGGCTGAAGAAAAAGTTTCATAACCGGACAATCTGTAGGGCGTTGATACGTTTGGTTCACATATGACAAGTGTAGGTAATTGCTTGGCCTGAACAAATTCGCGAAAGTCCGAGATACGGGACTTTATGCGTTCGGCATCCCATTGCAAATTTGACGCACTGTTAATTTCAGTGCGGAAGATGAGATTTTGTGGAGCCATTGTGCTTATACGATGTTTGCAAGCACTGGATTCAGTGCATCCAGTATTTGCAGTGCACTTTTAGCAGACGAAGATTGTATGCTACTCAGCAGTTTGCAAATCATGACAGAGATCTCGCTCCGGGATGCCGGGCTGGCTGTCATGAAACTCCTTCGGTTCGCGGTGGCTTCAAAGAATCCATTACAGTTCGAGCATTTGAAAGTAGCGACGCACTTATCAGCTGCATGGGGCTCGGCGCAGCGGTGGCATACCACCGATTTCTCGCAGACGCTGCTCACATGTCCAAGTTTTATGCATTTGCGGCACTGGAGTGGCTTTGAAAGAAAGGCCGCATAGCATCTTTGAAGTACCCCGCCTTCACATGAGCGGGGAAGGATGTGCTCTTAAACGCAATCTTCACACAACGAGACTTGCCCATCCGGGTGACATCAACAATAGGAGTATCAGTTGTTGACTTGACAAGAAATTGTAAGTCATTATTTGAAATAACCACTTCTATGTTGTAGATCACGCTGGTTACTACATCACATCCTAAGGGAAAATAAGAGCGGACCTGATGGCCGTTCAAGTCAGATACACTGCGCAGAACGCCCAAAGCACTTGCGTTCGAAACGTAAACAGCCAGTATATTCTTTCTGGCGTTCACTCTTATGTCGGTGATCTCATTTGGCACGAGCGTTTCCAGAGACCTCGACACAGACTGTCTGTTAAGGCGTTTCATGCTGACGGTAGGAAGTGCAGGCAGAAACAGGATGGTATAAGTGTTCGATTTTGGCGCTTCACTTACAGTTTGAATAGTTGAGGACGAGGATGTCCTCATGTTCCTCCTCTTCGCTTTGCGGCTCAGCACAGGTTGGAAACCGTCATCGGAGAAGTCCTCACTGCTGAGATAGTAAGCATGAGTATCTTCACTGTCGCTGTCAATCGCTTGTCCCTTCCGCTTCCTGGAGGCGACCGCCGCTGACGCCACTGGTGCCGGCAGGCGCCCAGGGTGGTCTACATCCATCCCCTCCAAGGGAGCAGCGAAAACCGATCAACAGACTTAAATTACCACTGAAATACGCCGGAGTTGTTGTTGTTGTTGTTGTTGTTGTTTCCCTGTGCAAATGGCTCTCACCTAAAGAAGGGGATTGGCCGATTATAGGGTGAATTCGCCCTAAACTTTCAGCAATGCGTCATTCCTACAAATTTTTTGTAACTTAATTTTGATTTGAAATACCGATATCAAGTTTGCAGAAAAAAAGAAGAAAAATAGTGAGACAGTAATTTAGCAAGAAAATCGTTTAGTCGCAGTGATGTTTTCTTCAACGGCGAATAAAACATCACTGTGGCTGAAACCCAGTGTAGAGGCTCCAAATGAAAGAAGATCAGGTTGTGATAGTTGCAAGCCGAGTATTTGAAGAGGTGGTGATGGTATGCTTTGCCTGAATAAATCGAAACGGCGACAATGTATTAAAAATGACTGATCGTTTCCTCTTGATTACAGTAAATGCACATAGGGGAATTCAATATGCCTGATCTATGCAAGTAAAAATTGAGGGAGGTAACGCGGCAACGAAATTTTGTGATGAAAACTTCCATCATCCTTGAATTATATCACTGCGCCAGGGAAATAACAAGTGTTTGTACTGAGAAAAGGAAGAAGACGACGAAGCTGTTGCTGCTTGGCTAAGTAGCTCTGTCTGCATTTATCGTTTATTTTTGTTTATATTACGGCTCAGCACTGCTCAAGACGTCGGGCGACTCGAAAAGGTACCTGCCGTATCGGCGACCGACGGGTACTGCGCAGCCCGCCGCGTCGAAATATGCTAGAAGAAACAAAACAAGCATCGGGGAGAGCGCCGTCATGACCTCCCAAGGTGTCACACCAGGTCATAAGCACCAGCTGGCTGGCGCAAGCATACCTGACGGCAAGCGACAACACAGCGTTGCATCAGAGGACGAATCAACTGTCGTCGGGGACCACAACGGGGCGAACCTCACAGATCAAGACATGGACGAGGGTGGTTTCCGCCTTGTGCGACATCGCAAAGACAGGACGGTGGGCATTCCTGTGTTAATTGCTCCAACATCCGAAGGAGCTAACTTGAGGCAAGTGAATCCTATTGACCTATACTCCGAAATTGAAACCATTCTCGGTGGAGCCCCAGTTAAGAGCCGTTTCACAGCACAGGGAGCCCTGCTCTTGGATATAGAGACAGAACACCAAGCTAATATGCTTCTAGAGACCAATACTTGCTGCGGCCTTGCCATATCTGCCCGTGTACCACACAGTTACATAAAAAATACATGCATTATAAAAGGGGTCCCAAGATGGTACTCGGACGAAGAGCTGTTAACCTACCTGAGACCTCAGGGAGTATACCACGCAAGAAGAATCATACGACGAGTCCAAACCTCATCCACCGAATGGGAATCAAGGCGCACTGACTCTGTAGTTCTCACAATCGCTCCTAATTCAGAACGCCCAGAGAAGATCAACCTTGGCTTCACCAGACACGAGTCGGTAGACTACGTGGAGACGCCACCACGCTGTTTTAAATGTCAGCGTTTTGGACAAGTTGCTAAGCACTGTCGTGGGGAACAAAAGTGTAAGCGCTGTGGGGGGCCTCATGACTTTAAGACGTGTACAAGTAAAGAAAAACTTGTGTGTGCCAACTGTGGCGGCGACCAGCCAGCTAGCTACGGCCGATGTCCAGCACGAACAGCTGCGCAGCGAAGAAATAAGACGTTTGTCCTCGGCCCGAAGACTGTGAACGAACCATCGCTCACAAAGAAGACGTCCCGCGCGCCACAGCATGGCGGTTCGGATAACGAGTACGCAGGAAATTTTCCGCGCCTAAAGCCGACAAGAGCTGGTACTGAGTCAACGCAAGTGCTCAAAGCTGGTGAGAAATGTATCACAAAAGAGTCCGCCAAGCGCACCTACGCTAATGCACTGAGCCCACCTCAAGTACCATCTGGAAGCCAACAGCAAGAAAAACTCGAGCACGTTATTCGCGCTCTGTTCACCGCACTACGTTCACACGTCGCTAAGATGCCTGCGAGTTCAACGAAGGATATGTTGGAAGCAGTCCTGGCTCTAGAGTCAGTGTTACTTTGCTCTGCTTCCACAAACACACAGTAGAATAATGGCGATGTCTCGCCCACCTGGTCTATTTCGTCCTTCAAAAGTGCCCTTAATAATGCAATGGAACTGCGCCGGTCTTCTAAAACGCCTGTGCGAACTCAACCTTTTCCTGCGCGACATTCCAATACCGATTCTAGCCCTCTCCGAAGCCGGTCAACCGAATGCAAGGACGCTCCCAGGGTACACCCGACACGGCAACCCGAGCATAACGTCGTTTGCAAATGGAAGCGCAATGATATACACAAGGCGGGAAATCCCTCACGTCGCCTTACCAGTGCAAGACCTTTGTTCCAACTCACTGGAAGTCACTGCTGTGCAAGTGTGCCTGGGAAACCGAAAACTGAGTGTGGTATCGGTGTACATAAGCCCACGAAAAAAGGTCTCTATGGAGACTTTCCTAAAGGACCTTTGCACTCGATGTCCCGCACCTCGAATAATCTGTGGTGATTTTAACGCGCACCATCCACTCTGGGGAGATAAGAGTGTCGATTTTCGAGGCAAGGAACTTCTAGCATCTGCGGATGCTGCCGACTTATGTGTGGCGAACGATGGTAAACCTACATTTTTCAGGCCACCAGATTCATGGAGTGCAATAGACCTTGTACTTTACTCCACGGACCTTCTGGTATCATCAACCACGGCTCTAGACAAAATGGGCAGCGACCATTTTCCCATCTTCCCCAATATCCTGGGATTTCGAACTGCTGGTCGACAATTCTGCAATGTAACACGCTGGGACACCTACAGAGAAGTGTTGCACAAATCCACTGGTGAGCTGTTCGCAGATATGTTGCAAGGCAAGCGATCAGCAACTTCATTGCTGAAACTGCCCGACCATTTTCCTGCTCCTTACTTGAATTGAAGAACCTCTGCGCAGCACGTAGACGGGCGGAGCGGAAATTAATGAGAACAAAAGGAAATCCGTCTGCGAAAACCGAATATAACAGGATAAACGCTGCGATTCGTCGCCATACAAAAAAATTAGGACGAAATCAATGGGCCGCTTTCTGTGAGAGTTTATCAACGTTTACGCCCTTGACAAAGATATGGGCAGTAATAAATAGTCTTTCTGGGAAGATCCGAACACACAGGCCATTCGAAGCACTCGCTTTGAAACAAGGGATAGATGTGCAAACCCTTGCAGAGGATTTCGCAGACGTGTACATATCTGGTAGATCAGCAGGAGCGGCGATTCCTCTGTCACCCCAGTTTTTTCACACGATGGATACGCCATTCACCTTCCGAGAGCTGGATATGGCACTTAGCAAATTAAGAAGACGCTGTGCCGTGGGTCCCGATTTTATCAGCAATCAAATGCTGACAAATCTGCCATATAAGCGAAAAAGGGCCCTTTTGGACATATTTTTTCATGTCTGGAGCACGGGAGAGATCCCATTTGTTTGGAAGACAGCTTGGGTGGTGCCAGTATTAAAGTCCGGAAAGGATCCTGTGAGCGTCGCGTCATATCGACCGGTATCTTACATCATGCGTATCTAAGCTGATGGAAAGATTAATATGTACAAGATTAACTTGGTACCTTGAACAAGGAAGACGATGGCCATCGTGTATGACCGGATTTCGCCCACGACTGAGTGCCCAGGACAGTGTTTTGGACCTATTAAGCCACATCGAGCACCACCGTGTCAGCAGACTCTCGACACTCGCCGTCTTCATGGACGTTGCCAAGGCATATGATTGTGTGCTTCAGGCAGGCATCGTGAACGGGCTCCAAGCCATGGGTGTGTCGGGAAATGCTCTTCGGTTCATACATGAGTTTCTCAGAGACCGTTGTGTCCGTGTTAAGCTTGGAAATGTAATGAGCGAAGAGAGACGCGTTTCCCTCGGCGTCCCACAAGGAAGTGTTCTATCTCCCTTGCTTTTTAACGCTGCCATGGCCATCCTTCCCGACACTCTGCACTTAGCTCTGAAAGCAGTTAAAATATCCATCTACGCCGATGACATCTGCATTTGGATCTCAAGGTACCAGCACAAACGTTTGGCCCGGATGGCACAGAGCGCTATTTCAATCATTGAGCGTCACTTGCTGACACTCGGCCTATCTTTATCAGCAGAAAAATCAGCCTTCATGCTCTTCCCGGGAGCGCGACGGAAGTCAACACGTCTGTCGCTGAATATTCGAGGCCACTCGATTCGTTGTGCAAGAAGTGTCCGTTTCCTGGGCATTACCATCGACAACAAGCTATTATGGCGATGTGCGGTTGATGGTATAGTCACTGCATCAGTGCAAAGGATCAACGCTCTTCGTCGCATGGCAGGGGTCCGTTGGGGCAACAATCCTATGTCCATGCTTAAATTGAATGATGCGCTTATAACAAGCCGCATCATTTATCAGCTGCCCCTGATATCACCATCACCAAGCCAGTTCGAACGCCTACAGGCAGTGCACAGAAAGGGCCTTCGCTTGGCGATGGGAAACCCTCAGGCGGCTTCAAACACGAAGGTCACCAATGAAGCTGAGTCTCTGCCGCTCCGCCTTTTGGCATCTCAGGCCTTATTGACGCAGCTGTCAAGACTGGGCGAGTCATTCGCAGGCACGGCGCTTCTCCGGCGGCTAAGAGCAAGAACTGGCTCACATTTCAACGCGGCACTAAACACATTTCATTATTTAGGCTTGAAACTGCCTAAACGGCGCCCTATGGACCCGCCGTGGTCTTTTGTGGATGTTGCGTGCAACTTCAGCGTACCCAAGCTACCAGCGAAGCGCACCATTCCAGCCGCGGAAGCAAAATTTCTTGCGCTGGACCACTTGAGCACCATGTACCGCGGCCACCTACAACTGTACACCGACGGATCAGTGTGCACACAGACGGATAGCTGCGCAGCGGCTTTCTGCATACCCTGCCTGGGCGTGTCATGGTCGGGCCGCCTGGATCGCGTGGTTTCGTCCACAACGGTAGAAAGCGCTGCAATTACGGCGGCTTTGCGAAAACTGCGATCCTTTTCTGCACGAGATGTTGTAGTACTGACGGACTCCAAATCGGCGCTACAAAGACTGCATCGTGGCCTACCTCAAGAAAAGTTCACCAGGCAATCTCTGGCACTAATCAAACACCTAAATGGCAAGAGTTTTAATATAAAGTTCAAGTGGATCCCATCCCACGTTGGCATTGAGGGCTGATGCTCTTGCTTGCGAAGCACGTACATCGTTTCCAAAAGTAAGAATCCCCAAGACTTACCAGAACAACAAAGATGTGATACGCAATCATTTCAAGGCGGTCTACAAGTTTCCACACCAAGCATGTGTAATTCATGGACTTTCTCGTGAAGAAGCGACGCTGTTGTACCGCATTAGAACCGGCTCCGCATACACCCCGGCCTGGTCATTCAAGACTGGGAGATACGCTTCCCCGTTCTGTGCCTTCTGTGGTGACATTGGAGATATTGAACATTTCATTTGGCTTTGCCCACAGTTTGATGTGCAAAGAGCAGCGATGATCCGCACCTTGCGAAAAGGCTGTCATAGACACCGGACAGTTGATGACATCATCTTTCCTGAAGGACCCGCGGCAACTAGGAGGAACGTGCAACGAATTTTGTTAGTCTTCCTGCGAGACACTGGGCTGTCTGA
>WOVY01010319.1:0-248164 GCA_013436015.1 Rhipicephalus annulatus
ATACATCGAAGAAATTGTCGAAGCCACCAGTGCTTTCGCCCTCGCCGAATCTGTGGAACTTGCTCAGAGGAACCAAGCCCCTCCCATAGCTTTCGATGTCAATACCAGACTTCCGAACCATAAGCAAGAACAGCTCAAGGCCCTGCTCTTGCAATACGAAGATTGCTTTTCGTGGTCTTCAAAAATTCGGCAGGCACCAATTACGAAACATCGCATCATATCCGAAGAAAATGCCAGACAACTCCGTCAGTGTCCGTACAGGGTTTCGACGCGAGAACGTGAAGCCATGAAGCGACAACGTGATGAAATGGTGCGTGATGACATTATCCAGCCCTCCAAGAGTCCATGGGCATCTCTCGTGGTGTTAGTAAAGAAAATGACGGGACCATACGTTTCTGCGTTCATTATTGCCGCCTGAACAAAATCACAAGAAAGGACGTGTATCCTCTCCCACGAATAGACGACACACTTGATCGGTTCAATAATGCCAAGTACTTTTCGTCAATAGACCTCAAGACTGGCTATTGGCAAATCGAAGTCGACGAAAGAGACCGAGAGAAGACGGCGTTTATAACACCGGACGGCCTCTTCGAGTTTAGGGTGATGCCCTTCGGTCTTTGCTCAGCGCATGCAACTTTTCAACGCGTTATGGATACAGTACTGGCAGGATTGAAGTGGCAGACTTGCCTTGTGTACTTCAACGATGTTGTCGTGTTTTCCTCTAGTTTCGACAAGCATCTTCAGCACCTTGAAGCTGTACTTCAAGACATCAAGACATCCGAACTCACACAGAAGCCAGAAAAGTGCAGATTTGCGTACGAGAAGCTCTTGTTTCTGGGGCACGTTATTAGCAAGTTTGGAGTTCGTCCCGATCTACGGAAAACAGCCGCCATCGCCGACTTCCCGCCGCCCACTGACAAAAAGGCGGTGCGCCGATTTCTGGTCCTGTGCGCCTATAATAGGTGGTTTGTGAAAAACTTCGCCCGCATCGCCAATCCTCTCACTAGCCTTACCAAGGCCGACGTGGAGTTCAAGTGGGAAATGCCGCAGGAAAACGCTCTCCAGGAGCTTAAACATCTTCTCCAGATGCCTCCGTTACTTGCCCATTTCGACGAATTCGCCGAGACAGAAATACACACTGATGCAAGCAGCGTAGGTCTTGGCGCCATTCTTGTGCAGAGGGCTGACGGACTTGAGAGGGTTATTAGTTACGCCGGCCGATCACTATCCAATGCAGAAGCTAATTACTCCACAACAGAAAAGGAGTGCCTCGCCATCATCTGGGCTACATCGAAATTTCGCCCCTACCTCTACGGCAGGCCCTTCAAAGTTGTGAGCGACCACCACGCCTTGTGTTGGCTAGCCACCTTGAACGACCCTTCAGCTCGCCTCGCACGATGGAGCCTGAGACTTCAAGAATATGACATTACCGTCATTTACAAGTCCGGCAAAAAACACTACGACGCCGACTGTCTCGCTCGTGTGCCTGTCGACCAACCACCACCCGACAACCCGGATGACGACTTTTTTTTAGAAACGATAAGTACTGACGACTTCGCTGAAAGATAGCGAGCCGACCCGGAACTTAAGGCCCTAATAGAATACCTCGAAGGCAGGACCGCCGATGTCCCGAAGGTATTCAAGCGCGCACTTGCATCGTTTTTCTTGCGTAACGGTCTTCTACAAAAGAAAAACTTTTCACCGCTTCGACTTAAGTATCTCCTTGTGGTGCCTTCAGCTCTGCGACCAGAACTCCTGCAGGCCCTGCTCGACCATCCGACGGCAAGGCACCTCGGTGTTTCTCGCACGCTCGCGAGGATACAAGAAAGGTACTACTGGCCACGTCTTACAACCGACGTCATTCCTTATGTGAGGACATGCCGGGACTGTCAGCAACGCAAGACACCTGCTGACAAGGCCAGCGGGACTTCTGCAGCCAATTGAATCAGCTTGCCGACCTTTGCAGCATATTGGTATGGACCTACTGGAACCGTTCCCGACGTCGGCTTTCGGAAACAAGTGGATCGTGGTAGCTACCGACTACCTCACCCGCTACGCCGAGACAAAAGCCCTTCCCAAAGGCAGTGCATCCGAGGTAGCTAAGTTCTTCGTCGAAAATATCGTCCTACGTCACGGTGCTCCGGAGGTCCTTATCACCGACAGAGGAACTGCATTTACTGCCGACTTAACTCAAGCGATCTTGGCATACAGCCAGACAAACCACCGCCGGGCGACAGCGTACCACCCACAGACCAACGGCCTCACCGAGCGGCTTAACAAGATGATCGCCGACATGCTGGAAAGGTACGTCGATGTCGATCACAAGACGTGGGATGCCATTCTTCCGTACGTGACCTTCGCATACAACACGGCGGTGCAGGAGACGACGCAGATATCGCCATACAAATTGGTATACGGAAGGAGCCCGGCAAAGACGCTCGATGCCATGTTACCCAGTGTCACCTACGAAAAAAATCTCGATGTGAGTGAGTACCTTCAACGCGCCAAAGAAGCCCGACAACTCGCGCGTCTCAGCAGACGACCGACAGAATCAGCAGACGACCGACAGCTGCCGTTACAATCTTCGACGACGCTTTGTGGTATACCAGCCCGGTGAACGTGTTTTGGTGTGAACGCCGATATGCCGACGTGGACTAAGTGAAAAGCTTCTGCGACGGTACTTCGGACCCTACAGGGTGGTTCGAAGTCTCAGCCCACTTGATTACGAGGTTGTCCTCGACGGCATCACGAACTCTCAACGACGCCGATCGCAACCTGGAGTCGTCCATGTCGCACGCCTCAATCCGTATCATGCGCGTTAAAAAACTGATACAGTGCTCTTATTATTATTATTGTATCGTAGTTTATTCATTGTACTTTCTTGCATTATTGTTGTACCTTCATTTTTAGTTAAAGCATCGGTACGATGGCCCCGCCGCGGTGGTCTAGTAGCTAAGGTACTCGGCTGCTGACCCGCAGGGCGCGGGTTCGAGTCCCGGCTGCGGCGGCTGCATTTCCGGTGGAGGCGGAAATGTTGTAGGCCCGTGTGCTCAGATTTGGGTGCACGTTAAAGAACCCCAGGTGGTCTAAATTTCCGGAGCCCTCCACTACGGCGTCTCTCATAATCATATATTGGTTTTGGGACGGTAAACCACACATATCAATCATTTACGCCCACTTTGCGAACTGTACAGATTATTCTGGAACCTACGCCACCGCCAGCGATAACGCTGGAACATTCGACGACAAGGGTATAAATGCCGCCGCGCTTCGCCGCTTGTCAGTAGTTGATCGACTGCCGACGCTCCGTTCGCCACTATCAGTCCACTGGTGTACTGTAATCGGACTTTCCGTTTACCGCGCACAGGTTCGCCCAAATAAACAGTTAAATTCCAACACAAAGTCTCCTGTCCTCGGCCACGTCAGGACCCCGTGACAATATCATGTTACCTACTCGAGGTTGATCTTACTGATGGCATAGCCGAAAGATTTTGTCGAGTTAGGGCGATGCAATAAATGCATGATTTAGCATTTATAGTGGGATTTAAGAACAGAAGCCGTTGTGAGCAGTTGCGTTAAATGTTATCCAAGTCAGATTGAAGAATAGAGCTATCATGCTGATTAGTGATTTCATGGCATAAAAACACAGTCATCAGCAAATAGTTTAGTGCGACTAATAATTACTGTAGGTAAGTCATTAATGTAAATTAGAAATAACAATGAGCCAAGGACAGGGCCTTGAGGGACGCCTGACTTCACATAACAACAAGGGTATGCAGCATCAAGTTGCAATTTGAGTATGGTTATCCAGTTCAAAATGCTAGGGTCAATATTAAGAATACTAAGTTGAAGAAGTAGTAAGCGATGAGACACCTTGTCAGAAGCTTTAGTGAAATTGATTGATTGATATGTGGGGTTTAACGTCCCAAAACCACTATATGATTATGAGAGACGCCGTAGTGGAGGGCTCCGGAAATTTAGACCACCTGGGGTTCTTTAACGTGCACCCAAATCTGAGCACACGGAGCTTTAGTGAAATAAAAAAAATACAACGAATAATATGGCCTATGTCAAAAGTAGAGGAAATGTTATGGTAAACAATATTAGCGTTGTTTCGCATGAGTAGTTCTTGAAAAACCTATGCGGAACTGAAGTAAAATAAAGAGTTTGATGTGAGGAATGAAACAAGATTAGTAAATAGGACGCGATGCTTGAGAGTTCCTGCCTGCGCTCAATGTGGGATCGTCTGCTGTTGTCTGGCCAGTTTGTGCTGCAGTTGTGGCAGTTTGCACCATTCCACTTGGTGCAACCGGGTAATGTCCCGAAGGTTGGCAACCGGGTGCAGTAGCTATTGTGGTTCTTGCTCGGCCCAGGTTAACATTTCTGAGGCATGGTAAGCAGCGATGATGTTGCCTGCTACCTGTGAGTGAGCCGGAACCCACACAAGCTCTACAGAAACATGAATTTAGTAACATGATATGTGAGACACCGCAAATGTCTGTGCACAGAAATTTGTGAGCTTTTTTTTCAACTGTTGCAACTTCTGTACAGTCGAGACCCTTAATCTCTGTTCGTTGTCACAATTTCTTTGCAACTAGAACTGAAAAATATGCAAATCTTGCAGTTACACAGCACAATTAAAATTTGCTCAAGGCTGTTGGTGACATTGTTCTGTTTCATATAATGACATTATTTTGAAGGAGTTTGACGGCTGACCGCTTAGTATGCTTTGCATAGCTTCGTCATAGTCGTGGGTGCTAAAGAATGTGCGAGCGTTGTTAAAAGCATCAACAACTTTACCCAAACTTGCTTTGCGGCTTTCCTCACTCTCCTTGTCATCCTCATTTTTCTTTGCGTCCAGGGGGAGAGGTGTGCGAACACCCCTGCAACTTCAAGTCCCAATATATGTGGTTGAAAACGCACTTCTTCTCTTTCTCTCTCCTCGAACCTCTACGAGGCTGGCGCCGAGTTGGTTTTGGCTAGATGATGTCACGTGGGACTGCTCGCAGCCCTCTATTGTTTACAGCCGCTCTCAATTACCAACTTTGCTTTAGAAGCATGGATTCGATGGTGTACAACGCATCTGTTTTTTGGATATGCACATGTCCTTTAGTGCGCGTTGAGCTATGAAATACCTTCACCCTAGAATGACCTTGCTGTTGAATGCCATGGGTGCTTCTTGCACCTTCTGATGCTAAAATAAGTCGTGTCGATCGCAAGCATTTCATAATGCCATCTGTTAAGTGTAACGAGTTGCGACAAAAGACACGGTTGCATAGAATCAGAATTAAGAATTTCGGGCAGCCTCGCCACGGTGGTCTAGTGGCTAAACTACTCAGGCTGCTGACCCGCAGGTCGTGGGATCGAATCCTGGCTGCAGCGGCTGCATTTACGATGGAGGCGGAAATGTTGTAGGCCCGTGTGCTCGGATTTGGGTGCACTTTAAAGAACACCAGGTGGTCGAAGTTTCCAGAGCCCTCCACTACGGCGACTCTCATAATCATATGGTGGTTTTGGCACGTTAAACCTCATATATCAATCAATCAAATAAACCAAATCAGAATTTCAGGCAGATATTTTCCACTCGACTTTGCGATGTAAGTTGCAAGTCTATCACTATGAGTATGGGTTATGTCAAGGCTTGCTTAATTTAAAGGCTGCTTTAACACTGTAGACATGACCTACTGAGTCAATGAGTGTGTTCATCGTTTAGGAACCTCACGTAGACGTGCAATTTCGCGTGGCGGTCTTCGTGCTATTAAATGTGAAGATTTATATCCACAACTGAAGCTCTTGTGAAGGAATCGCTTATGGTGGCATGCTAGTTCATTAATTTGCTAGCTAGGTATTTCAGCGGTGTAGTTTGTATGTCAGACACCTCCACAAGGCATTCCTGCAAAATATGGCCGGTGCATCTAACCACTTAACGAAATAGCTACTGTGGTTCGAATGTATCAGCTATAAATTAGGTGCACCAATGAAACTATCAAGTATGCCGTCGGGTGCATTATTAATGGGAAAACCTTAGATGCCTCCCCCAAACAGTAACATTGGCCGTTGGCAACATCGCCGTCGTACGTCGGCGGCATCAATGCGAGCTGTTGCTTCTACTGACAGTCATTGTGCGTGCTCTCTGCACATGTTGTATACCTTATGCGGCATTTCACAGAGCTCTCATTGACCAACGTGACACTCATTTAGATAATTTTATGGTGAGTTTGACAGCTGGTGTGCAAGCTCTCCTAGCACTGCCTGGCAAGCAAGCGCTCTCTCCACGAAAGGGCGTCTGCTATGCAAGAACAAGGCAGGCAGCACCACATTCAAAAAGATAATGTAAAGAAGACTGTGTGGGAGCAGTGTGAAAAGAGTGTGACACGCTCTCGCTGTAATTGTTGGGTTTTAATGATAAGTAGCATCAGTTGCTGCCCAGTTATTTAACGCATGGTTTCGTAAGAATGCGTCGCAGTCTGCAGTTCATAATTGGGAGAAAACGTTCTGTACCCTGCTGCAATACACCCTGGGGTATAAGATGTGAGAAAAAAGTTTTCATTGTTTTGTGCAACAAGAGATGGTGATCTTCTGGACAAGTGGAGGCGAGCAGTCCTCATGAACAATCAGGTCCTTCATTCAAATGATTTTGACTGCAAAAAACATTTTGAGCTCAAATTCATGTGCAAAGAATGAACACCACGCTACAATGAACACGTCCTGAGGAACATGCCGCAAAAGCGGACATCGTCAAGGGACACTGCTCCGGTAAAGTTCTCTACCTAGCATACCCGACTAATGTGAGAAAACATTGCATTGAATGCCAAGCTGCTAAGCGCAGTGAAGCAATTGGTTCTGCTGAGGTTTTTATTAGAGTGTCGCTACCGCTCCTCTCTAGGTATTGGATGTATTTTACTGTCTTAGTTAATCATAGTTTTGTTTCACTGCAGTCTGTACAGCCTATGTGATGTGACGCACTCTGCTGTGGTGCCTCATGTATGCTCACATAAGCAATGAAAGAATTGGCAAAGTTAGAAAATATATTTGTAACAGAAATTGCTTGAGTATGTGAGTAATGTGAGTCCAGCTAAATCACTGGTCCAGTGAGGAATACAGGCACCATTTTACAACTCTAGGCGACACAAACCACTGCATTACAGGCTCTTACAAAAGCAAGTGTGGGTATCGCAGCCTGCAGTTGTCGACGTACGTAAATAACATTTTCAGTGTTGACAGAATACACATCTAGAATACGGAAAATGAATTCCAATATTCAATTCAAAAACAAAAGCAAAATTAAAACCAGCTTTGACTCTCCCTATAGCTTCATTGTGCTACAGAACAAAACAATCCCTCTAGTGAGGCATACATGTTGCAGGTGTCTATTATACAAATGGGTATGTTCATTTTTCAGGCATTTTCTTGTGACTGGTGTGCGTGCATAGGTATCTGTGCATGACAGCCGTGCCTGTGGCGACAGCCTACATTCGTTTATACTTTCACAGCATGAGAAGAGAATCGGAAGAACTTCTACAAAGGAAAAAAAATGTCAACAAACCCATTTTATTGCCTTCAGGGGTTCAGCTGCGCTTTCCTTATATACACATATGGCAAGCCGCCGAGACCCTGCTGCACAGCTCACTACGTATTGTGCCATCTATTGCAGAAAAGGCACATCCTTATTGATTTGCCTACCAAATCTGGAGACCAGTTCATACACATCTTACTTTTCCACTGTGGCATGTACTTACTTGTGATGTTGGCAACATTGCAGAACTCCTCGCACACATTCAGGTCGCCATCAGCTCACACAAAATCATGTAGATCAACAACGCCCTGTGTCGCTCCATTGAAGTTGAAATGCCAAACAACACTGCACGTAAGCTAATATTATGAGGTCTTGACATGCGTTTAGACAGAAGCACATCAGCAAGAAGTTAGGCAGTTTACAGAACATCTATCGAAATCATGGCACTTCATATGTCATGTGCGACGTAGTTGCCAACAGAAGCGTTAGCAAAAAGTATTGTCTTAAAGAAAAAGAAGTGATTTTGCAACCATCGTTGTTCAACAATGTAAACAGCAATGGTTGCACCAATGCCTTTTGGCAAATACCCAAGTGACCGACTTGTGAAATGAGCAGTGCTGTAATTTTTTACATCTGCTTTCTCCCCGAGTTTAGCAGTCTAAAAAAAGTCGCATTTTACTAACATTTATTGTGGGAGTGCATTCAAAATCTCTTTGGTGTTGAGAGAGAGCAAACACCTTGTACTCCACGAATGTTGATTGTGGACGTTATATTTCTTCATTGCTATGAGAACTTCATTCTTCAGGGCTTCCGTTATTGAAGGATTCAACTGTAAATGTGCTCCTCTGTGTTCCAGCTGCTGGGGTGCCTGCTACGTGCAGCCATCAAGCAAGCAAGCAAGCAAGGACCTTGAGGCAAGCTACAATGGAGCATTACAGCAGCAGCACCAGAGAGAAAAGGACCACAAGAAGCTTCAATTCAAGCGCGGTGATCAGTCGAAAGGGCTGGCACAGGATTGGAATAATGTAAATAGTTTCCCAGCTCTTTCCACAGGCCCCCAACACCCGCGGTGTAACATCCACAGTGAGCCCCCAGTCAGAAGGTGTGGCTCTGCAGCAAGGACTGCAGTGTGGCTGACACCAGCACTTCCTCACCTCGTGGTGAAGACCCTGAACAGGAGCAGAAAGCAAAATCAGCAAAATTGTCACACAGCCATATTTGCACAGGTGGAGGAAATCTTTCTGTAGGGTGCAAATTCTGCACTTATAAGAAGTTTAAAGCTAACTTTGAAGGACGGAAAAAGTGAAGAATTTTATCCGATGCGCATTGAAATCCATTGTGAATTCAGAAAGATTTAAGCAATTTTTCCATATGTTCGAGTTAAGTTTGTCTGTGTTCATGCAGGGTATCCAAATCCGAGGGGATAAAATATTCGGCCCAATCAACGCTTCATTGGTACAGGTTGCAACGTTGAGCTTAACCTTGCCCTGCGGGTTAACCTACAGCCCTATCTCGAAGTTGTAAATTTAGCGGATGTGCAAAACCATAAAATAGGTCCCGAAATTTTTGTATGGTACAATAATAATCGTGCATTAAGTGCTTCTGAAAAAGAGCAACTTCAGGTCTTGATTTCTTGTAATCTGAAACCTAAAGACCTGAAGGATGCCATTCTGAGGAAAACGGGAAAACATGTTTTTTTCTCGTGATATTACAAACTTGAAGTATAGAACAGTTAAAAAAATTTAGGACAATGCTCATCATGGAGCCCTTCTGTTAGAAAAAATCAACGAATTGTTTTTTGAAATTTCTGGGTGGAAGGTTCTTATTGAAAATAATACAGAAAATGGTCTCTTGCATGTATTGCTTCAATCAGAGCATATGATCGAGTTGCTAGAAAAATACCCTGAAGTGTTGTTCTTTGATGGTACGTATAAAGTTAATAAAGAAGGGTATATCTTGCATTTGATTCTGTGTGAAAATGGAACAAGCCATGGGATGAGTATGTTATGCATTTGCTCAGCGGGAGACATCAGAAACATTAAAATCTTTCCTAGTGACATTCCTTTGTTTGAAACTTGTCGTAGAGGAGAAGTGCAAAATTGTGGTAATGAACAAAGATTTAAATGAAATGAATATAATTAAGCAGCTTCTGCCCAAATGTAGAATCTTGTGCTCGTGGCAATTGTTAAAGTACTTACACACCAAAGCGATGCAGCATAAGTCAAACAGTCTAGATAAGAAGTATGTTAAAAATATAATCACGAAACTGGTTTTTGCACATACCGTAGATATATATCAAGAACACTTGCAGGACTTGGAAGAAGTACTTGAAGACGACAATGCTCTCCTGGAGTACTTTTATAAAAATTCGCACAGCTGCAAGATAATGTTGGTTCATGCTTATCGTGCCAATGCATGTAGTTTAGAAAATAATGCTAACAATCAAATGGAAAGCCATAATCAAAAGTTAAAAAATATCTAACACTTGACATGCACTTAGTGGAAGCAGTGAAATAACTGCAGTGAAATAACTGATTAGTGAAATAACTGCAATCCGTACAAAATAAGTTCCTCTGATTTAGTGGCCTTACGAGGCACGGGATGGCTGTTAGATGCAATCGTAAATGCAGCACAATTTAATAGTTCGAGTCAGTTTCCTGGTCTGTGCAATTATCAGGATGTTCTTCTTAGAGAGAGCCTGAAATTTAAGAAGCGAGATAACTTTATTCAAGTTCTGCATATTCCTGGGCATTAGGTTACAGTGACAAATTATGGTGCCCCTACAAACAGTGTTTTTTTGTAAGATTCATTAGACCAGGACATTATGCCAAGCGTAGCAACTCAATTTATGAACACAATGAGTCTAGCTTCTAACACTCTTACCATTCACGCTTAGGCATTACAGCGTCAAGAGAACGTTTATGACTGTGGCGTTTTTGCCATTGCAAATGCGTTCACCATTGCATCTGGCGTCGACCCGTGCACCGTTGCTTTTGATAAGACCTTAATGCGCAGGCATTTAATATTATGTCTTGCAGACAATGAGAGGGCATTTCCCTATTGCTACAATGCAAGTGCGCAGGGTAAAACCAAAATCAAGTTGATTTTTTGTTCCAAAGTAATATTTCATGTTTAAACCATTAAAAATATCAGCCTTAACTTTAAACCATATAGTTCTATAGCTGCTGATTTGCGACCTTTTTATAGATTCCAACTCTCGGTTAATAATACACTCTGTCATCATCATTAGCATTCTTAGTTCTTCAGCCCCACAAAGAACTTTGAAATGTCATTCTTTGGTCTGTGTTATTCAGTGAGATAACTTTCTGCAGGCGTTATTTATCCAGAAAATAATGCAAAGCATTATACTATATGCGCCTTGCTTTTAAAAACTAAGTGATTTGAAGAAAAGCTAATTAATTTTGATGCCTATCGGTCAATATATTGAACTGTGTAAATAACGCAGGCCAGAAAGTTATTATTTTTGTGGTATATTTTAGAGACCATGAGCATCCAGCATGATGCAACATTTTTAGATGTTTAAGTATACAAGTTTATGAAACCTTTTAAAGGGGCCCTAAAGGCATACTGTTGGTGCACAGTTTGTGGTGAACTGTTTGTTCCATGCTAAGAAAATGCCTTGTTTAAAAAGAAGTTATATATTAAGTGTTCAGCATGCTACAACTGCTATTTAAACAACTTTCCAAGTAGGTCTTCTTGACATTTCGTCCTATAGGTGGCGTGAAATACAGTAGCAGCAGGCGTGGTAGAAGGAAAGTTTAGCTATTATGAGCGGACACCAGTCAGTAGCTTCGGAGAAGCTTCTGTGGCACAGGTGGGTAATTTGAGAGAACTTTCACAGCCCCCTCTCCCCCGTTTTCGGGGGATGATTGAAGCAAGGCATGAGTCTTGTCGGTGGCTCCTAGCTCAAAAATTTAAATAGAAAGAACCAAGCAGCATTTCATGCCAGATTTGGGCGCACGTTAAAGAACCCCAGGTGGTAGAAACTTTTGGAGCCCTCCACTACGGCGTCTCTCATAATCATATGTTGGTTTTGAGACGTTAAACCTTACATATAAAAAAATAAGCATTTCATACCAGATTTTAATGTGCTGAAATCATCTTTTCTACTGTGGACAGTTTCAGTAATTAATTTTTCTGGGACTCGACTATGACATTTTATAGAGTTACAGAGTTCGCAGAATATTGCATGGGTGCCTCGAGCCTTATCATACATTTACTTATTTCTTGGTGAACTAAGCCCTGTAAATAATACTGACGTTTAGGCATTCTAAAATTTTCACTCATCATTCGAACGGGAGAAATTTTTTGCCTTTAGCATTCCTTTCAGATGTAGAAGATTTCTTCCTTTGTGATTGAATTCCTAACTTCATTTTCTAAGTCGTGCTATGTGAAAACACATACTGCGGCAAAATGAAAGCTTATGCGGGCAGCTGGTGAAAATTTACTTTTCCAACTGTGAATAAGTTTTATGTGATTGTATTACAATGTAAGATGTTCTTAAAGCATTAACAAAGAGTTCATATTCTGAACATTCCCTAGAAAACAGCACCATTTCTAGTAAAAGTCTAAATGTTTGCTATGGCAAAGTTTGATTCCATTAGGCTGGCTGCAGTTCGAGGCAGCAGTTCAGCATGGCGTGTATTAGTTTCATACTGTCTAAGTCTCTGGGCGGATCCTGACCGCTACAGAGCGCGTTCTCGGGTGGCGGATACAGAAACATTTCATGATGTGAAGTTGCACAAAGCTGCTTCATATCTTGGTACAGGCAGATATGCCTGCGGACCAACAGGCATATAGTCATGGTTCATATTAGCAACAACCATACTTTTGATGATGTTAGCGGCCAGTGGTTTTTACACATCACCTGAATTTAAGTCAGTGCATATACTTAGACATTGTGATGTGCGTGTAACATCAGTGCAATGCTCATGTTGGTTACCATTCACTGAGACCATAACAAGGACCTGCTGCCAGGCATAATGTCCTGGTCCTGACCTGCCTTTGGGAGGGTGACTCAGCCGTCTAGGTTGGCGAGCGGGTACCTGCTTATTTCTGGTCACCAGCCACAGTGGTGCAGTGTCCAGCATGCATGGGTAGATCTGTCTGATAAAAAGTGTTAATGCAGGCTGGTTAATACGTCGTGAACTTGGTATGAACAGCACTACAACTAGACAAAGAAAGAAGGAACAGAAGCTACAAAGGACATCCTGTCTATTGCAGCTCTATCTATCAGATGTTCTAATCTCTCTGCTCACATTTGGAGATTATTTTCGCACTATGACTAAAGCGCTTCTGTCCATGACGTATGGGTGAACTGGACTTCTCATCTGCTTCAGCCAACAATACACCTGCAAAGAGTGAGTCTGCAACTGTGGATGACACCAGCATTGGAACTACTAGCGATTGTTTTTGTTTGAAATGTTCAACAGAACTTCATTTGAATACAAAGATTTGCTTGTCTTGGTAGTTTGTTAATGGGTGCAGTTTCAGTGTAGTTTTTGCTTTTATTTAAAATTACTTTAGTTTAAATGTTTGACATCTGTGTGTGAAAAACAGGCTCATCCTTTCCTGAAACTAGACTCTGCCTCAGTAAAACAATCCTGCATCGCAGGCATGATGGCTGAATGGCTGCAGCTGCTTCAATGCTGCCCAAGGATGTAGTGTTGATGTTGGAGAGCAGCAGCCGTAGGCGGGTAGAAAAAGTGGAACTTACTTAAACTCACTCAACAAATACGTTTCACCATTGAAACTCACTCGGACTAAAATTCACTGAAATCTAGCTCAACTGAACTAATTGGGACTCGCTAAACTGTTTGTCAACCACTCTCACTCAGGCTCAAACTTACCAACATGTTACTCAGTTCGGCATGCTCAGACTCGCGATTTGACCTGTGTTTGAGTGAGCGAACAGCTTTCACTAGTCGCAATCCAATAAGAATATTTTTATAAAATATGCAGCTCACACCAGAAATTTTTGCCATGAATTTCCCATGAGCGAGTTTAAGAAGGGAGGTCTTGGCGACCCCCTTATCTCCTAACTTGCACCTCTGTTCAATGACCGCATGAACGGTTCTGTGTTGACGTATGCTTGAACAGCAATGTAAGCAAATATTACGTTGATAGTTATGCTGATAGGCGGGTATATAGGAACATAGGTCAGAAATAAATTGTGATGCGCACTAAGGCTCACCCAAGAAATACACGTTGAGCTTAGGGCTCACCACCTCAGACTTGCAAATATTTTCCTCACTCGGATTCAAGCTCATTAAAATTTTCCTTAGCCACACTCACTCTAACTCAAACTCATGTAATATTACTCAGCTGTACACACTCAAACTCACGACTCGATTATAGTCCAAGTGAGCCTGGCCCCAGTAACGTCCAACGTGCCATGTTCGAATACGCCAATTGGTGATACAATGGGTGTGATGAGTAATGTTTGAGCTGGTAGCGCAATTTGTCGTGTGAAAGGAAAGCAATTTTCAGGTGAATTTGAACATTTATTGAGAAATTCTGACCTCGCGCTGCGCAACAATATTTGGCTCACGTGTTCTCAGGAATCTCTACTATCGATTGGCTGCATTTTTCGACCATATTCAATAAGTGTTGCAGTGCCCCATAAACTTTGAAGTAGTTTTGCGGCAGTGCGAATTCCCTTGGATAGGTGCTTTCACGGCATAGTATTCTATGCTGCTGTGAAATCACCTTTAGAGGAGGTTATGTGCAGATCAATGTTAACTATTTGTTCATTGCAAATACTTCAAATTTTTCAATAATTTAAAATCGAGTCGAAGCGAGTTTGAATACAGTACTATTCCTTCACATATTTGAAGCATTCGAATATACGCACGAGCCTGCTTTTTTTAGTTTTTTATTTGTATTTTTTGCTCTCTCTACGCAATTGGTTTCTCCCCTTAATTTTTTCTTTCTCCTCTCTTTAATGGTTCTCCCATCTTTTTCACTCTCTCCTTTGCATCCTCTCTTGCCTTTCCCACCCCCTATACTATTTGAGGCTATTATTTCTTCGGTCACCGTGCGTAAAGAGCTGAAGAGTTATTATGCTCAGCTTTCAATTGTACGTTCGCTGCTTCGAATAAGCAAAAAAAAAAAACCAAGTATTCTTGTTTTCTTTCCTTCTGCTGCTAAAAAGTGGTTCATTGCAAATGGGGCCCGTCTTCTAATGCTGCACAGGCTCACAGGTGCCACTTAGCTTGCCAGTATCCATTCAATTGTTATGACTGGCAGTGCAAGGACCAGTCTGCAATAGACGCTCATTGGCGTACCTGCCAAATGTGGTACGCGTCCAGCAGAAACGCAAGAGGCGTCTGGGTGTGATGCAGGGAACACGCATCAGCATTGCTGGGACAGACAGTTCTCGTTTGAGGAGAGGTGCATGCCCGAACCGAGGATATGAAAAGCGCTTCGCGTGTGCGCTCAGGGCTCCCTCTCTGGCTTCCGTTACGACAAGTCCTGTCTTCTGTAAAAGCGCACCTCGATGCCTTGTGTTTTTGGGGCGAAGCACCTTATTGCGGCACCTGTTCGTCCCGCGTAGTATGTAACCAGTCTTACGCTTTGACCTGCAAACATTTTGACCTCCAAGGTGGTGCCGGTGAGAGATTCCTACTGTGCGTTGTTGAACAACAAAAAACAAAGTGCTCAATGTACATGCCAATAGCTGATAATGGGGTATGAGAGACAGGAGCATTCCGCTGTTAGTTAACGTGCACGCTGCGATCCCAATTAGCAGCCATTGCATGTACATTGAGCACTATCCGAAGGGAAAGGGTTGCTACGTTATACCCGTTGGGTGTAACCACCTTAGTTTTAGAAAAGTTTAGCGAGCGTTGAGCCGCATTGCCATGAATACAATGAAATAGTATATACCATGAATGAACTCGAGGTAGTTAAAGGTGGGAAGTAGGTGCGAAGTGCAAGCCGTAAGAAAATAAAAGCCGAATTCTCCTGTCTGTCATTTCCCATGCAGCTATTGGCATGTAAATTGAGCTCTATCTGCCAGGAAGAGGTTGCTACGTTATACTCGCTGGGCGTAACCTCCTTGGTTTTAGAAAGGTTTAGCGAGTATTGGGCCGCAGTGCCATGAACACAGTGAACTAGTATGTACCATGAACTCGAGGTGGTTAAAGGTGGGACGTAGACCCGAAGCGCAAGCTGTTAGAAAGTGTGCGTGTGCCACCTCTCGTTTAGTCCGTGGAACGTCCGCTGGATGACGGTGTTTCTATATGGGGATATATGATGAAAAGATGCGAGATGGTGGTACTTGGAGTGTTGAATAGATGGACGAACGAACACACAGACAGATGCATGAATGGACGCATGAACGGACGCAGGGGCGGATGCATGGACGAACGCAGGAACGGATGCACGCACGGACGGGCGGATGGACGCATGGACGGTCACACAGACGGAAGGAAGCAAGAACGATTGTACGGACGAATGC
The DNA here is from genome assembly GCA_013436015.1 of Rhipicephalus annulatus. Classification (NCBI taxonomy): domain Eukaryota; kingdom Metazoa; phylum Arthropoda; class Arachnida; order Ixodida; family Ixodidae; genus Rhipicephalus; species Rhipicephalus annulatus. The sequence goes on from WOVY01010319.1 coordinate 15,999, forward strand.
TTCGCCCCACTCTCCATCATTCACTCTGTGGATATGCTGCCAACTTTTTTTACACCTGTAAATACCCTAGCAAAAATTCTGATAGAAAAACTGATAGGCTATCAGTTTATTGACAGCTGAGCCAGTCTGTAGGTGTACCAGTGTATATGTGTACCAGTGTATAGGTGTACCAGTGTATAGGTGCACCAGTCTATGAGTGTACCAGTCTATACGTGCACCAGTATATAGGTGCACCAGTATATAGGTGCCCCAATCTGTTTAGTAGAAGCTCATAAGTGCATTGGTGCATGCATAACCGACTGGTGGGTTCGCCAATGCATTAGAGCGAGCTGGACGGACAATAAAAGTGAACACAAAAATCAGACAAATTTCTTTGATTTTATGCTTCATGAACTAATTCTTGGACTTCATGAGGTCGCTAATTTTGTTCGCGAGCGCCTTGTTCAAGATCTTCATCTTTGCGCTCACTTCTCCAATTGGCACTGAGCTCTTCAAATAATGACTGAAGAAATCTGCATGATCAAAAACGAAGCGTAGTATGCACACTTGTTTGGTGACAATTATGTTGAAACAGAGGAGTAAATATGACAAAGAAATAAATACTAGTGCTATCACTGTCTTTCTTTAAATTTTATTATTTTGTTGATTCTTGCATAATGGCGCCCAACTCCAACAGACAAAAATACGAGGCTTGAAGCCTTAGTAGTTACAACACAAGTTGGCTGTAAAACCTAGACTGAATTTACTGATATGCACAAGCATGGAGTAAATTTTGGGCGAACTGGGAAGTTTTACCTACCAGAAAGCACAGTGTACTTTTCCTTGTCCAAGGGAGGTTTCGCCTCTCCTTTATTGCGGTTCGAGGCTGCACCAGTGACGGAGCGCCCGACTAGGCCTGCCGTTGAGAAAATGGCCACAGCCGCCTCACGCACAAACCGAGTTTCACTCTTTTTGCTCATTAGACGGCTATAAACGCCCTCGGATATGGCGATTCCTCTGCCCAGTTGCACCTATAAAACAAATATAAAAATAATGTGTACACAACAGTATGTCAATACACATTCCCTCATTCCTGCAGACACACTTATGACAAAGCTTAAACGCAGAGTTTTACAATACCTCTCTATTAGTGGGCACATAATTGACAATTTGCCATGGCAGCTGTTCACTGTTCTCCCTCCCACTTGCGGAGACCACTCGGTGATCAAAACCTTCAGTGCTGCCCCTAGTCATAGTGGCGGTGCGTGGCGGTCGCACGGCCACGGTTTCTGGTGGCCGGACGACGGCGGTACATAGCGGTCCAACGGTAGCAGTGCACGGTAGTGCCAAAGGCGCAGCTTCTTTTAAAGATGTTGGCCTGTGGCTGCAGCACTCGTAAAGCAGGAGCTTTTTTTCTGTAATAAAAAAGCAGAGCATGCAGAAAAAGGAACTGTATCGCATCCTTATTACAGTTGCGTCCTAGGTCCTACTGAAAAGACTTGGGTGCAAAACCTAGCAAGGCCAAATAGCATGACAAATATTGCATGCGCAAGAGATACCACGTGAAAGTAGAATAATAGGCTGGGTGTTACTTTTCTAAGTCATGCTGTGATTATCAGGGACACCGTAACTGAGGGCTTCAGAAATTTTGACCATGTCTTCTTTAACGTACACCAAGCTGCGACAGTATAGAAAAGCATACTTGCAAGTGATTGGAATGATGTGTGCATCACTGGGAAGTTTCAGATATAGGCTTAGGTTGGATTCTGCTTTACAGCAAAACTGTATGATCGATATAAGAAAACTGCAACGTAGTGATGTATACAACTGTAGCAACAGTGCACGACAACAATTTATAAGAAAATAACCAAGCCTGTTTCAAAAATTTTGTTACAAAGAGCCTTTTCAAGTATTCTAATGCGCTCCAATCGCTTGGCATTTTCAGCCCTGAGCAAACTGACATCTTCTTTGAGACGTTCTGTCTCCGTCTTTTCTTTGCCAGCATCACCAAACAGGAGGTCTGGATTCCTTTTTTCTGAAGTGTTTGTCAACAGGCTTCTTTTTCTGTTGAACAGTAGCTTGATGTCGTGTTTCCTGCAAATGCATAGCCAACCCAAAATTCAGTAAAACCTCGTTAATTCGAAGTCACTGAGACTGCGAGAAATCTTCAAATTAAGTGGGCTTTGGATTAACAGAACATACAATCAATGGGGTGCAAGGAACTTGCAATTCTTCAAAGCAATCAGGGCTGATTCGTTACTGCGCCGGCTAGCTTGCGGCTCCAAAGGTTAAGTTTTCCTGCAATGCCTGGTCTTAAACACGAAGGAATGGTGAGCTTCGTTGCTGCCACCAAAAAGAAAAAAAAACGCAGGCGTGGTAAACAAAAATGCGTGCCTGCAGAAAACAATATGTACTTCACTGCAATAGAGGAATGACAAGCGGGCAACAAGTCAAATAAATGCCGTCGGTGTAAAGCTGGCTTCCGGCTGCCACGCGCTTTTACAAACTAGAGGCTACTTTGATAAAAGCATTTTGCGGGCGCTTTACTTTGCTTTCATCTATAGTCATTTCATCTACTGCATGGAATCGTGGCCCTGGACTCTTATCTGGATCTTATCTGGATCCCCTTCGAAGGCTACAAAAGCGTGCAATAAGAATAATAACTCAGAGTAAGTACAATGAGCCAAGCCGGCCGTTATTCCGATCGCTAAAAATACTACCCTTCGATCTTTTGCGTGACTATAATATTACCGTTTGTGTTAACAGTATCGTACAATACAATAGCTTATTGATGTCTCGTTATTTTATTCCTCTTCCCGCCCTACTAGAAGCCTGAGGTTCGGTAACTTTAACTTGGCGGCAAGAAATAACGTTTATGGTGAGAGATTATTGCAATTCACAGGGATAAAGATCTGGAATAGTTTGCCCACTGAACTGAAGACATCACACAATGCTGCGGTAAAACTGAAAAATCAATTCTTGAGCAAGCTGTAAATACTTCTTTTTCTCTTTGGTGGTAAGCACTTACATTTGTATAAATATAGGCTGGTGAATCTTGTAAACCTAGCATTTTTTTCCTTCTAACTAAAACTTGTGATAGTTTGGTGTTCTTTATGTATTTTAATTGATGTTTTTTGGGTGTGTCCACGAAGTTATCTGTCATAACTTTCTGTATGCACACATGCAGTTTTGTTTGGTGTGACCAGATTGTTTAGGTAGAGAAAGACTTCTATACTCTGTATACGTATATATTTACAGTGTCTGTATATGTATATGTATTATGTGTAATTGATATTTCCCGCTTTTGTCCATTACGTTTCTCATTGGACCTTACACTAGCCTCAGGCTATGGGTCCAATCAGTGTTTGTAAACCTCATGTGACAAATGATAATAAACGTTCAATCAATCAAAGTCACCTAGTCCTCGCTGCGTCAGCACGTCATCGATCCGACTATTCACCAATTCTTCCTGGTAAAATAAAGAATTGAATGATGGCCAGTGTGTCGAAATTGGCGATAGGTATTTGCCGAAAAGCATGACCATTGAAGCTTTTGCGCTAGTTTTCGAAGTAGGCGTTGCAAGCAAGAACTCTGCCAGCAGTGCAAGTGCACAAATTGCTGGAGCAACCGGCACTTGGAGGTTCGTATACACCGAGAATTCCGCCAAACTGCCCTTCATTAAATTTCTTTACAATCCCAGAAAGAAGGGGTAATTCATAACGCGCTGACGTTACAAGAAACGAGCGACATACTGCCCACGCGTCACTGCCAATGTTTTATTCTAGTGAAACACGTTTTTTTCTTTTCCCACAGGCGCACGTTTTGGTTGACCACGAGACCGTTTTTTTTTTCGCTGGAAGTAGCGATCGAGGCTGGAGTGCTGAATTGAGCTGCCACTCATTAGTATCTCTACGTGGCATTGCCACGTGGCTCTTGGGAGCAGTTGTTTCCACCTGTTTGCGGCGAAATAGAGAATTGGCACGTACATGGCACCCAAAGTTATCCCATTAACCGGACTGGTGCTGACCGCCGCTTCTAGTTGTCCGTTCAGACTTACATTGAAAAATACAGGATCGCAGATATATTTGAATTAAGCGGGATTTCGAAATAACTTAGTTCGAATTAATTTTTCACAGCTTATGGTTTGAACAAGGCGCACGCATTGTCGCGCATCCCATCCGCACTAGCCAATGTTATCTAAACCAGTCAATTGTACGAAAGAAGTGGCAAAGCGGCACTCATACTTCGTTATAAGAATAACATAAGTAGCTATTCGACATATTGCAACTTAATCACCACCTTCAAGAGTAAATGTGACTGTACCTGCGCACGTGCGCATACATTAGAGCATCGCTGCTTCGTGTGCGACTCGGCAGGTCCATATCAAAGCTGGCTCTCGGTAATAATCACGCCGCTAGGTATCACGTCGGCTGCATGTGAACGATTGAACATACTTCTTCAAACGACAGACCCTCCACTTCATCTGAACTGCAACTTTCAGATGAGTCACTGTCAGGTCTCTGAGGGATAGATGTTCGTTTTTCTGTAGCTTTTCGAGCATCGTCCTCGGTTTCTAAAGAAAAAAAGATCAGTGGATAACTTCATGCTGACTGCTTCCTCCTTTTCTTTTTAAATGTGGAAAAGAAGAGGCACACTCACCGTAAAGCCTAATCACTTGAGCATGGTAGTGGCCGCAGTGCGTGTCATCTTCCCAGAACACTTTGTACCACTTACGATGCTTGAAATCGCTTGTATCTTTCGATTCTAGGTGCTTACACGAAGCGATTGGAACAATCCGCTTTTGATTATCGCCAAGGAAACGAACGAATGCGAACATATCGTCGGCGTACACATGCGCTACAAAGCAACACAGAACACACACACACACACACAAACACACACAAAACGTGCACTGCGATCACAAGGACGATGGTGGTGTCCTCAGTGAGTATTTTCAACTTCATTGAAACAAACTCTATGATCAAAACAAAGGTATTTTGAGTCAAAGTAACTGAACTTATTTTTAAAAATTTAACACATGCCAGAAAATTGATTAATAATAATATAATTTATATGCTTTTATAATCACAGTAAATAATAATGCCAAACAAACAAGTAGTGTTGCCAGGTGTCGCTCACGTCGGCCCACGCCGCTAATGCGTTGTTTCATCGACATCACGGCCTCATGGCAGTCTCGCCTTAGAACACCTGGTGGTCTCGCTGCATGTTTTATACTAGTTGACGACACCGCGCACCATCTTCAAGGCAAGGCAAGCAAGGTGTCAATGTGAAGCTTCTTTTAAGAGTGTACCCTACCTCTGTCAATGCATCTTGGATCCACCTATATTGTTCATCGTGGCCTCAGTTTGCGTGGACACCGTGAAGCGCATTATTTGATGTTAACGTACAGCTTGACGAAAGATGGATTCAAGTCCACCCCTTCCTCGATCAAAAAACAAGCGCTATTTGGAGCCTGGATCACATTATGTAGTAACGCGGACAACAAGCATATATCGAAAAGCGGCCGAGGCGCAATCTGCCAGCGAGCCATGCTCTAGCAATAATGCTCCTCAAACTTCAGCTGGTAACAAGGCTTCTGGTGTAGCGACGCTCGACACGCGAAGTCTCATTGATGTACATGGTGACAGCAATGAAAATACTGATCCAGACGACACCTACGGCTTCGAGGAAAGCTCGCTCTCAAGCGATTCCTACCAAACTACAAATTCGGCTTGCGACGATGCAGGCACGAGCGACCGCCATGTCGATGGCGACACAGATCGTGAGCAGGATGAAGATGAGTTTTGCCGCTTGTTTTCTGATGAGCGCTTGCCGAACTTGGACCTATACGTCAGACAAGCAATGATTATCCTGATGGCGCACAGTACATCTGCGGGACTGAACTGGACCAATATAGAAAAACTGGTGGGGGTGATAAACCATTTTTTGGGAAGGCAAATTCTGCCAACGTCCAAGCACCTGCTTAGAAACACATGGAAATCGTGGCTGGCTGGTACAGTCAAACGCCATTACTACTGTAAAGAATGTGGATGGATCGTACCCAATCCTAGTGAGAGGTACTTCGTGTGTCCACAGTGCACAGCCTTGAATCCCCCAGAAAATCACTTTGCCATGATTGATGCGAAAAAACAAATAGAGGTGCTCCTTTCTAGCAGCAGTGTTGCAAAAGGGCTTTTAGCTGCTCTACAAAAGAAGCAGTCACGTGCTCATGAGACAGACCTCACCGACATAACTGATGGCAAGTTGTACAAAAACCAGATGAAGGAAGCGTCATGGTCCGATTTGACAGTGACTTTCAACGTTGACGGAGCAAGGGCATTCAAGTGCAGCAAATCATCGTTGTGGCCCATTCAGTGTGTTGTAAATGAACTCCCAGTAACACTGCGCTGGAGCAACATGCTACTTTGTGGCCTATACTTTGGGAAAGGGCATCCGAAAATGGCGCCCTTTTTGGAACTATTCATTGAAAACATCAGCAAAGTTGGGGCTATAAAGTGGGACTGCAATGGTCTCAAGTCATTATCCAAAGTCATTGTTCTTTGCTGCTGCGTCGATGCCCCTGCACGGGCTGCAGTACTCAACATGAAGCAATTCAATGGGTATTACGGCTGCAGCTTTTGTCACCACAAGGGCGTTTATATCTATGGTGAGTATCACATCCGTTCAAGCAAGAGTTCAGTTTTAGTGTGCCCAAGCAAAAGTTTTCCAAGTTTTCCACATGGATATATTTCAATGCATTCAGTGAGTTTTCGCCTTTTGCTAATTATGAGGAACAGTGGTACCATTTAAGCAATCTACTAACAATAATTTTAGAACAGTAAGCAATAGAAACAAAGCATACTTTTAACTAAGCTTGTAATCGTATGTAAATATATAATCGTTTGATGAGCAATTGGACTAAACATAAATGTAAATATATATATTTTGTATGCTCACTATTTGTATGCTCACTATATATATATTTTGTATGCTCACTTCTGACTTATTGTATATCTTTGGCAAACAGTGTCATGTTATAACTTTCTTGAAAGGTGCATTTTATGTTTTCTTTATTTGCTGGGTCACTGAAATATCCACTTTTGAAAGATGGCCACGAGCCAGAACCAAGGACGGATGCTACCTTTCGAAGGGACATGGAGGTATCCCTGGAGTCGGGTGAACCATCGCATGGCGTCAAACGGTTTTCCCCACTTGCCCGGCTGCCAGGGTTTGATTTGGTGTGGCCTGTGTGCCCCGATTATATGCACATTGTGCTAGAAGGTGTGGCCAAGCAACTTGCCGACATACGGTTTGGCTCACCGGGCTCTCCATCCTATATTGGGCAGCCAGAAAATATACGCAAATTGGACCACAGGCTCGCTAATGTAAAACCACCGCGGTGGTTCACGAGACTACCACGAAGCATTAAAGAAAAAGGCTTGTGGAAGGCAAGTGAATGGAGGTGGTGGTCCCTTTTCTACGCTGCCCCAAGCCTGGATGGCATCTTGCCTTGCCCGTATCACAGTCACATGTGCCTGCTAGCATCATCACTCTACCTTCTTCTGAAGGATCAAATCAGCATAGATGAAGTCAGGGCAGCGATGGACAGACTGTCCGATTTTGCTCTGAAGATGGAGCCTTTGTATGGCGCAGGTGTCATGTCGTTTAACGTGCACCAGCTGCTCCACCTTTCGAAAAGTGTAGCAGAGCTGGGGACACTGTGGTCCCACTCTGCATTTGTATTTGAATCTGGCAACGGTACCCTTCTGAAGCTAATTAGCGTTGTTAATAGTGTGCCATCACAAATTTCTTAACGCTTTGTGATGAAATTTCAGCTGAAGAGACTTGTCGTTGATTCATTGACTGTCAAAATAAACTGTTGGTATCTGGCACCTGTCACGTACCCCTATTGTTTATTTGTACATGTAGAACAAGAAATGATCATCCAGCCTGAAACCTGCTTTGCATGACTAGGCCTCCTTGTGCTCATCTAAAGGAGGAGGAAACAAAAAAAGGAGAAGGCAGGAAGGTTACCCAGAAACACTTATGGTTGGCTACCCTATATGAGGGATCAGGGGGAAAGAGAACAACCAGAAATAGAGGAGGAAAGAGGAAAAATAGAGAAAAAAGAAGAGATGCAATGAATTCATATACTGCTTAACACCGCCATGGAGCATTAAACATCATTGTATACATCCTAAAACTACCAGTGGCACTCTGGATGATGCATCGTACGAGGGTCACCAAGTTTTCAGTTTTCAACAGCAAAAAACTGATAGACAGCATACGTAAAATGACCGATTGATTATATATATATATATATATATATATATATATATATATATATATATATATATATATATATATATATATAGTCCAGTAGATCCTCCGTGAGCGGTCACAACGTGGTTTATTTCGACGTTTCGACCCAGAGTCTGGCCTTCATCAGGATTAAAGATACAGTTTGTCGGTGCTCAGCTTTATACAATCTCAAATCAGAAGGCAAGGAAAGAGGAAAAAATACAGAAAAGAAAAAAGGAAAAAAAGAAAAAGGAAAGAAAAGAAGAAAAAGAGAAGAAGAGAAAATTAATATACGGTGGACGCCCCTCGGGTGCCCCCCTCCACTCTTCCCTCCACCTCCCCCTTCATCTCTCTCCCCCTTCATCTCTCTCCCCCTTCTCCCCTTCACCTTTCTGATGTCAGCGGTCTGTGTATGTTTCCGTTCACTAACGCATTCCTCCCGATCAGACAGCCCCTTCGGGCACTGGCGGTTCGGTGTGGGGCAAAAAAGAACTTTTCAGGAAGTCCTAAGCCTTTAACTACTCGGAGTCCCGTAAACAATTCGTCGTAGAAGGAGGGGTGCCGCGTATTGTGGCAGAGGCTAGTAAGCGGGCATTTTAGGAAGTTCTAAGCCTTTAACTACTCCGCGCCTTGTGAACATTTCGTCGTAAAAAGAGGGTTGCCCCGTATTGCGGTAGGCTGTGCAAGCGGGTGCAATGCGAATTCCTTGCCCGCTTCTGGATTACGCGTGTAGTGGGGGCCTCCCGGCTGTGCACAGGGTTGCTGTTGGGCATGTCATGCATGGCACAATTGATTGAGTAGTAAAATAAAACAGAAAACGGACGACAGCTGCATTTAGGAAGAGTAGTCACACTTGGAATTGTTTTGGGTTGTCCCAGTGCCCTTCGCAGCTGCAGTGCCGTGTACTCAGTTACTGTTTTCATTGTTGCCGTTGTTGTTTTCTAATGCATAATTGCTGCAAGTGTATTAGGATTCTCATTTATTCCTCTATCGAGGGTGTTAAATGGGTGGATAAGGTATGACTCTCGTTGTTCACGTTCTCAATTTGAGTTAAATCCCGTCTCTAAGAGCGTAACTGATAGTTTGTCGAATGCATGGTCGGAAAGATTGAGATGTTTTGATAGAGGTAGACTTGGGGCTGATTTCACATGGGCTCTGTGATTATTGAAGCGGATCCTAAATGGTGTTTCTGTTGGTCCGATGTACTGCATACCACACACGTTGCATTCGAGTAGGTATACCACATTAGAGGAATCGCATGTTAGGTTTCCTCGTATGTTAATCGAAAACTTGGATTGTGTGCTGGTTGCTTTGTCTGTTTCTCGCATCGCCTTACATAAAAGACATCGTGGCTTTAAACAAGGGCGGCATGAATTATTGGGGGGTGATGTGTTAATTTGGGAGTGGACAAAGGTGTCTTTGAGGTTACGTGGTCTTCGGTAAACGACGCCTATATATATATATATATATATATATATATATATATATATATATATATATATATATATATATATATGTGTGTGTGTGTGTGTGTGTGTGTGTGTGTGTATCAGTCTGATACAACACTGGTACAACTGATAGGAAATTGTATCAGACTGATACAGACCTCTATCAGGATTTTCGCTAAGGTATGTAAATAAATCGTGTGTTTTTGTCGTCAAGAAGCCTCTCAAAGGTGTCTCCTTCCCCGGCACCTGGGTGAAAGCCTGTGCTCCTAACCTCGGTCATATAGAGGTGTGCTTCCCAAAAGTATCGCTGTTGTATGTATTGTGTGCTCACAATTGACAACAATGAAGGCATCGCTAAAATTGTTGCTGATTTATCACCAGCCCTCTTGCGATATGTGCCTGTTTTAAATTTATGAGGGCTAGGTTTTCTTTTTTTCATGTCCTAATTTGTTCGAGATAAAGCTATAGCGAATTCAAGATGCCCATGTTTGGAACATTTAAGTAGACTTTCCAGCTGCCCCTTTGCATAGTTGCCACTGCAATTGAGGCATCTGTTTTGGCCTTGTAGCAGCTTTTTTTATGCCCCCCCCCTCCAAACATTGAAGACAGCCAAGTCAATTCTGTATGCCACTCACTGTCTGTAGATTGTTGTCTGCAAAACCTGCTTCAATATTTCTATACTGTTTTCACACTTTGCTGTCACCAGGGTTGCCACCTTTTCTCAAACAAAAAACAGGCCCTTCAGCGAGGGAAAGGAGGAGGGCCGAGGATACTTGGAGAATAATGTCCAACAATAGACACCATGTCAAATCTCTGGCATACAGTGCCATTTTAAAATAATATTGCTTTCATTCAGTCAAATAAACCTGATTTACACAAAAATGGCTCACTGAGCTAACCTACTAATCAAATCGCTGGCATAAAAATATCCATAATTAGAATAATGCTTTCTTTCCCTCACTTGAAAAAGAAACATTGGGGGATCCTTGAGGCTCGCTTTGAAGAATTGAACACGATAACGATAACCTGGCCCTAGTGCGTACTTCAAGCACTTGGTGCATGAAATCTTTTCCAACTTGGTATGCACTCACTATGTGGTTTGAAGGAAATGTGTGCATTTTGTAATGGCTGGCCACCTTTTAACTATGAAGTCCTTAAGATAATCACATGTTCTGATGCCTGATTACAGTGCACGCTTGTATCAAGCAATATTACTGTGATATTACATATTGATTTGTGAAGGACAGTATACAGGACACATGTGTCTGCAAAGCCTAACGTTATTTTCACTGCATTTTCAAGCAGATGAAGTTATTTGCCCTGAATTTTCAAGCAGATGTGTGGCTGTGCGGTAGAACGCCTGCTTGCCATGCAAATGGCCTGGGCTCGATCCTCCCGCAAACTGGAAAAATTTTTATTACTTATTTTATTTGCATCTTTTTTGGTTTTTCGGTTGCTCACAAGGTACATCACTCACAATCAACATTGCCCACGAGATTTTTAAAACTATCGCGTTAAAACTGGCATAAAAGGGTAACAATGTATGACTGTTTCAATAAGCTTTTACAGCTTATGCCAAATCAAATTGGTGTGATGTTAAAATTCCTAGGTCCATTGTTAGACTACCAAATGTCGTGGCTTTGACTTTCAAGTCTGTTTAAGGGTACAGCAATTAACTGGCCAGAAAGTGTAAATATATCTTTCTTTATTTGAAAACATGCAGAAGTATGATAAAATCAAGCTCCCTTTCCTTGAGTAATTTGAGTTGTATATGTATTTCGAAATGGCGTTTGAAAATCGCAGCTGCTGTGCCATTGCACCGCTTCGTGGCAAAAGCTTAGTATCGAGTTTTGGAGAATTTCTGCACGTTGCCTGCTGCAGCTCAGACAATCGTTAATCTGGCTTAAAACTATATAGTATATATATATTGCATTCTCACTTTCAATTATGCTTATTATGCAGTTTAACTTACCCTTCGTGGGTTCATCGATATTTTTCACGTAATAACAGAAATTTGCAGAACTTCATGCCTAAAAATAGTGTGACACAATCTTCACCAAAATATGGCCATCAATTTATGAGAAAAAAGTGGGACGCATGTGGCTCATCGACCCATGAACCATCTTTGAATAAGTGGGGCAACACCTGAAACATTGTCTCATAAGGGCACTGTAATTGATACAGTGTCTCATAAGCTGTAATTCTGCTGCCAAATTTCTTGAACAAAAAGGCCCAATGGAAGCAGTACAGAGGAACACTTCTAAAACTGTGGGAAAAACATTGCAGTGAACCTTAATTTCAGATGTTGTACACAATTCTGCGCCGTTGCCTGTGGCATTGAGTCTAGCGGCTCTGTCCCAAAGACTTCACATACACAAACCCTTTCAGCTTGTGTTTTGTCGGTAGGTGTAGATAATATTGAAACTCGACGAAGACAGGGAGAAAACAGCAGGCATAGAAGAGTGCACGCATTCACATGAAAATAAAGATAAAGGAGGATATCGCTTTTCATTCACATTCAACGAAGCTGTGTCCATGCATGTCTTGTCTTGTATCTGCAACGGATAAGGGCGAACATTTTAGTTAAGCCTGCATTTTTGCACATAATTAAAATTGTGGTAATGAATCAAGCCAAGTCACTTCAACGTGGTGTCAATGCAGTGAATGCTGTAAGTGCGTTTACATATGCTGCATCACATTCGCGAACTCTATTCAGGTGTGACATATTTGCTTTTCTCACATATCATGCATGAGTTGATGATCTTGAATATTCGTGTTCTCTTTGGCTTCCTGGCTGCATGAAGCAGCAATTTTGCCGTATATTACCTTTGGTCCGACATTTTAGCAGTGTCTTAGCCACAGCTTTTGGTCTCATTGCCTCTCCTCATAATGGTAAAAAATTAGAAAAAAATGTGCTGTTTTGTGGCATCCATCAAACATAAAAAAACAGTTTGCATGTATGCTATGTTATTAGGCTATGCAAAGAACTGCTTCGTTTTTCATTCTAGTGCACTTTCACAACGATTTTAGGCAGATATAATTTTGCAATTTAGAAAGAAAATTTATATTTGCACGCTAAAATTGTCACAAAGTTCTGAATAGAACAATACCATAAATTCGGGACGTTACCTACCTGGTGCGCAATATGACAACAGCTGAAAAAATATTACCAGAACAAAATGATTTTAAGCTCAACGTATCACTGATACCATGCATTGTAAACGTGCAATATATAGTTTCTCAGTTTTCCTTAATGTTTCTGGTACACCACAGCTGGAAGGAATTGTGCTGATGGCAACGTAAAGTGGCAGAGAAAGTTTTACTGAGGAAAAAGTGGGATGGGTTAATTCTAATAACCCTCAAAAGGTTGAAAAATTGATGCTCAGCAGTGGAGCTTCGTCCACAGCAAAAAAAAAATGCATTGAACCACAGTGCATGCATACACCATCTCTCCAGCATTTCGCTCATGCACTGGGTCATGGAAGAATTTGGTACCAGTGCAGTGAACAGCTGTAGGCCACTGTTTGGAACATGTGTTGCATATAAGACTCCATCAGCAACAAGGTTTGATGAAAACTATTTCATTGCCTTTTTTGTGTTGCCAATGCGTGATTTGACACTCTAAATTACGAGCTTTCCAGTGACATAAAAGAAATGTACATAAAAATTGGTTGGGTGTAGGAAATAATCAGGCCTTCGAAATTTACAGAACCGTTAAGAATGGGTAAGTATTCATTGGTACAAGCACATTCTTGGAGCTAAGTAGCCAGCTGAGCTACACAACTTCTCAAGTCTTTTCTTATAATGTGCCACGGCGGATGCTGTGTATCATGCTGTTGCACAAGTTTTTCTTTTATTTTGGTGTACTTAACATTTTCAAACATTAGTAAACGATTGAAACATATACAGTTTTGCAAATCATGCCTGTTGAATCAAACACAAAAATTGAATTTGGAGTGTTATATCACTGAATATTTCTACAGATCGAATCACAATTGTCTGAAACCCCCAGCTAACCGCTCCAGTTGCGGTTTTCTGCAGAAATATGGTAATGCCGACGCCGTATGAATATTTAACATGCAATACGACGTGCTAGGTCTTTGTGCGATAATTTAAGCGTGAACAGAAGCATGTAGCTAAGGTGACTCAGAAGCCGTCGCTAACATGAGCCATGCGCTCCGCTGCTCTAGACAAGTGTGACTCCACCTGTACAGCTGTAGTGTTGTCATTTTTTGGTGCATGAAATTCTCCATGTTCACTTTACATCTGGTTCATGATATAAAAACATGGAAAGAAATACAATAACAAATATAACCTTTTAAGCCTGAGTGAGAATAGAAGCCAAGCTGCTTGTGTGGTAAGCAGGCGTTTTACCACAAAGTCACGTGCCTGCTCAAAAATAATTTTTATGCTTTACAAATACACGCGTCTTGTATGCACGCTTCACAATACAACATGTAATATCGCAGTATTTCATGGTACAAATGTACATTGTCACTGGCCATCAGAACGTGTCATCATCATAATGACCTCGTTGTTTAAAGCCAGCCACGAATAACAAAAGGCACAAATGCTACTGGAGTATTCTCTTAGGGCCACGTAGTGGGTGCATAATAAAAACATTTCATGCACATAGTTGCTCGTGTTTTAAAGCATACTACCCAGTACCTGTATTGCGTGGTCTATCCTGTGTCCCATCTCTGTGCTCTTCGAAGTAACTATGTGTACGTATCAACAAGCTCCCTTAGCCACCATTTAGAAATCTATTACACAGACTGCAACTATATTCGAAATTCTTACTGGCACAAGCCACTTTAAACATTGATTACGTTGTAATAATCTGCAGTATAAACTTTTCAAGTAGTGTTATCTCGTAAAAAGTATGCACTAGGTCGTTGGAGTATGCCCTAGGGATAGGATATCACTGTCGTGTTCTACTCGAAGCTTAAGGGTCCCCTAAATGTTTTCACCAAACAATATTAAGATTCATATATAGTAATGTTCCACAAGCATGATTTTGTACGTAATCACTCTTTTGACCTATACTGGAAGAGTGGAGGGATGCTGTTAGGAGTGGATTTACAGGCTGTTAAGAGTGGATGAACAAATTTGACAGATTGTTGCGCCAGTATGCAAGCATTAGGGCATGTCGGTTCAGATTAAATACCTGACAAAGATCACAGGCAGGGGTCGTGATAGATGTGGACTCTTGAAAGCATTTCATGCTAGGAAAGAATTGATGTGTCATTGACACATCTGTTGAATTTCGGAAGGTCAGAACAGTTTTTCAAGCATAGTTATGTGACGTTTCTTGACAGTACATGACTGTGACATCGCACACTTCCACACTGCACATGTGTCTATTTCCTAACGTATTTGCTAGCAAAGCCACAACAGGGTGTTTATCAATTTAATTTTTTTTCAAATTCAGTGACATTTCCAGGTTTTTTCACATCGATTTAAAGCAAACTCCATGATCCTAATGTCTGCTTGGAAAACTGTGCGGTGGAATGAACACTTTAGCGGTAAAAAAATAAAATATGAGGCACTCATATAAAACAAATGAACAGATTTTGCACACACTCTCATAATGTTGTGAGTGTATGTGGTAAGTATGAAAAAATGTGTGCATCTGGTCAAAATAAAACCTGTGACTCAGGCACTGAGGAAGTTGGCTGTTTGATTTTTGGAATAACCAGGACACAACCACACAAATAAAATCAACTGCAGCTGCAAGTTTGAAGGAGCCTGCGATAGTCCAACAGTGCAGCCAATGCTGCTAGAAAACGTGGAGGTGGCGCCATCTCGCGGCATTCATATAAAACAAGGATGCGGCAACCCGGTGAGTTGGCTTACTGGAGCACATTTTAGTTCATCATAATGGCTATAGCCTGCAGACCATTTATGTATGGATTAGATTACCTTGACCTAGACTGCTGTATTTACTAATGATTTGCATCACCGTCTAATTTGTACACGTCTAAAATATACTTTTCAGCAAAAAGGAGTACTTACGTATTTTATGCAACCTTGTCTTGACAACGACTAACAACAATGTCGCAAGAACGAAACCATACAGCAAAATTTACTTTATCCTTTCTTTCACTCTCTCGCTTTTTTTACACAATGCACTCATGCTTGTTGGTGTTTTATTCCTGTGGGTTCTGACACGTGGAGCACAATGAAAGTCCTCAGACACCTGCAATAAAGCTGGGGTAGCGTTTGAAGCGCTGATGTTTGAATATGGGGTGGAAAAAAGGAATCTGTCAGGCCGCAACAGATTCTCTGATTTCAAAGGTAAATAAAAGATGCAGAATTGAGAGTTAGGCGTATTGGTGAATGTTTATCGTAGAATATTTTACAAAGGAATGGGCTAGAAGCGGTCAGAGAGGGTCACAGCGCTGATTTCACAAATGTAATTTATTTGGGAAAGGGAAGAGCATATATAGAAAATATTGACTTATCAAAACTGTGCACATGTACACATGTGTTACAACACAGAATGATTCATGTCTTCTCTAAGAGCTTATGTTCTTCATCTAGAAGAGTGTTACAAGGAATACTCATGCACTTATTCTTAGATATAATGAAAAATGCTTCGGCTACTTCACACATGCACTAATCAACATGTCATTACTTAATATTTGTTTTCTACAAGTAGGGCACACACAGGGCTGGGTAGTATTGTAATAGTATTTAAGAGATACTTTTAGTGTCTGTATTGCTGTATCGAGGCACTTTTCAAACAAGTATATGTATCTCAGAAGTGAAATACTTTTACGGTGTATCGCATGTTTTGGGATACTATCCAGGGCACGGGTATCCCGTCACTTTTTTTTTCGTAAATGAGCTGAGACGTGTTGACAATGGGGAAAAAATTTCTGCTGTGACCTTGGCAGTCCATGGCAAGATATGCATCCATCATTTCTAAATTTCTGCGGAGGGCGAAACTGACTCCTACCTTCTTGAAAGCGAGCTAGTTGCTTTGCTACCCGCATCCCATTGTGCTCCTTCATACAGAACTGGAATGTGTATGAACGATGGCCTGCTTCAGCGTGCCAACAATGAACAACAACTGCCATATTGAATTCCAGCGCAGATATTTTCATTGTGAGGAGCACTGTATACTGCACAATGGGCGACATTTTTAAAATGTATTTTCTCGTGCGAATTGAACAAGTAGTGATTTTTTTCTAGTTTTTTTCCACTTTTCTTTTGCGGCGCCAATTTGAAAAACTGGAGCTTATTGGGGAAGCCACAAACCACCCCAAAGAATTTGGTGCGTGGTGCCGTGTGCCATCTACGATACTTCTTTCTGCAGAGCATTTCTGAAAAACTCCAGCATGGCCAAACGGCGATTCAAAACAGGTCTTTTGGAGTTTCCTTTTGCATTCCTTGTTTTGACCATTCTTAATTCTTTCTGCCTTTTCTAAGATGTTTCTAGAAAACACTGAACCTTCAACTGGAAGTTCATTTGTATATGGTTCCAGCACATTGCTTGAACTATGCTCCTTCTAACATAACTAATACTGTTGCTGTTGAGTTCCGGATTTCGGTGTACAATGCGTGTTATTGATGCTCTCATACGGCATAGTTTTTTATTGCAACTGATATCTGTAAATATGTGGTTATTAACAATTATGTGCAGTGTAAGCATCCTTTGTAATGCCTTAATGGCACTCAGAGGACGGCGATAATATAATAAATCAATTTCATTTGCAAGTTTCAATTTGCTGCACATTTTAAATATTATGCTGCACATAACAAGAAGTGTCTGTGTGGAGTATAACTATCCCCGACATAGAGGAAAGTTTTTTAGTATCTGTATTCCGTAACACTTTTTTTGTCTTTTTGCAAAAGTATCTTTGAAATATCCTGTAAAATCCATTAGAAAGTTATCTCAGTATCTGTATTTTATGCTTCCAAACCACGCATTTCGATATCTGTATTCCAGAATTTTTCGGGCATCTCTGCCCAGCCCTGAGCACACATCCACGTGGCCTACATTGAGCTGCCAATTGAGACGTGATTGCAGCATCTGATAGCATTAGCCCATGCTCTCTTAAGCGCACGTTTATGTAACGCCCCATTTCACCTACATATTCGCAGCCGCAAGACACTGGAATCCCATAAACCACGCCAGTAGTGCAAGGAGCATATTTGTGGACATAACTGAAGACACATTTGTTCCCTTTCCCTGGCAGCTGACAAAACGCTCTACCCACCAAAATACACACATTATGCACTTTATTACGTGCCGAGAATGACATGTTTATGCCATGACAAGCACCAACATTTTTCAAACCATGTGCTATCCTGGGTATGTATAGGACAACTGCCTGCCTCTTTTTCTTGCTAATTTCTGGGGCACTAGAATCACAATTATGAAACTTCTCGATCTTTGAAATAAGTTTTTCCGACAAGGAGCAAATCACGTCACTTGGAAAGCCAGAATTTGCAAGGCGAGCAACTTGTGCATCAAATGCATGCGCCATAAGGTGCTCGCGTAACTTCTGAAGAGCGGCACCCAGAACAGTTGACGCAATGGTCCCTGTATGGTTTTGAGTGGCCAGAATTAAAAATCAGAATTGGCTTTATGAATCTAGGTTGGCAATGCTATATATGTGATCTTTGACGAAAGCCTGTCTTAAATCGAGAAACCGTAGCTCATCAATTTTTTGAAACTCCAAAGTAAAACGCTGACATTTTGTTTTTCTTAACATCTTTCTTTATATTAGCAACCAGTACAAAGCAATTTTTAATGCCCAGTAGAACTAAGAAGTCATGGACATCTCAAACAGCGTGTGATGATAATCAATTCAAATGCTTTTGCAGCTGCCTGTCTACATACCCAAGCAAAATATAAATAATTAGAGGTATATTCATGATTCAATGCAGATACCAGATTTTTGGACAAAATTATTTCCCTTCCAAGACACAACGGTAGAATTTAGGTGGCCTGCTTGAGCTCTAAAAACGGCGCAATAGAGATGCCACACTGGCATTGAAACAACAACTCATCATTATCTTCTCTTATGCACTGCTTTACACGCTTCAAATCTTCCCATTCGGGCAAACAATATTATAAATCTTTTACGGTTATACCGAATGCGTTGCGGCACAAAGAAGGTTGTTCACTTAGTGATAAGATGATAGATTCTGAGTTGGAAATTCTTAGCGGATCACAAGTCTTCAAACGCTCCAAATTTCTTTGAAGATACTCTGAAACATTTATTTACCAAGTGTCTTTTTTCTGAAACAACAGCTCTTATGGCAACATGAATCTTCACTGATATAAAAACTGATAGTTTTTGCCTTTTTGCCTCTTCACACTTGCCGCTACGCGTTCCCGATTAAACGTTAGTCACAGGGCATAAACTTATTCGTTCAGTCACCCGCTTTTTGCATTTTTACACTTTTTCTTATTAATATATACCCTAAAGGCCCATTCGGGCATTACATAGGGGGTCTTAGTTATACAATAAATTTGTAAATCACAACATTGCCATTATAAAATTAACATGGTAAACAAAGTAAAATACAGTTTTATAGACAAAGAGGCAAAAGGAAAAAAAAAATGTGGCAGGAATGAAAACTCAATAAGAGAGACACAGCTTCAGTGCGAAAAAATATATAAAGAGAAAACTGCCATGAAAAAATTGGCCGCGTATCTGCATATTTGACTAAAAATGTCGTCTAAAGACTATTGTCTTTCGCTTGAAAAGAGTGAATAGATTGGAATATTTATTTGATGTTTTGCGCGAGAAAACTGGTGAATGGGATGCTGGAGATGTTGCGTGAGACATGTGTGCCATCTGACGGTAATCTCAGAAAACGAAAGGATGGCCTTTGTTATAGTGAGCACGCAGGATGCGTGCAAACTTGGAGGCCATGTTTTGTAGATTTCAAGATAGGTAGCAGCACAGTATCGTCTTAGCATAGCGTAGAAGACTCGCCTTTTCGTGCGAAGCGTCGCATTGTCAGCTGCAGTGTTTAGAATTACTTCTTTATGGCTTTTCTAGTATAAATAAACACAGTGCACAATATTGACGTGTTGATATTGTGCCTCAAATATGCTCAATATTTGCTTTTTATTGACAATCGTACAAGTATGAAGGCAGAAACTTGAGCAATACTGGTGGATGCTGTGGATGTGGTCGTACTTGAGCCTTTTTGCTGACAGGCAGACCAAAATTTTTGCGTTGGAATATCCCAAGCAAGACTATCATCCTTAAGGAGAAAATATATTTACAATGAAAGAAGAGTAAAAATGAGTACCTATATACACTTACAAACTCACACAGATAGGTGAGTCGTATTTCCAAGAAAATATTGAATTGGTTTACAAAGGCGGTATTATCATTGAATCAAGCGATGACGCCCGGCAGTGTGTTCCAGTGATGTGTGCTTCAAAGTAATGTGTGTTGATACATAATTGTGCGTGCCAAAAAAGGCTGTATTTTGAATTGGTGATCAATACGTTTCAAAATATTACGAGGTGGGTTTGTGCAAGCTTCACGAAGGCAGATTTACTATGATAATATGTATGAAAATGCAACAACAGTGACGAAAGTCTGCGTTTTTCAAGAAGGGGTATTGAAAGTGAGTGTGTAATATCTGTAGTGCTGCAGTAGCGAGAATACTACATGGTGATAAATCCTGCTGCTTCATTTTATATTGATTCTAGTTAATCGATGAGATATGATGAGTTAATCGATGAGAAGTGATGTGGGTTCTAGATGATGGATGCATATTCTATCTTTGAACGGACAATTGTTGTGTACGCTAGCATTTTAGTGTTGTAATTTACCAAGTAAAGGTTTCTTTTAATAAATCCAAGTGCTTTTGACACCTCACTAGTAATCATATCGATGCACTTACTCTAAGATAGGTCAGAAGATAAATGAATTCCAAGTTATTCAAACAGGGATACTTATTCAATGGGGACAGCTTGAATTTCATATTGACTCATTTTTGTTTTATGTGCTCTTGTAAATGTCATGGCCTTTGTTTTTGAAGTGTTAATTTGCATTTGCCACTGGTGACACCAAAATGCGATTCTATTAAGTTCCAACTATAATGACTTGTTATCTGGGGTACTGTCAATTTTTCTATAAAAATGTAGTTGCATGTAAATAATCTGGCAGGAATGAAGTAGATGATAAACCAAGTCTAATGTCTTTGACGTAAATGAGAAACAAAACTGGTCCCAGGATTGATCCTTGGGGAACACCAGACTTTACATGTGAAAGTGAATATGCGTGTCCATTCACACAAATTGATTGGCTGCAGTTGCTCAGAAAATTATTTATTCAGCTTTTATCCAAAGCAGTGGCTACCTTATCATTACACATAGAGCCATCTAGAGTTAAAAAGAAGCCTTCCTTGTCAGCAACCTAAACACGCAAGTTAGCTTCTAGATGCGCCTCAGACAGCATGTACAGTTGTGAGGAGTGACCATGCTATGTACAACAAAGGCAAGCTGAAAAAGCCAGTACACTTTTTTTGTGAAGCTAAGTTGCATGTTTTGGTTACATTTGTTCTTCCTTCGTTTACGTACTCTTCCGTGAACATAATGCTAAAAAATAATCATGGATTTAATAAGACCATCTCAAGAAAATGAAATGAGAAGAGAGTGTGCTACTCCTGAAATATCTGCAATAAGTGCGTAGCGGAGGACGTTTGCAGCTGCATTGCCAATAATAATAACAGCAGTAATATTATAAAAGGCAAGACATAGCCCAGCAAACCTCTTGTGATCGCAGTTCTAACATAAGCACCTAACTAAAAGGCCTTCCCGCCAAGCCGAAATTGTGGCCACGACAAATATTCACAAATTTACCGATGTGAGAAGTGCTGCGCTTAGAAAGTCTGATATGGTATGTGATATGTAGAAGGAACATACATCAAAATATTGCATGTACCAACATGGAAGCTAAGGAATGCCTTTAATCAATGGGAAGAACAAGCTGCCGAGCGGAAATTCCCGTAGTCTTGTTTACACTGTAGTCTGCCACGAGTGTGACAACATGTCAGTCTATGAGACCTGTGATTTCAATGAAAGAGTTAAACAACACGAATATGAAGTCACCAAATCATGGGCGGCCTTGAATGCCCTCGCTGAACATGTGGAATATACAGGCTTTCAAATTGACTGGTCAAGCAACCGTGTTCTGGTCGAAGAGAACAGGCTTGCATCACGCCGGCACCTGGAATCCCTGCACATGCGCACAGCTGCACATATCCTCAATAAGATTTTTGGAACGCTGACCATATATTTTTGGTGCTTACATCCTGCACCTAGTCATACTTAAATACGATGTACCCTTTTCATGGCTGTTATTCAGAACAATATCGGGTACCCAAACATCAATAAATTTTGTGTTATTTTGGTCGGTGTATTCTTTTGTTTGTACACTAAGAAGAAACAGTTATCTATTGCCTTTTTTTCAGGCCTCTTCTAGCTGTTCACTGTAGTTGCAGTCAAAGGAGTGACTTTTTGAGTATTTATCAAGGGTATTGCTTATTTTTGTGATGGTGGCACAGACTACCGCCAGTTTCCATGAATTAGCCAGGTTTTACCAAAGTTCCCCCAGTTTTCCAGCAAGGCCCTAGACCCCCGACTTTTCCAGGTTGGTAGACACCCTGCACAAATAAAGATAGATGTCAGTTAAATCGCGTCCTGTGTTTCTTGTCCTATGCGAGTGTCACTCTGCACTTTATTACTTTGGAAGTACTTGTTGCTGGGCTGGTTGGTATAACATTATTAGGGGAAATTATAGACGATGAAAATGTGTGGTACGGTGTAAATATTTTCTGTAGTTCAGCTGCGAGTGACGCTCTTTCACTGTAGCTAACGTGGTTGCTTGTGCGAGTTGGTACGACATGATTCACTTAAAAAACAGCGCCAATAACGAGGGACAAGAGAAAGAAGGAGACAGACAGCGGCACTGCGCTGTCTTTCACTGTGCTTTTTCATTTTTCCTGTGGTCTTAGGCATCTAGAATTTCCCCCCTAGGCTTACTTATCTCCTTGAAGCTATGCACCATCTTTCCCATTAACAACTACTGTTAAACAATTGTATGTGGCATTGTTGATGCAAAATGACCTTAAAGTATATGCTACAGCTCCTGCAGGATCACCGGCTGAATCTGACAACCAGTTCACCATTTATAGGACAGAAAGTATTGACATTTTTAATATATCTGCTCGCACAGTGCTTCATTGGAGTCATGCAAGCTTCAAATATGATGCTCCCACAAAGAAATTGTTCTTCCTGTGCTGTGATCAACGGGAAAACTATGCAAACAATAACGAAAAGAGATCACAATTAGGCTTAGCGGTGCGATGTCTGCGTCAATAAATCAATGTAAAAAATAATGCAAGTGTACTTATGTCACAAAGGTGTTGCCAGTTTGTTACTACGTTTGTTATGAACCTCTGCTCGCTTCACCATGGTGTTCCTGGGGGTGTATACAGTCTTACCTCTGAAACAGCATTGCCAGAACTAATTTCACTGTCACAATCTTGAACAGGTATGCGACAAGCATGCGCCAGTGCAGGGAACACAAGATAAGTGGTCACTGCTTAAATGTTCAAGGTGCTATGCACGCACACCACACTATGATTTTGCAGTGTGTTGCATTTTGAGTGGAGTATACATCGTGAAGGCTGGAGCCATCTCTGGGGTCACCAGCTAGACTGTCATAATGTGCATATTGTTGCTTGAGACAACTGTTTAGGACAAAAAAAATGGCATCATAGAAAAAAATATTTTTAGGCTAATGTAAGGGCTTGTGGTGAGGAGACTCTCAAAAGGTATACGGTGTGTCATCTTGCAATGGAGAAATAACATTTATAGCTAGTTTATGTTAGTAGCAGTCTGCTAAACATTGGCTATACAAGCTTGCGGCTAGAGAAGGATGATGTCCAGAAGATACCCTCCTAAAATCCTAATCTGCACCATCCTCCATTGTCTTTCTTGGCGCACTAGAATTTTCGTCCTATAAGTACTAGTTCCTTCAGTGGGTACTCTTGAAGGGCTTGTGAATAAGGTCACTCTTACCACCTGCTTTACCCAAGGGCCAATCTGGCTGTTAGAACTTGTTTACTTGGCAGAAATTTTTAACAGGAAAAGAAGCTTCACTCGTTACACAAATAAAGCTACAGCATTGCAAGATTACTATAATGTTATGTACACAGACCTGCCATATGTAACTCACTAAAATGTCACCACTTACCTCTATGGTGAGCCTGATTAAGCCTTAAGAAAGCATGTAAGTTTCTTGATCCTATACTTTTTAATCAGTACATGAACCTTGAAAAAACTAGATCGTCACGTGCAGTGCATGAAATTAGTGCTTATGAAGTGCAATGATGCCATCGGAAGCATCAGCAAAAGTAAATTCACCCTGCTAGAAAGCAAATTTTGCATGAAGCCTGTAAATGTACTGTTAACAAAGTCTTCTCGACAACTTCATTACTTCTACTTCTGCAAGTTGCATAATCCTGTCTCATGCATACCTTGCTGTCAACCCAAATATTATTGAACTCAGAGGTCTTACTAATGTGACCATGGTCATTTATCATGCCTGCAAGCCTCAGTGCTAACATAATAAAATTGAAGACTTTAATGAAGTAATGCTCTGTGCTACTCAACCCTTCAAAGCATTTTTAGCATCCCCTTCAAACCTATTTTTTTAAAGACTCAACAGGCACAGCGACGTGAGTCTTGAAAGGCAATTCCAGAGCTTGTGGAGCAACTAAAATCTCTTTGGAGCAGCATAAAAGCCTCCTGAAGCTTTTAAGCTAGAGCTGTTGCACCACATGTTACAGGGAACTTGTTCATGAACATATGCATGCATGTTCACTATGTAAAGGGGGTTTATTGAAGGACTGAGCAAGCGGTGGTAGCTCTAAAAGGAACGCAGGCGAACCCAGATGACGGTGCTTGATCGCCGATCTCGTGCCTTTTTCTTGTGCTGATGATAGCTGACCTGATGGTATCAACGTCTTTCTTATTCACTACAATTATCCCCAGCGAAAAAGTTGAAGCCATCCTGGCGATCTAACACGTGGGGACAAGCGGGTCAAAGTACGGCTTCAGACGGTTTACGTGAACGATATCACGTCCACGCCGACGACGGTCGCTCGGTGGCGTGAGGGGTTCAATGGCGTAGTTCACGGGTGAAGTGCGCTCGACCACGCGGTAGGGACCATGATAATTGGAGAGTAGCTTGGGTGATACACCAGGGGCGCAGGGCGGTACATGAAGCCATACAAGTGCTCCATGAACGAACGTTGGTGCAGAACGATGGTCGTCGTCACGGATCTCCTTCAGGCGCTGTTGGTCGGATGTAGTAAGCCGCTTGGCTAGTTTGCGGCACTGTTCTGCGTAACGAGCGGCTTCCGAGACAGGCTTGTATTCGGAGGGATCTGGCGAGTATGGCAGTAAAGTGTCGATGGTGTGTGATGGTTCGTGACCGTACCGGAGAAAAAATGGGGAAAACCCGGTAGTGACTTGCGTAGCGGTGTTATACGCGTATGTCACAAATGGGAGAACGAGGTCCCAGTTTGTTTGATCAGAAGCGACATGCGTAGCGAGCATGTCCCCCAGAGTACGATTAAACCGCTCAGTCAAGCCGTTCGTCTGTGGTTGGTAGGCTGTACTCTTCCGGTGAACCATATGGCACTGTTGAAGAAGTGCTTGTATTACATCGAAGAGGAAAACACGCCCTCGGTCACTGAGAAGTTCTCGAGGAGGACCATGATGAAGCACAAAACGATTGAGTATGAAAGTTGCGACGTCTTGTGCTGCAGCTGTGAGGAGAGCATCAGTTTCAGCGTACCGTGTTAGATGATCCACTGCCACGATAGCCCATCGGTTGCCTGCCGTTGTTAATGGTAGTGGTCCGTAGAGGTCAATTCCTACACGGTCGAATGGGCGGTCTGGGCATGGAAGTGGCTGCAATGAACCTGTTGCAGGATGTGGCGGGCTTTTCCGCCACTGACATTCGTGGCAGCCGCGAATGAACTGGCGGACGAAGGTAAACATTCCGCGCCAGTAATACCTTTTTCTTAGGCGCTCGTAGGTCTGCTCAACACAAACGTAGGCTTTTTGCGTTTTTGCAGACATCCCCAATTTATATCAAGCTACCTACTGCTTTCCGGGAATTCACATGGTATTTGGAAATGACTCTGGCTTTCAGTGATAGTTTAGCTACGATTTTGAAGCACAGACTGGTAAGACTTTTTATGCATTGTATTTATTTCCAAAAAACAGGTCTGATTATAATAATGCTTTTAGTAGTCATCGTTTACGTACAGAATTGTTAGGTGCCTGATTAATGAGCGCTTCATAAAAAAGGGGTTTTGTAACTGGTCCTTACTGCCCATTATTTATTATAGCTCGACAAAATTTAGAGTTATGGCGGAGTAAGTAGTTACACTTGGCAAACTGTTTGACATGCACAGTCGCCAAAGTTGAGAAGTTCAGCCGAGACAGTGGAACACCATACTTTGTAAGAGAAGAACAGTGATTGTACAGCATGCGGTACTGCTGATAAAATTTGCCCACTGTATGGACTTGAAACTTAACCACCCTGTATGAAACATTTTGAAAGTAAACTGTAACAAATAGGACCACAAGTTAAAAAAAATTCAACTAAATGGTCAGTTCTATATGCAGGTACTAAATTACTGTATTTTAATACAGTCAGTCAAGTAAGACTGTTGTCCAAGCACAACTAGCTCATTATTACTTTCATCTGACAGTAACCACAACAGTTAGAAACTATTTGGCTGAAGTCTTGTGGTAACTTTTGTTGTATAAGCGGGTTCAAATCGTTAAGGAAGTTTGTGCCCAGCAACGTTTTCAAGTACACTGCACGTTCATGTCCACTGTGATGACATCTCCAAATCGCAGGGGTAACGTATGGATTTCAAGCGCATGCCATATACTTGCTCTCTGAGACAACACAACAACGAAGAGTGCACGCATGCTTGACACAAATAATAAAATTTTTGAAAAAGATGTAGCAGGTTTTGTCTCTTGGTGCAGATACCTGCAGGCACTTACCTAATTACCACCCCATTTTGCCAACAAGCAGCCCATGTAAGACGTTCGAACATGCGCTAATATGTCGGGTCATAACCAGTTTCCTCGAACCACCTTGCACTTAGTTCTGGCACGAAAGAGGTTTCATAGATTTATTTCTTGCAAACTGTGCGAGTAAATATAGACCATTTTTCTACAGTTATCTTCATGCTTACTCGATAGGAAAACATGAGCTACAAATTTTCTAAGTTTCTAAAATATGAATGGTAATTGAATGGTGAATGGTAATCTACACCCAGCATTAGTATATGTTTCCTTTATAATCTTTTTCCGTTTAAGGCATGGCACAAATTTTTAAGTACGACTGAAGCCTCTGATAGGCATGTTTCGTTTATTCGAAGGTGCCATGCAACAATCTTGAATTTATCCTGCAATGAACTAAAATCTGAATGCCTTGCGAATTGCCTGCCACAAAATGTATTTTACTACGTAAATTGTTCTGGACTTGTTACACAAGCTGAAGTTGATGACGATACTGACTGCCGCATCGTCACTGATGAGATAGAGGATAGCGCGTGTACAATTTAGGTGCACACACGAGGCACAATGTCGGTGCTACATTTCCAATTTACACACGAGCGCGCGCGAATGTGTACGCTTTACCGCAATACACTGCGTGGACTTCACCGCAAGGCACGACTGCCTTGCGGCAGTGTTCAATTTTAAAAAGACGCTCAAGGTGGCAATTTGGACCGGAGATATATAGTGCTCTCAGCATATTTTCAAATTTATTTCCTTTTTTTCTTTGTATACACCATCATGAACAGACATAGCTTAGAAAAGTGATTATCGTAATCGGCGACAGCACATTTAAGCCACTTGGAAAATAACGTCGTGTGAACGCCTGGTAATATTCCATCGCTTCCAACTTGTGGATTTCGTATCTGTCTAACGCAGTTACGCAAGACGAAGCTTCAATGAAAGTTTTGGCACAAGCATACACTTCACCCAAGCGACACATCGACCCTTACGCAACACACGCACATACCAGGCATACACGTGCGGCATACATCCACAAATAGCATAACACACGGTGTTCATGATTGGGCAAGTCGTTACCACATTGCTTAGAGGCAGTATTACAGAACGAGACCTCGTATTCATGCGCAGAGGCTGTTCTCGCGAATGCATACAGCTCCCGACCAAGCAAAGACCTCGGAGAAATAACCACCGCACGGTAAAGATCCTCACAAGTTAATGAGGAACCTTACGGTAGACCTTTCGTTCTCAAACGTAAACATCCCCAAAAAATGTCCAACACGGCGATTCTGTCGCCTTCTATGTATACATTTTAAGCCAAGTCAAGCCGGTTTTAAGCAGCTATTGGGTGAACTGAGCGTTTTGGCCCCTTCCAACATTTAGTCGGCGTTGCTTCAAACCACACCACGGAGGAAGGAAAGGTCCTTTCCTTCCTCCGTGAGCTTTACCAACGCCTCCTCTAGAAAGATGCCTGAGGAATGGCTCGCGCTCCCAGCGGAGTTTTCCCATAGAGTTTCCCGAAGTTAACTAGAGGGCACTCTGGCGCTGCGATCGTTCAGCGACCATGGGAATGAAGGGTAGTACACAAATCTGCCTAGTCTTTGTACTTGCGGGCGGCGAATCGTACTTGCGGCTTCGTTTATTGCTGGTTACGGTTTTGTTTTGAAGGAAAGAACGAAGCCTATTGAACTTGGTGACTTGATTCGAAATTGTAAGCTTAAAAGAATAAAGGTTGCGAAGCATAACCGATGAACAATTTATGACATTATGTTTTGTGAGAAAACAGCTCCAAGCCGCACGAACACACACGGAGCCAGAAGCAGGCCAGAAGTACAAAAATTAGACAAATGTGTGTACTACCCATCATTCCCATCCTCCCTGAAGCGCCGTGTGTTGCAGCTCCCATAGACACTAGCGCCAGAGTTCCCTCTAGTAAGTATTATGGGAAACTCTATGAGTTGGCCTGCCTCCAGTTTTAGACAAGCTCCACGCGGTGGCGTTCGCGACCGACACTATCAAGGCGTCGATGACATGCGCGCCACTTCTCCCAAGGTACAGGTAGTGATATGCACGATACCGGACGTATCGGTGCGTGATAGCAACCTGCAAAGAGCGGTTGTCAACGCAAACCAGATATGGCGGATGAGCCAAGAGAAAGGCTTTGAGGTGATGGAAATAAACAGAGAGGTGCAAAGGTGGGGTGGTTCTCAACGAGACAGAATTCACTTCGATGGGCGGCTAGGTCATGAGGTGGGTTGGCGACTTGCAGGACGCGCAGTAGCTTTTTCGGGGGGGGGGGGGGGGCAAGCGAGCCCTTCGGGGTGCAGGATAGCTAGTAACGAGGAAAAAAAAACCTGGGAGACTCTTCGACAGGTGGTATGGACAGATACGATTCCAAAGTGGCACCAATATCTAAGATAGGTAGAGTCCGGGGCATAAAAAGACGTAGCCACGAGCGCCGAGACAATTCAGACATAGGGTATATTAACATGCAGGATGGTAGGAACATGCTGAAGTGGGAAGAGATAGAAGAACAGCTAAGGGAAGAGAGGCCGATGGTATACGGTTTTGTAGAAACACATCTCAGGGACATGGAACAACATCCCAACAATCTGGACTACGCGTGGAAATATTGTAATAGAACAGAAGGCAGCAGAAAGGTGTGTGGTATTGGGGCATTCATTCATAAAAGTACAGACTGGCAAAGGGTCAAGCAGGAGTGCAAGGAACATTTATGGCTAAAAGGGAAAGTGGCAGGTCAAATGACACTCCTTAGTTTCGTGAACTTTTGGACGGGAGCAAAGGCCAGAGAGGAAAACGAGGCAATGGTAGAGTGTATATCAAAGGACATTCAGGAGTTAGGAAGAGAGTGCGAGATAATTATACTAGAAGAGATGAATACGCACATAGAAGATATAGATGGGCATACCGACCAGACAGGCAAAATGATCATGGAAATGTGTGAAAGGCTTGATTTCATCATTTGCAACAGTACCGAGAAGTGTGAAGGGCAAATAACTTGGGAGATAGGAAGGTTGCAGTCGACGGTAGATTATGCACTAATGTCACATAGGATGTATGATAAGCTCAGGGGAATGCACATAGACGAAGGTGGCTCCAGAAGTCTGGCTAGTGATCACAAACGTATGGAGATAAGTTTTGGAACAGCAGTGAAAGTGGGAAGGAGACAAGTTGAGCAACTACAGGAAAATTTTTATCCAGAAAGGGAAATTGAAATAGCCACTAAACAAATTGAGAAAGTAATCACGGAGGAAAATAAGACGGTGTGGACATACACGAATCTATTTAGACTGTTTGAGCTAGAGCTTGCTAAGACGCGTGACAAGTCGCCCGAAAAAAGAAGACACAAACCCAAAAGTTGGTGGGACGAAGAAGTTAAGAGAGCCGTAGCAAAACGTCAGGAAGCCTCTAGGGAACACAGACATGCTAAGTAGCAGGGTGAACCGACAGATGATGTTGAAAAAAAAGGGAAACCTTTCTAAGCTGTAGAAGGGATGCATCCCTTCTGATCAATGAAAAGATTAGAAAAAAAGGGAGCTCAGTGGCTGGCCGAAGTACATAAAAAAGATAGAAAGGCAGCTGCAAAATTTGGCAGAAGAAAGGCAGCTGCGAAAACTACAGCCCAAGGTGCTAGGCTAGAAGGGGACGAAGCTATTGAATATATAAGAACCAGGGTGACAGAAAAATTTCAACAAAGAAGTACTTTATGCACCACAATAGACAAGGACGAATCAAGTGGTCCAATGGCTCCATTTTCACAACGAGAGTGGGAAAGGGCTGAGAAAAAGGTTCCTAGTATTACATCAACAGGCCCAGATGGCATTCCAATTATGCTGATGAAGACATTAGGTCCGAAGTCTAAGCAGGCTTTGAGAGAGGCAGTGAGCAAAATAATAATCGGTGGTGAAGTTCCCGATGGATGAAAACTTTGCAGGATGAGCATGATCTATAAAGGAAAGGGGGACAAAGCTGACATAAACATCTACCGTCCTATAACAGTGGCATCAGTGGTCTACAGGCTGGTGATGCAGATGATAAAGAAAAGACTGCAGGCATGGATAGAGGATGAGGGAGTGCTGGGAGAACTGCAGAATGGGTTTCGGAAACACAGGATGTTGGAAGACAATCTGTTCTCACTGACGCAGTGCATCGAAATAGCAGAAAAGGAACACAGGCCCCTGTGGCTAGCATTTTTGGATATCAAGGGAGAGTACGATAGCTTGGTTCAAGAGGAATTGAAGGGAATACTGGACACACTAGGCGCGGAAGATGTAGTCATGAATCTTTTAAATGATATCTATAAAGGTATCACGGTTGTTATAAAGTGGAAAAAAACAGGTATCCAAGCCTGCAGAGGTAAAACGGGGGCTTAGGCAGGGGTGCCCCCTGTCACCCTTATTATTCATGATGTACCTACTAGGATTAGAGGCAAAATTAGAGGGAAGTGGACTGGGCTTCAACCTCTCTTTAGTCAAACAAGGAAAACTCATTGCTCAGGCACTACCAGCATTAATGTACGCAGATGATATAGTGCTAATGGCCAACAAGGAAGATTTGCAGAGATTGATGGAAATCTGCGGTAATGAGGGAGATAGGTTAGATTTTAGATTCAGTAAGGAAAAATCAGCAGTCATGATTTTCAATGACAACGAAGGTAGTGAGCTTAGAATACAGGAGGTCACGCTAGAGATAACAGATAAATACAAATATCTGGGCGTATGAATAAGCAATGGGACCGACTCCCTGAGGGAACACGAGATATACGTGACGACTAAAGGTAGCAGGAATGCAGCAGTGATGAAAAATAAGGCACTGTGGAATTGCAATAGGTATGATGTTGTGAGAGGAATATGGAAAGGGGTCATGGTTCCTGGGCTGACGTTCGGCAATGTGGTCTTGTGCATGAGATCAGAAGTTCAAGCAAGATTAGAAATTAAGAAACGTGGAATAGGTAGGCTTTTTTAGAAGCTCACGGGAAAACAGCAAATCAGGGAGTACAAGGTGATATGGCATGGACATCATTTGAGGGCAGGAAAGCTAGCAGCAAGATAAAATTTGAGAAGTGATTGAGAGAAATGGGGAAGGAGCGCTGGGCTAGGAAGGTTTTCAGCTGCTTGTACATGAATATTGTCGATACAAAATGAAGGAAGCGAAGCAGAAAATTGACTGGTAAATACTTAGAAAACAGCAGTTGGCCAAAGCAAAAAGAACTATCGGTTAAGAAGAAAGTAAAGGAAACGGAGACTGACATGTGGAGAATGGGCATGATTAAGAAGTCCGCACTAGAGGTCTATCGAACTTTTAAGCAGGAAGTTGCCAAGGAAAGGATCTATGATAATACTCGGTGTAGTTCTCTACTGTTTGAGGCCAGGACGGGAGTACTGCGAACCAAGACATATCGGGCCAAATACGAAGGGGTAAACACAATATGCAGTGCGTGTGGAGAGGAAGAAGAAACTGCCGAACACTCAAAGCACTAGGGTTTAGGGACCAGGAGGGCAAAATAGACTTTAAGCGGGTAGACTTAACTAGAAGGAGGTTATCTGATTGGTGGCTAAAGCCAAGGCACGAGTGAAATTTAAACCGTTCACTGCAAAGTACGAATCCTCAAACCGACTTAAAAAAATAAATCTAGTTTTTGGTTCATTAAGTCTTACGGCTTGGTGGCGCTAGCCACCACCCGATCTAAAGGGTGCAGCCATATCCATCCATTCATCCATCATCACGGCGGCGGGCGGTATCAGTTGAGCGTTTTTTATCTGCGGCCTATAAGGGCGTGTCAGTCGAGAGTGTTCAAGACCTGCAACTGTGCATTACTGTTTCGGAAGCCATGCAAAGTGTTGCGTTGTTGCACCGTCCGCCACAAGTGACGCTAGCGACTGAGAACATTTTAAATTGAAGGAGAGAAAGGGTGTGACAGCTGTATTTTTTCTCATGCGGCCGGCATCTTTCTAGAGGAAGCGTTGGCCACACGAACACATACGGAGCCAAAAGCAGGCCAGAAGCCACTTCCTCTGTGCCAGAAGCAGTGGAGTCACTGTAGGGACATGTCTATAAAACCAATGGAGACAACAATTTTAAAGCGATGGTAGCGCCTTCTGGGTTCTGTAGAAAATTGTAAAATGATTGCAAAATAACAATTTTACTAATAAATAAAAAAGTTTTGTTACCTTCTACACATAAATGTATTTTTGAACAAAAGATAACTAATATTTTGTTTGTTTAGTATATAATTGCGTATAAATCAGTAGGTTTCAAAAGCATCAGGGTGTTTCGATATTGTGGCTGGCTTTCTGTATAGCAGACGACATCGTCATCGTCTGCTTCTGCGTCACGGCTGACCACCACTCGTTGTAGCAGCCCCCTTTCTCCATTTTCATCGTTTCCACATAGCACATTGCAGTAAACTGCGCAATATAAGCTCATAAGTATCTTGCATACCTGATTTAGTAAGCTGTGATGCCGCATACAGGCCGAGCGAAATGACAATGCTGTTCACGCAAGCTTGCAACAATAAATGGTTTTATTGCAAGTCAATCGATCGATGTTTACACAAAATAAATGCCACGTAAATAACATTTTAGCACATACAGCAGTGAACAACTTGCATGCATCAGCGTGCGCGTGCAAAGAAGGTACACGTACTACGCATAGCCACAACGCAGATCCAGCTGTCCAGCGCTGGCTCATATATTCATCGCACTGCACGAAAGCTTCGCTGCAGTAAGTAAAGCATCCCTGCACTTGTGTAGCTGAAGATTTCGCAACAACTCGTTGACAGCATTCGGTAAACTTTCTGTAATTGGTATCAACATGATTGCTTGCCTTTCACGAGCAGTGCAGCGAGACTGTTTGTTTCCTGGTCCGCTTTGCCAACTTGCCAACTGAAGTGCGTCACTTTCCAATTTTCCACGCGTTCGCACTTTGCATGCTTCTGAATGCCTGAATTTAAATGAGGAACGGGTTTTTTATGCTTATCATTACGAATTTCAGAAATAAAATCGTGGAAAAAAAGGCTTCGTTTGGTTTCGTTTACCTATGCCACCAGGTGCGCTGTCGTCGTTTCGATGGTGGCATGGCGACTCTTCACGCTGTGGCCGCTAAGCTCGCAACATGCCACGGGCCTACCAGAAGTACGAATATTAGAAAAATGTGTGTACTACCCATTATTCCCATGCTCGCTGAAGCGCTGTGCGTTGCAGCGCCCATAGAGTTTCCTAAAGTAAATGGAGGACACTCTGGCGCTGCGATCGTTCAGCAACTATGGGAATGATATGTAGTACTACAGCAGAGAGGAAGGAAAGGTAAGGAGAGGGCATGGCCAGCCGGCGCAGGGCGTAAAAAATGTGGCGGAAATGACATCATGGCGGCCATATTCACTAGGCACAATCGCGGCGTTGCTATGGTTACGTGTTGCGCAGTGGAGCTGGTCTAGCAGTGAGCGGCCGCGGCTGGCGGCAGAATGTGTGCCTCCCCAGGTCTTCTGCTGAGCCGTGGCGGAGAATATTTGTGCTCTGCGCCGCGTTATTGGTTACGCAGTGTTCTCCTGGCTGTTACATTACTCTTAGCAACGTTTACAAATCCCTTTGTTCATCACGGGGTTTCAACAGTGCGTAGAACAAGTGCATATCCATGTGTCGTGCGGCGGATGACGCGGATGAAGCAGTTAGTGTTCAGCTAAATTGCGATGGGCACCATGACGAAGCTGAATGACGACGAACGCCTTGCAGGTCAGTGACGGTTGAGCAGTGCTCCTGCTTGTGACAACGGACGACGCTGGTGAGCCCAGCAAGACGCCGTTAGGACCATGTGCACATACGTAGTTTCGTGTTGTGTGTGTACAGAAACAACTTGCATGTGCGTATTAAAACACCTTATCTGTTCCGCTTGGTACATTCTCCACCAGCATTGCATGATATCTCAACGTAACAGCAACCACGTTAAACTGTCACTAGCACCTTGCTCAAAGTCACCACGGTCGCAGAATGCTGACGCTGGTGAGTTTCACGCGGAACTCGGACACATGGGCAGGACGCTGCGTCGGCCGCGTGGCGGAATGCAACCGTAGAAGGCACACGACCGATCGTGTTGTCTGTACAGTTGCTGAATTATAACGTTAAAGCACTCGCCGTTGTCAGTGCATCTAGCGCGCGTTCTCTCGTAGTTGCTTCGTTGTCGGCGAGCTGTTACTCCCTGTTATTACTCGGACAAAGCGATTTCGCTGAAGGTGTCCCGCTGGCTCAGAGTGATAAGCCCAGTTCCATTAGTTTCGGATCGTCAGGACACACGCGCTGCGCAGCCCACATGCTTTCCGAGCCGGAGAGGGAGTCGCGCCTTCTGCTTCGCATTCATATGTAAACAAGAGAGGAGAATGTGCCTAGTCAATATGGCCGACTTCCGGCTTCATCGCGGCTTCACAACAAGTGACGTCAGGGCCTCTCCTTACCTTTCCTTCCTCCGTGTACTACAGTGTCTAGAAATATACTGCCTACTGTGCTGAGCGCGCGCATTCCTTACAATAGTGGGTGGCCGCGCATGTGATGACTGCACTCAGATGACACAAGCGGCGCTGCGTGTCAAGGGGGTGCACGAACGCGTGAAATTCGTCTCATCCTGTTGTTGCCGGAGCCTCGCCACGTGTAAAATTAGTGTGTGACAGCTGCCATCTGACTTACTGTGAAGTTTGATGGCGCCATATGTACACTACAACACCGAAGGATGTTAAAAGCTAAGGGGCAATACAAAGAAAGGACGTGTATTGTGCCGCTGTGTCAAAGAACTTATTGGTCGAAAAAGGAAAGGGTGTCTTGTTCCCCGCACTAACGGATCCAGCACGGTTTCTTGAATGAAAAAGTAGGATAAAGAGAGCAGACAAAAGGCTGAATCCGAAGGCTGTCGTGTGAGAAAAGCATTCGGAGAGTGACTCCATCGAACTATCTTTTCGGATTAGGGTGAACGGTGTCGGGAATGAAATCGCCGTTTAGGCAAAATTTCAAATAATATTATTTATAAAAAATTGAAAATACCCTTTCAAACTTCATTCACACAGTTTTTCTCCCATGACAACGTCGGACTCCCTTTCCAACAACGTTTTGAGTATCATGTGCGGCGAGTGTCATATTATTCATTGGCATGTGATCATTCGTTGTTTTCACTCGAATCCTAATGGAATGCAGGCTAAAAGGTAAAGGTATTAGGGTCTTCTGTGATAATTCTTGCTCTCTAGAACAAAGCACAGTTTAAAAAATAACTCTGGTGGTTATACTGTCAATGGTTTTTAAAATTAATTTCTTTGCGTACTGCAACCTCTTTGAGCATCTATCTATCTATCTATCTATCTATCTATCTATCTATCTATCTATCTATCTATCTATCTATCTATCTATCTATCTATCTATCTATCTATCTATCTATCTATCTATCTATCTATCTATCTATCTATCTATCTATCTATCTATCTATCTATCTATCTATCTATCTATCTATCTATCTATCTATCTATCTATCTATCTATCTATCTATCTATCTATCTATCTATATATCTATCTATCTATCCGTCTATCCGTCTATCTATCTATCTATCTATCTATCTATCTATCTATCTATCTATCTATCTATCTATCTATCTATCTATCTATCTATCTATCTATCTATCTATCTATCTATCTATCTATCTATCTATCTATCTGTCTGTCTGTCTGTCTGTCTGTCTGTCTGTCTGTCTGTCTGTCTGTCTGTCTGTCTGTCTGTCTGTCTGTCTGTCTGTCTGTCCTGTCTGTCTGTCTGTCCGTCCGTCCGTCCGTCCGTCTGTCTGTCTGTCTGTCTGTCTGTCTGTCTGCCTGTCTGTCTGTCTGTCTGTGTGTCTGTTCATCTATCCGTCCATCCAGCGCCTCTTCATAATGTTTCACTGAAGAAAAAATTACAACAGAGTCACCTTGCATAGCATTGATTCCTAAGTTACGTGGGATCTGCGTCTTTTTTTTTTGCGGGAAGTAGCGGATGGCGACATGTATGCCACGAAATGATCTTCATTTGGTATTACAAAGTGCCAGTACTGTGAAAGCAATTGAGTCGTTCTTATACAATAAAGTATTTTGTAAAAAAAGCACTCCGGAAATGCAGGAAAATAATAGTTGGTCTCGCTCGGCTCGGCCTCCTGCAGTCTTCGTAGCACTTGCGGAGCGCAAGGATTCAACGCAAATGCACCCACTCGCACAGCAGCACACCATACGGGCGCTTCCAGCAGTCATCAGCTGCGGGTCCATCTCCTAGCCTGCGCTCAGCACACTAGTCAGTACATTTCTAGACACTGTAGTAGTACACACATTTGCCTAGTCTTCGTAACTGCGGGTGGCCAATCGTACTTTCGGCTTGGTTTATTGCTGGTTACGGCTTTGTTTTGAAGAAAAAAACGAACTATTTTGAACTTTGTGACCCAATTTGAAATGACAAGTCTAGATAAATAAGGCCGTGAATCACAAACGCTGAAAATTTGCTTTTTTTCGTGAAATAGCAGCTCCAAGCCACACGAACACACACGGAGCCAGTAGCAGGCCAGAAGTACAAAAATTAGACAGTTGTGTGTACTACCCATCATTCCCATACTCGCTGAAGCGCCGTGCTTTGCAGCTACCATAGACACTAGCGCCAGAGTTCCCTCTAGTGTAAATAAGAAAACTATATGGGAGCTACAACGCCTAAGAGTTTCCTAATGCACACTAGAGGGAACTCTGGCGCTAGTGTCTAGAGAAGCTGCAATGCACGGCGCTTCAGCGAGCATGGGAATGATGGCCTCATTCGGCCGTGAGTGGTAGTAGACACATTTCCTAGTCTTCGTACTTGCGGACGGCGAATCGTCATTGCGGCTTCGTTTATTGCTGCGTTTCGGTTTTGTTTTGAAAAAAAAAGATTCAACCCTTTGGAGCTTCGTGACCGAATTTGGAAAGGTAACTTTAAAAAAATAGGGTGGTGAAGCGCAACCACTGAACGTTTGCCGATTTTTGTTTTGTGATAAAACAGCTTCAAGCCCCACAAACGCACACACGAAGTCAAAAGCAGGCCAGAAGTACGAAGTTTAGACAAATGTGTGTACTACCCATCATTCCCATGCTCGCTGAAGCGTCGTGCGTTGCAGCTCCCGTAGACACTAGCGCCAGAGTATATAATAGGTAACTCTATGCATTTAGCTGTATATTTAGCCATCTATAGTGAGTATTGGAAAACAGCCAGTGAATTAGATAGTAGTAGATCTGGCTGCTGCGCCACGCGGCGCAGGAGAAGCTGCCGTATTCAAGAACGTTTCTAGAACTAGGTAAGTTGCAAAACTCCTCGCGTCAGACGACCCGTCACACAGCGCTGGGACAGCTTCCGGTTTGGTGGCGCTGGCGGCGCAACAAGCTTCCGCTAGCAGACGAAAACACGTAGCCGCTGTGGCAAGAAGCCGTGGTGGTCGTTCTGAGAGAGCTTTACCAAAAGTATATTATGGGGATTTGTTGTGCTGCCAGAGAAACTTATTACTGCGCAATATTTAGTGGTGTAAGGCAAGTACAGTATAATTATGGCTTTCGGAACTGCCCACGATAAACGATGCTATACGAGTCTGTTTGTTGGTAGTTCGTGTACGTTCACAATTGATTTTTAGCCACGAAAAACCCAATCACAGTTTCTTGTATCTTCTCTTGTGACTGTGGTTTTCGAGCCTTAAAATAATTTACAACTACGTGGTGCAATCCCGTTGCTTTTGTCTGGTTGTGTAGTCATGCAGCTTTTTTTTCATGACAGTCCCATTCTTTAGCAACATACACCATCGAAATGATGTGCGTGTGGCCCTTTTCTCGTGCCTGTCTTTCCTCTGCTTCTTCTTGAGTTCTTTTAATGAAACATGTTAGCACAGCTGAAGCCAAAGCGGTGAGCATGGGACCGCATTTCGAGGTATCGGTGAGCACTTCGTAGTTACTCATTACTCACGAGGCTGCCTGCCGAAGTATTGGGATGAACTCACTTCCAGCTTTTCATGTCCTCCAGAAGTTCGGCCAATTGGGTGATGGTATCTGCATTGCCGGGTGACTTGGCTAAGCGATAGTGACGGCACCTAATAGTGACTGTCATGTCTTCTGCGACGACTACGCATTTCTACACAAATAGCGCTCTTTATTCTTTTCTTCTGCACTAGAAACACCACGAGACGTCCTGTCTCGCCATTCTCAGGAACTTTCCACCAGCATGCAGCAGGGAAACAAATGTTTTCTATGTCTTGAAGCGAAATGACGCCACTCGTTTACGGCATGTCGGGGCTTATTTTACTGTCTTCGAGCTCAGTTCTCGGAGAGATTTCATTATTTTTTTGCCGATGATATTCTGGAAAGTACCCCACTCCTATCAGACAGCTTTCGCTTTTTTGTCACAGGTTTGGAAAGGTACGCGGGCAAATTCGAGAACATCTGTGGAACGCATCCTTCGACAAGGTCCCATATTCCTCTGGTAATTTGTACCTTCTTATCATTGATCACGTGATTGAAAATCTTCAGGATGTCTTCTCCATGAAAAGTGCATATCACACACACGCGATGTGTTGCGCAGTTTCTTATCAGCACGAGCAATAGTGTGATCCCATGCCTCTCGCTGTTCAGGTACAAGAGGAGCAAAAAAAAAATGTCGTGGTGTCTCTCATTTTCTGTAGCCACTCGTACAGCCGGGAACGCAACATGTGGGCATGGCGAAAACAAGCAACACATACAAAGTACAACAGGGCACACTGAAGCACAAACTTGTTCACGCAGAAAGAAGCCTCTATGAATAGTGACCCACTGCAACTGCACAGCCGACGGAGGTTACGGGAGGGACACTAGCGAGCATGCAGTGAGTGAATCCGGATGCGAGAACAGCGTCACATTTGTTGCTGGCAGCAGCGGCGCCGCGCAACATCGCTCAGTTTCGCAACGGACCTAGTTCTAGAAACGATATTTAAAATGCCTTTAATATGTGTTTAATTAACAAATATAATCTAATTGACTCGTTAAACTCTTGCTTAGTGACAATTTTGTAGGTTTAACGTATTATACACTAATAGTTTATACATTTGAATAAGGTCAGGTAATAATTTTTCAAAGTGATGTCACTTCCATGTAGAGTGGAAGCCACTTTTGTGTGGTGCTGGCTGCTGCGCTACGGGGCGCAGAATACACTGCTTTTCGTTTTATACACAACTATGAATTATACAAACAATATTTTTAGTTAGTATTTGTTCAAAAATACCATTTGAGTGCAGAATATGAAAAAAAACTTGTTCCGTTGTCAGTAAAATGGTAATTTTCCAATCTTTGTAGAACTGCCGCCACAATCCAGGCGGTGCTCTCATCGCGTCCAATTTTCGAATCATTCATTGCGGAAAACAGGTTGATTGTATATCAGCCCAGGGCACAGACACAACTAGTATAGAAGAAGCAGGAATCGCCCTCGCCCTACGAAGCCCAAGGTCCACCTTCGTTCTAAAAGATTCAAAACCAGCCTACGGAAGTTTTTGTATAGGCTACATTGACCCCATTGCACATCAACTTCTTACACAACTCTGGTCCTCACGCTCAGAGGGTGAATGGAAACAGCTGATATGGATACCCGGCCACTGCGGAGTTAAAGGCAATGAGCTAGCCCATGCCTCGACCCGAGAATTACTCTTCCGGACCTCCTACCCCGGCATATCGCTCCCACCCTCACCTATACGTATGGACCCGCTCCTAACATGGACAGATATTCTAGAACTTCAAACACTCGGAAAACGGAAACTTCCACCCCCGGGGCCAAAGCTCAGTAAAGAATCTCAGGTAGCGTGGCGTCGCCTGCAGACCTTGTCTTACCCCTATCAATACATACTGTCCAAGATAGATCCCGACACATACGTACCACAGTACAGGTTCTGCGTCACTAAGACAGCCACGCTCTACCACATGGTGGGGAATGCCCACACAATCCACCTCTACAACCCAGAGCACAGCACAACACTGAAGGATGGGAGGCAGCTCTGTGCAGCTCGAATCCGGAGACCCAAGAGGCCCTCGTGAGACGAGCGAGAACAGCGGCCCGTGCCAATGGGATCCGGGACTAAGGATCCCTTTTACCAACACCCCTTCTTTAATAAACAATTGTATCGGGCCAGTTGGTAAGGATCCATCCTGCTAGGAAGCGCAGCCACTATTACACAGAACACACAACACAAGCGCTTAACTTCAACTAAACGTTTATTGCGCTTGTGTTGTGTGTTCTGTGTAACAGTGGCTGCGCTTCCTAGCAAGCTTGATCCCTTCCTTCGTCGCAAATAAATGTTTTATTCTCTCTCTCGCATGGATGACGTGAAAATATAGGAGAGGCCATCACGTCATATTCGTGAAGCCACCGCATCGCAAACACCCACACTGCCTCCTAGCAGAAAAGTAGATAAACACTTTGCGATTTTTGGCAAGCAGCCGCCGCGGCGGTCTTGGAAGCGGCGTCGGCAGAGTGGAAGCTGGTAGGTGTTCTCTGCTGGCAGCCAGTTAATTTAGGAGTTCTGCTTCTTTTGCGTGTTTTTTAAGGAAAGCTGTGCGATGCCCAGCTGTAGTGTATACTCGGTGCGAATCGCGTGCACCGCTGGATTGACCTGGTGGCAGTTTTCACGTATGTTCGCTTCACTGTTGATCAATAGTGCATGATATTTGCATGCGGAGCTCTCAGCTGTAGTCTCCGTTGGTTCTTACTCATTGTGTCACCTGAGAACACACGCGAACTTTCGTTCATAGTGTTGTAGGCATCATGTCGCGTTTGTAGAAGTTGTGTCGTTCATACAGAAGAATAATAAACTTTTCTAGTTATCAGACTAAATGTGTATGTATTGTACGGTGTGCGCTCGCTGCTTGTTAGTTGTGTGCGCACTGGAAATACACACTTTACGAGCACGATCGTGTATACAGTAGAGTGGTGCCTTCTTACCGACGAGATCTACGTCAAGCATTATAGGCTGGCATTACACGGAATAGCTACGAAGCAAGCTCTCCCGCGCATTGCCAAACTGACACTATATACGAGCAAAGAACCGCTAACCGGCCCATAGATCAGGAAATCTGGCAAAGAAAAGAAAAGGCCTTACGGCGAGCAGAGCGCGTAAGTCACTGCTGGGTGAGATCGAATACGCTGATGTATACGGGCTGAATGATTTTGGTTACGACATGTACTGGTGCTCTCTGCTGTGGCACAAAAACACTCCACGATGTACTTCAGCACGCCGTGCTCAGGCATGCCACGCACGAACAGTCTCAGAAAGGTGTGCTCGCAATATTTTAATGGCTCCAAATGCGTCAACTTTACGCCGGGGCTGTAATTCCGCGCACAAGTGAAACAGCGCTGAGAGCACGCCGCCAAGCGCCTGCTGTTTTGTTTGCCCCATACCGGTTTGTTTGCCCCATAAATTTGGCGTCACTTCCGCCACACTTCTCGCAATGCATTGGGATACGATAGGGTCTCTCCTCAGTTTTTCCTTCCTCTAGGGCGGGGGGTCACGGTGCGCGCCTGCAGGTTTAAGGGCGTTTATTCGCTGCTATTGCGGGGTGGTATTCGCGCGCACGGCACCCTGACGTTGCTATAAATATTTCCGCTATGCCGGCTGGTGACCGAGAGGCCTCAACTAGCAAAAAACACGCCAAGCAAGTAAGCTTGCATTGTATATTGACGATCGTGAATGCAGCAGTATACATGTAAACAAGGAACACTGTCTCTCACTAAGTTGAACAATATTTATTTATTTATTTATTTATTTTCATACTCTCAGGGCCCGAGGGCATTACAGAGAGGAGTGGTCTGACAACAATATATCAATAACTGCAATTTTGAAGGCGGCAGATTCTTCGATTGCAGCAATGGAGGCAGGAAGGTGGTTCCAGTCACTGCTAGTTTGAGGCAAAAAAGAAGCATGGCAAGTGTTAGTGCGGCATATGGGAACTTTAACTTTAAGATGATGGTCTAACCGTGGTGATACATAATCTGGGGGAAGGAAAAGATCATTTTTAAGTGTTGGATTCGTGTAAAAGATTTTGTGAAATAGGTTGAGACGGAAGTACTTACGGCGTGACTTAGGTGTTGGTAATCCTAGGGTAGCTTTCATTGAAGAAACACTGGCGTAGCGGTTGTAGTTAGAGAGCACAAAACGAGCTGCACGGTTCTGAACGGATTCAAGGGCTGTAGTTAATACGGAGCTAAATGGATCCCAAATAGAACAAGCGTATTCCAATTTCAATCTAACGAGTGTTGTGTACAATTTAAGTTTTAAATCTGAAGGAACGGATGAAAAATGACGGCGGAGAAATCCAAGCATGCGATCAGCGTTATTAATTACATGTTCAACATGCATATTCCAAGAGAGGTTGTGGGTTATATGTACGCCAAGGTAACGGTAACTAGTAACGGGGTTTAAAGAGGAGTTTTTGAGGGTATAGGAAAAATGGTCATTGACTTTATTGTCTTTATTGTGGTGCATTACTCTCATAACTTTACACTTACTGATGTTTAACTTCATGAGCCACTTGTCGCACCAGTTAGAAACAGCGTCAATGTCGGACTGCAATGTAGAAACGTCATGTTGATTATGAATGACACGATACAGTACGCAATCATCAGCAAAAAGCCTAATGGTAGAATTAATTCCGACAGGCAAATCATTAATATAAATAAGAAAAAGCAATGGACCTAAAACCGAACCCTGTGGTACGCCTGATGTTACAGCAACGGTAGGAGAGTTATAATTATTAGCATGAACATACTGCAGACGGTTTGTTAGAAAACAGTGAATCCAGTCAAGGATGTTAGGATCTATACTTAGCTTGCTCATTTTGAGAAGAAGGAGAGTATGCGAAACAGTGTCGAAGGCTTTAGCGTAATCTAAAAAGATGCAGTCGATAATGAAATTATTGTCGAAAGCACGAAAAAGATCGTTAGTAAAAGAAAGTAACTGCGTTTCACAAGAGAAGTGCTTCCTGAAACCGTGTTGCCAAGGGGAAAAAAATGAGTTGGATTCGAG
The DNA here is from genome assembly GCA_013436015.1 of Rhipicephalus annulatus. Taxonomy (NCBI): domain Eukaryota; kingdom Metazoa; phylum Arthropoda; class Arachnida; order Ixodida; family Ixodidae; genus Rhipicephalus; species Rhipicephalus annulatus. The sequence goes on from WOVY01010319.1 coordinate 59,884, forward strand.
AAAAGATACTAAGTTTGAATAGATGATGTGCTCGAGAAGTTTGCAGGGTACACTGGTTAAAGATATTGGCCTGTAATTGAGGGGAGAGTGGGTGTTACCTGATTTATGAAGTGGAACCACCTTACCCACCTTCCAATCATCTGGCAAAGTGGAAGACTGCAAAGACTGCGAAAAAAGTTCAGCGAGTATAATGGAAGAATAAAGTTTTGTGTTGAAAATAGATGAATAGATGAAAAACAAAACAGTGGTAGCCATCTGTTTAATAAAATTACCCGCTGAAATTGTGCAGCTTCGTCTGCTTGCACGTTCAGTCACAGAACAATATTTACACTGGACACCCTTTGCACAGTACTTGGTATTGTGCTGCCCATTGTCTGGCTCACCACACATGCTCTCAAAAATTACTGTCAGCACGATTAGCCTGGCCCGCAATATGATATTTGACAATGCGTTGGCGAGAAGCACATCGCGTTGAATAAAAAAAATGACCCCACGCTGTTGTGCTAGGTATCTCTGCGCATAACGTTGTTCTCGATATTGTGTTTAAAATCTGTGTTCTTACATGCACGTCCGATCTTCAACTTCCAGTTGTAGTAAGCACGTGCATCATGGGAAAACACCACTTGCAGGATCATGTTGAAAAGGAAACTTGGTTTACGTTTCAAAAGAAGTTAAAGGGTTGCAGTGACAGACACTTTAATTGAGTAACAGTTGGTAAATAATGAAAGCATGATTAAAAAATTTCAGCAAGTCAACATTCTTGTGAAAGTTCTCACGGATGACAAGTTAAGAGATTTAGCTACCCTTGGCTCTTGCTCGCCTTTTGTTGATCAGCTGACACACGAGTTACAGGATGCCTGTAGGTGCTCCTAAAAGCACTCATCGGTAAAAAAATTATGCACCAGTGGATAGCACTCGCAATACACTGCACATAATATATATGCATACGGTAGGGTTATATGGAACACTAGTGACACTACACAGCTGAGAAGTGCCTAATGTGCAATGTTAGAAAAATAGGCAGTGAATAATAACTGCAGTCAAATCTGCACATGAAAATTTTCTACAATGTTTATTCACAAAGTGAAGGCAATTTTCTAATCTTGTATTTGCACGTCAGACTGAAGAGTTATGTGCACAGCACAATATGCTACTTCTCGGAGAAAGTATTGAAGTAAATGTTCTGGCTTAGTTGTCATCTGCTTTGCGGGGAATGCAGACAACAATGTTGTCGAATATTGTTGCTCCCGCCTGTTTGAAATGCCCACTGTATTTACATTTTTCCATGCAAGAGAATCACTAGCTTTTCTAATTCACGAGGAGTTGTGCACAGTTCATGGACCAACTGTGAGGAGTGAAACAAGTGTCGAAACACAGTGTTGAGACTTTCGAAATGGCTGCACAAATGTGTACGACAAAGAGTGGAGCACCACGCCAAGCATCCAGACCAACCAAACTGTTCAAGTTGACAGGATATTGCAATAGATTGAGACTTAGCAGTTACTCGTTGTAATACAAAGTTCCCCTTGTTGGCCTCGCTACAATTTGCACAATTATAACCGATATGCCCAGATATCACAAAGATAGGTTCCAAAAACGCTTACCGACTAACTCAAACACTAAAGGACATCAAGTGTATGAGCGTTTTTGGACTAACAGGGATGATTTGTTTTCGCACACTGTTGCACAGGAAACGACGCTTCATAGTGTACGCAATTGCAGAAACACAGTGGTGCCGCCATTAGTTTTCACAAAAACCAAGAAAAAATTCAAGCAATTAGCTTACACCAGTTAGAAAATGGTGGTAGTCAAAGAGGGAATTTTTAGCGTTCAATTTTATAAAATGTTGGCCACAATTACAGCTGACATATACTGTGAATTACTCACCACAGTAATAAGTACAATACACATTGAGGACGTCACGAATTCTCATCCGGAATCGGCCTCCTACATAACAACATGGATCCTTGCACCACAATCAGCACCAATGGGAAGATAAATATTTTGGTAGGGAACACTAATTGCTAGCCCTACTGTCCTGTGCCAGCACCGCGCGATTGAAACAGTGACTCGGGGTACGATTTTATGACAGTGAGAAATTCAACATCACCGTTCACAACAAGTTCAATTATCAAGTGGTGATCTTCTATTCAGATTGACTATAGAAAATACTGTGACGGTACGAGAAGCACCAAGAAGTTAGCAATGATATTGTAGAAAAGAGAAGTAGATTTTCGCTAAACTAACCCGGCCAATAAAAACTTTTGCTAATGAATATTTACTTGCTTGGAACCAAATGACCCTTACTTTTTGAATGACCCTTAAGTTATTACAATTTGCACTGACAGATGAATAAAAGAGTTTTTTTTATGCCAATGGTGCATAGCCATCAATGACACTGTTCAAATGATGGAAAATGGCAGACGCTTAATTCACAATTTTATTCTGCCCTACTTCCTAACTGTCTGCCTCACTCTTAGCATGGTATCATCCAAAACTAGTCCTTTCGGCTACATAATTCACAGGAATATTAAGGAAAAAGCTGTTAGTTCACATTAAAATTATCAAGATGTACCAACAGTGGACAATTGTGATTACACCTACTTAGTACACTCAGATATTGTTTTGTTAAAAATTACCATACCTTTAAAAATGCCTTGTGATGCGCCAGGTATTTCGCATAGAACATATAATATTGAAGTAAAAGGTCGTTATTTGAACTCGGTTAGGTCAAAGTGCACAGCCCTGTGTATTTCTATTGGGGGAAATCGCTCGACGATTTGAACACATTGGTATCCACAACAGCTAATTGAAACTGGGAGCCCCTTGTTTTTGTTGCTGCTCGCACAAGTATATCCAGAGTGATCACAACATTTTGCAAAAACAAACTAAACTGAGTTTACTAGAAGAGGAAAATAACTGACCAGCAGCATTTCTCAGCAGATGACATTTGGGATGCTGAACTGGAGCCCTTGCACAAGATAAGAATGATGGTAATGGAGTTACAGTGGAATGAATGCAAGAGAATGCAAATTACTGATTGCTTCTCATTTTGATTGCGTTAACTCTGTCATGTTGAAACGGGGTTTATTGGCACAAGTAGTACTTGCACAGCAGGTCTATTAATGCGGAAAGCGGGCAGCAGCAACAGACTCAGGAATCACAGCACTCGGGGCTAACGCTCGCGCTTGGCTCCTCTCTCTAAAAGCGTGACCCACTGCGGCACATAATCTTCTTCTTCTCTACAATACCCCGGTGACGAAGACGAGCCATCCTGGCAAGTCAAGGTGATGGAAGTAGGGGTGGGTCGTGATAGGGCTTGAGACGACTCACGTGGACAGCCTCACGACCAAGGCATCGCATGTCTGTAGATGGCGTGACCGGCTCGATCACATATGTTACATGAGATCGACGTTCGACCACGCGATAAGGACCGTGAAACTTGGGGCCAAACTTAGTGGACAGACCTGGGGAGTGAAAGGGCAGTCGGATCCAGACGAGCGAGCCCACGGCAAAAGTCTCCACTTGGTGGTTACGGCCGTGGCGGTCTTTTTCGAGTGCTTGCTTGTCCGAAGTGAATGATCGGGCCAACTGACAACACTCTTCAGCGTGGTGCACAATTTCAGAGGGAGGGTTGAATTCTGAGACGTCGGGACGATACGGCAATGGTGTCAAGGGTGGAGCATGGCTCACCCCCATATAAAAGAAAGAAAGGCGAGAAGCCTGTGGTTGACTGCGTCGCGGTGTTGTGTGCATAAGTCACAAATGGAAGAATAACATCCCAGTTCGATTGGTCGGAATTGACATACATGGCGAGCATGTCTCCTAGCGTTCGGTTGAAGCGCTCAGTTAGACCATTGGTCTGCGAGTGGTCGGCTGTAGAGGTGTGGTGCACCGTGCGGCATGCCCGAAGGAGTTGTTCTTCAACTTCGGATAAAAAGGCACGCCCTCGATCACTCAGCAGTTCACGTGGTGCCCTATGACGCAGTACGAAGCGTCGCAAGACGAAATTGGCTACGTCACGTGCCCCTGCCGTAGGTAGTGGAGCTGTTTCAGCATGCCTCGTCAAATGGTCGACCGCGAAAATGATCCATCGATTTTCAGTGGCAGTGTATGGAAGGGGACCATTTGAATTGATTCCAACGCGGTCGAAAGGGTGCGCCGGACACGGTAGAGGCTGTAATAATCCGGGTGAATGGGCCGCTGTTTTTCGTCGTTGGCATAATGAACAGGACCGAATGTATTTTTGTACAATGGTGTACATACCACGCCAGTAGTAACGCTGGCGGATCTGGTGATATGTTTTTAACACACCAGCGTGAGCATGTTGTGGGTTGGCATGAAAATACACACAGATATCAGATCGCATGTGGCGTGGTATAACCAAAAGCCATTCATGGCCATCCGCATGATAGTTTCTGCGGTATAGTTGCGCATCCCGTATCTCGAAATGTGTGGCTTGGCGGCGAAGAGCGCGTGGGTACGCAGGCGATGAGGAGTCGGAAAGAATGTTGAGGAGAGATTTTATTCATGGGTCTTTCCGCTGTTCAGACGACATGCTTGAGACAGAAATGGGAGTGATGAAAAAGTTGGCGTCCGAATGCAGGTCTGCGCTGGATCTCACTGGTGATCGTGAGAGGGCGTCCGCATCAGAGTGTTTTCGTCCTGAGCGGTAGACGACACGAATGTCGAATTCTTGTAGGGAAAGAGCCCAACGTCCAAGGTGACTTGAAGGATCTTTTAGCGACGCCAACCAACAAAGTGCGTGGTGGTCTGTCACAACGTTGAAACTCTGTTCGTACAAGTAAGGACGAAACTCGCTCAATGCCCAAACGATTGCGAGGCATTCTTTTTCAGTTACGGAGTAGTTCGTTTCCGCTTTCGTGAGTGCGCGGCTTGCATATGTGAGGACGTACTCTGGAATATCAGGCTTTCGTTGCGCGAGAACGGCTCCCAGGCCAACGCCACTGGCGTTTGTGTGCACTTCAGTGGGGGCACTTGGATTGTAGTGGCGTAGAATGGGTGGCGACGTAAGTAGGCGGCGCAGTGTAAGGAAGGGTTCATCACATGCCGGGGTCCAGTTAGAAAGATTAGCTAGACCATTCAATAGTTGCGTAAGTGGGGCCATTATTGAGGCAAAGTTGTGCACGAAACGGCGAAAATACGAGCACAAACCGATGAAGCTCCTAAGTTCTTTGAGTGAAGTCGGCTTAGGAAAGTTGGCTACGGCTCGAAGTTTGTCCGGGTCGGGGCGAATTCCACGCTTTGGCACAACGTGATCAAGTATTGTAAGTTGGCGAGCCTCGAAGGGGTACTTCTTTAGGTTAAGCTGGAGGTTTGCCTTAGTAAGGCACTGAAGAATTGTGCGCAGACGGTCGACATGGGTAGGGAAATCAGGAGAAAATAGGATAACATCATCAAGGTAGCATTAGCATATCTGCCATTTAAGGCCGCGTAAAACACTGTCCATTATTGGTTCAAACGTTGCAGGTGCATTGCACAGACCGAATGGCATAACCGTGAATTTGTATAGGCCATCCGGCGTAACGAACGCTGTTTTGGGACGGTCACACTCTGCCATCGGAACCTGCCAACTAACAAACATGTTTCGAAGCAGAAATACTGACATACGTTTAAACGCCAAGGCTAACTGTTTGTGTGCATGTCGGTGCTTGTCTTTGACGTATCATCAATATGATTACACCCACTGCAGGACAAAGGCCTCTCCCATGATCGGCCAATCAATTCGGTACTGTGCTCTGTGTTACCAAGTTATATGTACAAACTTTTTAATATCATTCGCTCCACCTTCTGTCCTCATTTCATGCGTTTCCTTCTATGTGAATTAAGTCAGTTACCTGTTTGCAATCATCTGGTCAATGTCAGCTTTTTAACACAATAGCGTTGAAGAGCTCGTGTCACAGAAAACCAGCCGCCGGCGTCGGTCTCGTTAGTTGTGAGCGAAAAATCGTCTTTGACCAAAAAATTAGGTTACCAAGTTTACAGAAACTAAAAGAATTCCTACTTATGTCCTAATGGACGCGTGCGAATTGCTGCAAAACGAAACCCCCAAGTTGTACTACTAGACACTCAACACAGGGCTAAACACATGGAAGTTCATTGGCATGGGTCACAAATTAACTTTTGATGTACAGTGCTATTCATCCTCCCAATTTCATGGACCACGCAATGCCATATTAATTGGACCCTGGTATGTTTGGTGGGCTATATCGCACGAAGAAAACCAGGAATATGTCAAAAGAATGGCATCAAATTTTACCGACACGTCATCGGAATAGAGACACTTGCTACTATTCTTATTTTTAATGCTAAGATAACTTAAGTAAAGTGCATTTAGGATACCTGGTCGCCTTTAGGCTCGAGCGTTGAATTTTTCGCTATCTAGGTATCAAAATTCTGCATGTAAGTCATTGTTTGCCGACATCACAAGCTAAAGAAAAGTGTTTTCACTTTTCACAAAAGCACAGCGTTTTCTCTAGATTTTCGAAGAAGGCAGTCCTTAAACTTTATACTGTTTTCATTTTTTTAAATATGTTTTGTGCCTTGCATTGAATCAAACCTCCATCCTACTTCTTGGCTTTTTACATTCGTGCTTTCACTAACTGCTTACCTTGTCTTGTTAAGTGTTCGTTAACAAAAACAGGACGACCTAATCTAAAACGAAGGGCCACTGTAGATAGACGTAACTTTTTGCCTTATCCAGAACAACATTTCATGTGTGACATCGGGCATAATACACTACTATGTTTCTCAAACTAGGCTTGTTTGTTCCTACTCTGTCTGTAACGTCAATATCATGATGAGTTAATAGTTTTTTTCACACCATCACACAAAAATTTTGGACGGTGTCAAAAGGTGAACCATCACCTGGGATGACTTTTACGTCAAGATAGTTCGACTTTGAATACAGTGTAAATTCTTCAATATTCATCTGAAGTTGCTTATTTTCACCTGGAAGTTTTTTGTGACTCTTTCACGGTGCGACACACTCTTCACACAAAGCCTTTATTTCTAAAGAGAGCACGTTCACATCGTCACCAGCATCGTTTCACACTGCTTGAAGGACCAAACTTCAGCATGAATTTTGATTGATTGATTGATATGTAGGGTTCAACGTCCCAAAACCACCATTTGATTATGAGTGACGCCGTAGTGGAGGGCTCCAAAAAGTTCGACCCCCTGGGGTTCTTTATCCTGCACCCAAATCTGAGCACACGGGCCTACAACATTTCCGCCTCCATCGGAAATGCAGCCGCCGCAGCCAGAATTTGAACCCGCGACCTGCGGGTCAGCAGCCGAGTACCTTAGCCACTAGACCACCGCGGCGGGGCTTCAGCATAAATTTTGTGCTTGAAATCCTTTACTTGCCATGACAGACAATTCACAGGAAACATTGGTACTCTTGCTTGGCAAGAGTGCATGCAGTAATACTAACACAATTAAAGCAAAAAATAGGTGTCTTACCTGTGAAAAAATAATTTTGGCAAGCACTGTGAAGACCACACACACAGCTGCCAAACTGAGGGGAATATGGAGAGCACTTTCATATGTAGGCAGCGTCCAGTAGTTTGGTGAGTCACAGTGCATGAGCAGGGTGAACACAGCTGGTGCTTGGAACAATGGTTCAGAGTTTACTGGTGCTTGGGCCCCTTGACCTTGTCAGGAACTTTCTCTGAACAACCTCACGAACACGAAACGACAGACCATGCCGATGAATTTCTGCATCGGTGTAAAAAATATTTTGGTGAGCTTTACGAAGACTGCATGCGCTGCTTGCCAAATTGCAGTGAATGGCTAGCAATGTATGGTCAACTTATATTTAGTGGCATGCAACTGAGATATACAAAAAAGCATGCTGCAGAATAAATGCAACAAAAAAGATTCTGCTGCGGAGCTTTTCAAATTGCTGCATCGATGATTCGCCAGCGAAACCCTCTGACTAAGCCGACACGACACATCCTCATATACGTTAAAGTAGACGATGCACTTGTTGTTGCCCTTGTATACACAGGGTCCCACATTTCGGTTATGAACTCGGAGCTTCGCCGCTGCCTTAAAAAGGTTTTAACACCACCCACAATGCCGCTCATCCAAGTCGCCGACGGTGGAACTTTTACTGTGCTCGAAATGTGCTCCGCACGTGTTAGTGTTGCTGACCGCTCCAATAGTATGCTTTTTGCCGTGCTCGAGAAGTGCTCTCATGAACTCATCCTGGGCATAGACGTTCTTGCCGTGCACTCTGCCTTAATTGACTGTGGAATAGGCTTGCTTCAGTTTAACCTGCCTTATTGCTATGAGACGCCAACTACACCTCAACCACGCTTGTGTTCTGTCGAATACGTTCACCTAGTGCCCCAAGCTGCTACCTATGTAACCATGAGGTCTTTTCCTCCGGTACCCGACGGTGATTATGGGGTGGCGCCGATTTTGGACGTGTTATCAGACAGAACTAATGCCCTTCTTCATACTCTGTTGACGATTACGAATAATGTGGCGTCGCTACCAATACTGAACTTCAGTTGGTGCGCTCAAGTTGTTCCAGATGGCATGACTCTAGCCAACGTTTTTTCCATCAGTGAACACTCTCTTTCTGCATTCATTTCAGACGCTTCTTTGCCCGTTACTGCATCCTCTTCAAAGAGCTCCACTGATGCCGACTTTGACAAGATGATCGCGCCAGACCTCGTTCCAGCACAGGCAGCTGATCTCCGGCTTATCTTGGCATCTTTCAGGGACATCTTCGACTTTGGCGACAGCCCTTTAGGTCAGACGTTAGTTGTTACTCACAGGATCAACACGGGAGACGACAGCCCAATCCGACGACGTCCATACCGCGTGTCACATGCAGAGCGACAAGTCATCCAACGTGAAGTTGGTAAAATGCTAAAAGTTGATAAAATGAACCACCTTGCAGTCCGTGGGCCTCCCAAGCCGTTCTGGTAGAGAAAAAGGATGGCAGCTAGCGCTTTTGCGTCGACTACCGTCACTGAAACGAGGTCACGCGCATGGACGTCTACCCACTGTCACGGATTGACGATGCCCTCGACTGCCTGCACGGGTCTGCTTACTTCTGCTCTATCGACCTGCGTTCAGGATACTGGCAGATTTCCGTCGATGAATTAGACCGTGAAAAGACTTCATTTGTTACACCGGATAGACTTTTCCTTTTTAAGGCAATGCTCTTTAACTTATGCAATGCTCCCGCTACAATTGAGAGAATGATGGACTCCATGCTACGGGGTTACAAATGGTCAACGTGCCTGTTATCTCAATGACGTCGTTGTATTCTCGCTGTCATTCGAAAGGCACATTAGCCGTCTGTCAGCTGTTCTGGAAGTTTTCAGAAGGGCAGGCCTACAGCTCAACTCCTCCAAATGCCGTTTCGGCCGCCGAACAATCACTGTGCTAGGCCAGCTTGTCAGTGCTAAAGGCGTGCTCCGACGAAATTCGCGTCGTCAAAAATTTCCCCACACCACGTTCCACGAAAGATGTACAGAGCTTTGTCACCCTCTGTTTCTATTTCCGAAGTTTCGTCCACAACTTCGCCGACATTTCCCATCATTTGACACAGCTACTGAAGAAGGACAGGCCGTTTTCTTGGGGTCCCCAGCAAGCCAATTTGTTTCGCCGACTTACTACGTTGCTCACTTCCCCGCCCATCTCAGGTCATTTTGATCCTTCAGCGCCCACTGAAGTTCGCACAGACGCCAGCGGGCATGGTATTGACGCTGTCCTCGCCCAGCGGCAACAGGGTCAAAATCGTGTAATCGTCTACGCAAGTCGCCTCCTCTCCTCATCCGAGCGGAAGTTTTCCATCACTGAGCGCGGGTGCCTCGCTCTTGTATGGGCAGTTGGAAAATTCTGACCATACTTGCTCGGCGGCCATTTTTTGGTCATCACGGATAACCACGCCCTGTGCTGGTTGTCCTCCCTTAAATATCCTTCTGGACGCCTGGGTCGTAGGGCTTTAAAGCTACAGGAATATATATAGCTTAGACGTGACCTACAGGTCTGGCCGAATGCACCAGGACGCTGACTGTCTATCTCGCCATCCCGTCGACCCCCTGACCTGTCAGTGCACGATTCTGATGCCTGTGTGCTCGCCATTTTTGATTTCATGGACATACGTAGGGAACAACTCAGTGATGCCAATTAGCGGTCTATCATACGCCGTCTAGCTTCTGACACCTTCGATCCTTCCCTTCACCTGTTCACGGTTCATGACGGAATTCTCTACCGGCGCAACACAAGTACCGAAGGCCCAGACCTTCTTCTGGTAGTTCCCGCAACGCTCCGTTCCACTGTGCTCGAACAACTTCATGATGACCCAACTGCTGGACATCTCGGAGCAGCCCGCACGTATCACCGCGTACGGCGCCGATTCTTCTGGCGTGGCCTTTACCGCTCCGTGCGCCGATACGTTGCATCTTGTCAGTCTTGCCAGCGCCACAAGCATCCTTCATTGACACCACCAGGCCCACTTCAGCCTATTGACATTCCAACAGACCCGTTCTACCGCGCCGGTCTCGATCCCATTGGACCATTTCAAACGTCTCTGAGTGGGAGTAAGAAGGTAGTGGGGGCTACAGACTACACGACACGCTTTGCCATCACGAGAGCGCTACCAACAAGCTGTGCTACTGAGGTCGCGGACTTTCGCCTGCATGACGTTATTCTCCACCATGGAGCAACACGTAAACTGCTGACCGACCATGGTCGTTCATTTCTCACCAAGGTCGTGGACGAAATTCTTCGCTCGTGTTCCACACGTCATAAACTCACCACTGCCTACCACCCGCAAACAAATGGGCTCACTGAGTGCCTTAACCGCACACTGACGACAATGCTATCTATGAATGTCTCCGCAGATCATCGTGATTAGGATGCCACTTTTCCTTACATGACGTTTGCCTACAACTCGTCGCGACATGACACCGCTGCCTTTTCTTCCTTGTATCTCTTTTACGGCCGTCACCCCACTTTGCCTTTTGACACACTTCTGCCGTCGCATACTGACACTCCTACCGAGTACGCTCGCGATGCAACTACTCGGGCTAGAGCACCCCGCCGGATTGCCCGGGATCGCCTTTCTGCCTCGCAGCTCCCTCAAAGGATCGCTAGGACAGCCGTTCCAGAGCTGTCTCTTACTCCCCAGGATCGTTGGTCTTGCTCTGGACTCCCTCCCGTCACGTTGGCCTGTCTTCGAAGTCCCTCGCTCGCTACAAAGGGCCTTACAAAGTCTTGCGCCAAATGACCGAGGTCACAGATAAGATCGCCCCCTTGAACACTCCATCCTCATCGTCTCTGCCGTCCACTGATATTGTACACGTCGCCCGCCTTAAGCCGGACTTCTCTGCGCAGGATCGCACGATTTCTAAAGCGCCGAGACGGCGCTTTCACCGGCGGAGGCTATATGATACAAATCAACATTAACATCAACGAATGCACCATAAAGGCGATGAAGATGACGATTGAACAAAGGCTAGTGTGTGGTTGCTACTCCACCATCTTGGTTCAAGGACACTGCGTACTCCGTCTACAATCAGTAATTATATTTCTACCCCCTGTCTACGCTCACCCCGTGACAATATTATCAATGTCATATATGTAAATTTCATTCACCCTTATAGCTCACTCATGCACGAACGTGAAGTTGGAAATCTTAGATGAAGACACCCGCTTTTAGCTGTATCGACTGCGTGTATTTAGGAGATAAGCATGCATGAGTAACGTTGTTGCCCGCTATCAATCAACTCTGTTCTTGGAGCTCGCCAAATATACGTACGAGTGCATATATACAGGCAAATTTGCATTTCTGTAGTTATGATACTCATGTGATGTGTTTCTTAAGTTAATTTCATGCAATATGCACCATATTATTATTGCCACGTTCCATTTCCCAAGTTTTGTTATCGTCCCAAAACACTACACGATTCTCAGCGCAAACCACGCCTGCATTTTTCGAGAAGTTTCCGGACTGTAGTATATGAATTTGATGAGATCAGCCCACTCTGCGAACAATACAGATTATTCTGGAACGTACGCCACCGCCAGCGATAACGCTAGAACATTCGACGGCAAGAGTATAAATGCCGACGTGCTTCGCCGCTTGTCAGTTGTTGATAGAAGGCCGACGCTCCGTTCGCCGCTATCAGTCCTAGACTGCTATCTGTGCAAGACTGCTGATGTAATTGGACTTTCCTTTTACCGGGCACAGGTTTGCCCAAATAAACAGTAAATTCCAACACGAAGTTTCCTGTCTTCGGCCTCGTCACGACACCGTGACATCTGGTGGAGGTGCCTGTTTCTTCCATGTACCGGACGCCTCCGTCAAGCCGTGAACCCAGCCCACGCCGTGAAGACACCGAAGCCAGCAACGAGCAACGAGTTAGCCGCAGGCAACAAGGTCTGCCACCGAAAGACGGGCTTTTACTGGACAAGGCTCAGAAAACCAAGACGCTGACGTCGACCACGGCGACTATGCCAACGCCGGTTCTACCTGCACCACTCCAGCTCCGGCAACCCAATGAGCTGCCAACATTCCGCGGTTCGACACTGGAACAGGCGAAAAGCTAGATCGAAAGGTTCGACCGCGTTGCCGCCTTCAATGACTGGACAGTCGATGACAAGCTAAGGCATGTGTATTTCGCCTTGAAAGATGCTGCTCGGACCTGGTTCGAGAATCAAGAGCGAAGCCTCACAAAGTGGGACGCCTTTCGCGCCAGGTTCCTCACCAATTTCACAAGTGTGGTGCGCACGGAGATGGCAACAGCTCTATTCGAAACCCGCATGCAGATTCCAAATAAAAACGTGGCGCTATTCACGGAAGATATGATTAAACTCTTTCGCCACGCTGACTCCGACTAGTCAGAGAAGAAGAAGGTCCGTCTACTTATGCGAGGAGTAAAGCAGGAACTCTTCACCGGGCTGATCAGAAACCCGCCTAAGACGGTCTCCGAATTAATTTCAGAAGCATGTACGATAAAGAAGACGCTCGAGATGCGCACGCGGCAGTATAACCATAGCTTCTCGTCTACAATATACCCCGGCATTCAAGCGCTAGGAACCACTGACTTGCGTGAGACGATCCGAGCGATCGTGCAACAGGAGGCTGCGACAATTACTTCCTTCAGTGCAGCCTCACGTAGAATCCATCGCGGACGTCGTACGCCAGGAGATCCAGCAGACGCTGGGCATTCTTCAGCTTCAAGAGCCGCAGCTGTAAGTCATGAGCTATGCTGCTGCAGCACGCCGCCACGCCCCTCCTCCACGTGCACGCCAAAACGGCGCCCCATCACACTTTCGTAGCCAGACGCCTCCGCCGCCACCACTCCCACCGACGACGTACCGTTCGCCAGAGGGCCAGCCGACGTTTGGCAGGAAAACCGACGTTTGGCGCACCCCTGACCAGTGCCCATTGTGCTACCGCTGCGGCGAGGCCGGGCACACTTACCGCCATTGCCAGTACCGACAGATGGGACTGCGTGGCTTCGCCATCGATTCACCACGTCCGAAGCCAGGGAACGGCCAAGTTACATCGCCGACTACCTGACAGGAACTCAATGGACACCACGAAGCCCTTCTCGTGCTCTGTCGCCCAGCCGCCACACGTCACCGCACCACCGGCAGTACTCTGGCACAACGCGGGGCCGGTCTCTTAGCCCGTATCCGGGAAACTAAGGGCAGCAACCGATGGAGTTGCGTTTGCTGTGCGACGTACTACCGAAGATCCTCCTCCGACGACGACGCCGCGACGGAGCTTTCCGAACACAACGCCAACCACGCAAAGCCCTGATGGCGAAAGCTTATTTACCGAAGGTGGCCTGACGACGCAACATGGAAGCAACGGAACAAGCCGACGCAGCCGTGACCCGACGCCACGCCCTAACTGTAATGCGAGACGGCGAACTAGCGACCTCGACGTTCTTATCGACGGCCACAGTGTGACCGCTCTCGTTGATACTGGAGCCGACTATTCCGTCATCAGTGGGTCATTCGCCGCGAAGTTAAAGAAAGTCAGGACAGCTTCGAAAGGCCCTGAAATACGCACAGCCAGAGGTCATCTCGAAACGCCTGCAGGAATCTGCACAGCGAGAGTCACCATTAACGGTCGTATTTATCCTACAGACTTCGTAGTCCTACAGCGTTGCTCAAGAGATGTCATCCTTGGCATGGACTTCTTATGCCTCCATGGTGCTGTCATCAACCTAAAAACAAAGTCGATAACGTTATCCACAGAAGAAGCACTACCGCCACGCACGCCGTCAAAACACCGTGCCTTAAATGTGCTGGAAGAACAAGTCACCATTCCGCCTCGCTCAAGCGTCATTATTTCAGTCGGTGCTCCTAAACCACCTGACTTGGAAGGCGTCGTTGAAGGCAGTCAGCATCTGTTGGTCACCCGAAATATTTGCGTCGCAAGAGGAATTGCAGAGCTGCGGGGAGGCAAAGCAACGGTTATGCTCACGAATTTCAGCAATGAGTACAAACATGTGAACAAAGGAACAACGGTCGCATACATCGAAGAAATTGTCGAAGCCACCAGTGCTTTCGCCCTCGCCGATTCTGCCGAACCTGCTCAGGGGAACCAAGCCCCTCCCATAGCTTTCGACATCAATCCCAGACTTCCGAACGATAAGCAAGAACAGCTTAAGGCCCTGCTCCTGCAATAGGAACATTGCTTTTCGTCGTCATCGGAAATTCGGCAGACCCCAATCACGAAACATCGCATCATAACCGAAGAAAATGCCAGACCACTCCGTCAGAGTCCGCAAAGGGTTTCGATGCGAGAACGTGAGGCCATGAAAAGACAAGTTGATGAAATGCTGCGGGATGACATTATCCAGCCGTCCAAGAGTCTATGGGCATCCCCCGTGGTGTTAGTGAAGAAAAAGAATGGGACCCTACGTTTCGGCGTCGATTATCGCCGCCTGAACAAAATCACAAGAGAGGACGTGTATCCTCTCCCACGAATAGACGACGCACTTGAACGGCTCAATAACGCCAAATACTTTTCGTCAATGGACCTCAAGACTGGCTATTGGCAAATTGAAGTCGACGAAAGAGACCGAGAGAAGACGGCGTTTATAACACCGGACGGCCTCTTCAAGTTTAAGGTGATGCCCTTCGACCTTCGCTCAGCGCCTGCAACTTTTCAACGCGTCATGGATACAGTACTGGCAGGATTGATGTAGCAGACTTGCCTTGTGTACTTGGACGACGTCGTTGTGTTTTCCTCGAGTTTCGACGAGCATCTGCGGCGCCTTGAAGCTATACTTCAAGCCATCAAGACGTCCGGACTCACACTGAAGCCAGAAAAGTGCAGATTAGCGTACGAGGATCTCTTGTTTCTGGGACACGTCATCAGCAAGTCTGGAGTTTGTCCCGATCTACGGAAAACAACCGCCATTGCCGACTTTCCGCCGTCCACTGACAAGAAGGCGGTGCGTCGATTTCTGGGCCTGTGCACCTATTATAGGCGGTTCATGAAAAACTTCACACGCATCGCCGATCCTCTCACTAAACTTACGAAGGCCGACGTGGAGGTCAAGTGGGAAACGCCACAGGAACACGCTTTCCAGGAGCTTAAACATCGCCTTCAGACGCCTCCGTTACTTGCCCATTTGGACGAATTCGCCGAGACAGTAATACACTCACTCGCGCAAGCAGCGTAGATCTTGGCGCCGTTCTTGTGCAGAGGGCTGACGGACTTCAAAAAGTTATTAGTTACACCAGTCGATCGCTATCCACAGCAGAAGCAAATTATTCCACAACAGAAAAGAAGTACCTCGCTATCATCTGGACTACGTCGAAATTTCGCCTCCATCTCTACGGCAGGCCCTTCAAAGTTGTGAGCAACCACCACACCTTGTGTTGGCTAGCCATCTTGAAGGACCCTTCAGGTCGCCTTCGCACGATGGAGTCTGAGACTTCAAGAATATGATTTTACTGTCATTTACAAGTCCGGCAAAAACACTCCGACGCCGACTGTCTCTCTCGTGCGCCTGTCGACCAACCACTACCCAACGACCCGGATGATTACTACTTCTTGGGAACGACAACTACCGACGACTTCGCTGAACGACAGCGGGCCCACCCGGAACTTAAGGCTTTAATAGGATATCTCGAAGGGAGTACCGCCGAAGTCCCGAAGGTATTCAAGTGCGCACTTGCATCGTTCTTTCTACGAAACGGTCTTTTACAAAAGAAAAACTTTTCACCGCTTCCAGCTAAGTACCTCCTTGTGGTGCCTTCAGCTCTGCGACCAGAACTCCGGCAGGCCCTGCACGACAATCCAACGGCAGGGCACCTCGGTGTTTCTCGCACGCTCACGAAGATACAAGAAAGGTACTACTGGCCACGTCTTACCACCGCCGTCACTCGTTATGTGAGGACATGCCGGGACTGTCAGCGACGCAAGACACCGCCGACAAGGCCAGCGGGACTTCTGCAGCCAATTGAACCACCCTGCCGACTTTTCCAGCATATTGATATGGACCTAGTGGGGCCGTTCCCGACGTCGGCTTTCGGAAAGAAGTGGATCGTGGTAGCTACCGACTATCTGACCCGCTACGCCGAGACAAAAGCCCCTTCGAAAGGCAGTGCATCCGAGGTAGCTAAGTTCTTCGTCGAAAATATCGTCCTATGTCACGGCGCCTCGGAGGTCCTTATCACCGACAGAGGAACGGCATTTACTGCCGACTTAACTCAAGCGATCTTGGCATACAGCCAGACAAACCACCACCGGGCGACAGCGTACCACCCATAGACCATTGGCCTCACCGAGTGGCTTAACAAGACGATCGCCGACATGCTGTCAATGTACGTCGATGTAGAACACAAGACGTGGGACGCTGTTCTTCCGTACGTGACCTTTGCGTATATCGCCTTCTCGTACAACACGGTGGTGCAGGAGACGACGCAGGTATCTCCATACAAACTGGTCTACGGAAAGAGCCCGGCAACGACGCTCGATGCCATGTTACCCAACGTCCTTGACGAAGAAAACCTCGATGTGAGTGAGTACCTTCAACGCGCCGAAGAGGCCCGAAAACTCGCGCGTCTCCGTATCAAGAATCAACAGACGACCTGACAGCTGCCCTTACAATCTTCGACGGCACTTCGTGGAATACCAGCCCGGTGAACGTGTTTGGTTGTGGACGGCGATACGCCGACGTGGACTAAGTGAAAAGCTTCTGCGACGGTACTTCGGACCGTACAGGGTGGTCGACGTCTCGGCCCACTTGATTACGAGGTTGTCCCCGACGGCATCACGAACTCTCAACGACGCTGATCGCGACCTGAAGTCGTCCATGTCGCACGCATCAAGCCGTTTCATGCGCGTTAACAAACTGAAATAGTGTTTTTTTTATTACTGTTGTATCGTAATTTATTCACTGTACTTTCTTGCATTATTATTGTACCTTCATCTTTGGTTAAAGCATCGGGACGATGCCTTTTTCAGAGGGGGGCAATGCCACGCTCCATTTTCCGTAGATTCGTTATCGTCCCAAAACACTACACGATTCTCAGCGCAAACCGCGCCTGCAGTTTTCGAGAACCTTCTGGACTGTAGTAGATCATTTCGATAAGATCAGCCCACTCTGCGAACGATACAGATCATTCTGGAACCTACGCCACCGCCAGCAATAACGCTAGAACATCCGACGGCAAGAGTGTAAATGCCGACGCGCTTCGCCGCTTGTCAGTTGTTGATCGAAGGCCGACGCTCCGTTCGCCGCTATCAGTCCAAGACTGCTACTTGTGCAAGACTGCTGCTGTAATTGGACTTTCCGTTTACCGGGCACAGGTTCGGCCAAATAAACAGTTTAATCCCAACACGAAGTCTCCTGTCTTCGGCCACGTCACGACCCCATGACAATATTTTATTACGTAAAATTGCAATACCTCTGCATATACATGACAGTATGTGCATACTCCTCCACTGCAGATAAAACATAAAACTAAAGGTATACTGACACAAATTTTTCGCCAAGGTAATGGAGGGCTCCGGGAATTTGAGCCACTCGGGGCTCTTTAAAGTGCACCCAAATTTGAGCACACAGGCCTACAGCATTTTCACCTCTATCGAAAAAGCAGCCACCACAGCCGGGATTTCATCCCGCGACCTTCGGGTCAGAAACCGAGTACCTTAGCGACTAGACCACTGCGACAGGACTTCAATCTCCCTGTTCCTCCATATAGGATGGCAAACTAGCTTTGCTGGTCTGGCTAACCTCCCTGCCTTTCCTTCTCATGAGTTCAACAAATGCATCTTCATTCAAGCGTCTAACATTCAGACGATTATATATTGCCAGAAATTGAGTTCACTAAATGAATACTGCGTGCAGCTTCATTGTGGTCATTGATCTAAATTGTTCTGGTTGGCTAAAAAGGTATTACTCTTCACTTGTCATCAAACAGCACATGCTGTTTAATGACCGTAGGGGGAAAAAGTTGAAATGCTAAGACAAAACATCAACCTTGAAACTCATGCCATCACAATTAAGCAGGCAAGCTTCTGCGATAATGTCCAGCAACGAGGATCTCAGCAACTACTGACAGCTACATAACAGAATGGTTTTCTAACACGACGTAAAGGCAGAAGAATCACATTGTGCATAACCTACTTCTTATGATAATGATGAGGCCACAACGTTATTGGCCTCTGTATGCTAATAACAATTTACCTGACAAATCATGTGACAGTAACATTCAATACGACGTCATGAATATTGCATCCAACCGTGCAGTCTAAGTACCAACAAGGTAGTTTTAGTGACGTCTGTGCAAGCCAATAAACAACAATCACTTGAAGATTACTTTTCACACTATTCAATCGGTTCGATGCCTACATCTTCAAAAAAGGTTGTCTACATTTCTTCATTCTAAGATAAATGCAATGCCTAATTTTGCATTTCAGCAGCAACATAAGCACTCCTTAGGCATGCGTACCATGGTGTACAACCTTATTGTGTTTTGAGCAATAAATGAGGTATCCATTCACTGCGCATACCACAGGTGACTTCTAAATCTGCAGCAACGACATAAAGAATTTACGATATCAAATACAGCAGCATCACACTTGTAATTCGAGAATGTCATTGGAAGTTATGATACAACTATGTTTTTAATGTTTATTGACGTAATTGTATTCGGCAAAGCTTTAACGCCAAAGCTAGGTGAGGCGCGCGCAATTCTTAGAAACCAGAAGAATGCAATGATAGGTGAACATTGGGGGAACAAGCAGTACCACAAAAATTGCGCTTGAACGAGTGAACTACTGCTCAACCTAGCGCTTGCACAGCTGAGATACGGCTATTCGGCCACTCATAGACAAAACGTATTAACCCAGGCGTAATTGCACGCTTTGCGAACCGCACCTACCGCCCGTTGTGTCAAATTCACGCACACCTAATTAGGCTGAATATCATGGTAGGTTAATAATATACGTGCCCGGTGGATGCAAACTTATTTGGTCACACATAAAAACACATCTACCTTATAGTAGTCACACACATTTATTATTCATGTAGCTCTTAAAAAGAGGACGCGTAACATATAAAACTTTCTCTAGATACTTCTTCGGCACAGAAAACGAATAAGGCCGAGTAAATAGCAACGCGGACACCACGTCAACCTTCTCAATTCTTCTAAATTAAATACGCTAAGATCTAATTCAACGTGAATCACCAGCATCCTCAAACGCACGCGAAAGACACACAGACGACGCTTACGGCTAACAGGCGCAGTCCGCGAACGGCGTCCGACGGCATACTAAAATGATAGCGATTCATAGCGTGTACAACATCGCCCAAGCTCTGTTCAAAGCGCCCACCGAATGACCGCCGCACAGCGCACATTGTTTCAAAAGCACCTTCTCCGTACATAAAAAAGCTCGTCCGCGGGTAACGTCTCTGGGCTTAGACTTGAGCCTAATGAAATCAGACACGCCAACAGGCTCGCTACGTTAATAAAAACTCACTTGTCGTCTACTAGCTAGGAAAACATTAGTGCACGACGTTGTTATGCTATAGCTCTCCTGGTAATATAACGTGGTCATACTATAGCATGACCACGTCGCGTATTGTTAAGAGCTCTGCGTCAAACTTCACTGTCTGGATAAAAGGCAATTTCGACTGGGACACGAACAATGCAATCTACTTGCTTCAATGCTCATTGTGTGACCTCCAATATATTGGTCAAACGGAGACAGCTTTCCGGTTGCGCTTCAATAATTACAGGTCACACGTCTTGTGTCTGCCTAGCCTTCCCCTGTCCAAACACCTCGCTACCCCAGGCCACTCTTTCGACAACATAACTGCCATACTACTCGAATCTGGTTTTAAATCGGACTACGAAAGGGAAGTTCGTGAATCTTTTTTATTCATAAATTTTACGCCATAGCATCTGCAATAAACGAGAACCCAGGGAGGCTTACGTTTTTACCAGCAAAACAGATAAATCAACCGCCGTAGCCCACATACACGTTTGTTCACTGCCGTGATTACGTTGCGGTGTCATTGGTGACACATTAGTTAGTTGACCAGAACGCATGCACACTCTGTTACCACATTGTGACATCAATGGTGATATTATGCTCATGTATATTTCATTTACAACGAACGTAACTTAACATGGCATTGCTTTCTTTAATTGTTTCTATTCATTTCATTCACAAATGTTACGATATCACAAGTGTCCGTCATATTATTTGTATCTATGTTTTCAAGTCACCTTGCGCTACCATATTCTGTATAGTGCACTGCTGTTCCTTTATCAACAAAATGCTGCGTATGTCTGAATATCTTTTTGTTAACATGTATGTCAATATTGCTAAGAGTGATTATTCACAATTGGGGGCCCCCATGCTATGTCCTTAAGAAGTGCGTGTTAGTGTAATATGCACGTATGTCCTGAAGAAGGCCGGTCCCCGGCCGTAACGTTGGCAATAAAGCATCGTTTTTCGTTCGCTTCTTTAGGTGACTTATAACTCGACCCGAATCCAGGAAGACTTTCAAGATATATATATATATATATATATATATATATATATATATATATATATATATATATATATATATATATATATATATATATATATATAAGGGAGAGAAGTGTATACCTAATGGTTCGTTTTTCTGTGTTTTGAAACAATAATAATCACATCTAAGAGACAATAATGCCAAGGAGTGTATAGGGGAAGTTATTGGTACCAATGTAATGTAAGTAAGAAGAAATATAAGTGGGTGAAAAAACAACTTGCCGTGAGCAGTAACCGAACCTACGACCTTCGATTCCCGCGTTCGATGCTGTAAACACTGAGCTATCACGGCGACTATCCCCCCAGCCACTTTATTGGGTTTATATGTGAATTGAAACGTGGGAGTGTCAGTAAGCGCCATCTGTAGCCATAGCGGCGAGTGTGGAACATCCTTTTATGAGTCTGCGTGGCGTCACGTAGCACGTGAACTTATTACGAGCGAGCAGCTAACCAATAGTCCCTCGTACACAACCTAACGGCACCAAGTCTGCCAGTATGAGACCCTCGTTAATGAATAAGGGAAAGAAGTGTATACCTAGGGGCTCGTTTTTCCGTGTTTTGACACAGTAATAATGAGATCTAACAGACAATAATACCAAGGAATGTATAGGGAAAGCTATTAGAACCAATGTAATGCAAATAAGAAAAAAGGAAAGTGGCTGAAAAAATAACTTGCTGTGAGCAGGAGCTTGCCGGGCCTGCTCATGGCAAGTTATTTTTTACCGAATTTTCTTTCTTTTTATTTACATAACATTGGTTCTAATAACCTCCCCTATACATACCTTGGCATTTGTGTCTGGTAGATCTCATTATATATATATTATATATATATATATATATATTGTTCTTCATGCACTCTTTCTCTTATATGCATTATCATATTCATCATCATCCGTCTGGGTCTCTGTCCTAATCTCTCATCTTCACTGGATGTTGCTACAGTCATTATAGGGTGTGTGCTTGCTCTGTCTCAGACTGCCCGTTTGCTGCTGAGCCCTTGGGCTGAATAAACGCTATCTCAACCGAGACGTCATACGGGGTGGATTTTCGGTCCTCGGTGCTCTTCCACCAAGCTTGACAACCTGGAGCTCCGTTCAGGCCGCCGATCGCCCCCACTGTCTGGCAGCATGTCACAAAACGAGCCTGCTGGCGCTGCTGCCATTTCTCCCCAAAGTCTTCAGCCGCGCCTCCTGTTTACGTACACAGCCACCAGCGTGATCCCCCTCTGTTCGCTGGTCTTCGCGGAGAAGACGTGGATGACTGGCTCGATGAGTACAGCCGCGTGAGTGTTGCTAATCACTGGGACGATAGCGCCAAGCTCCGTTACGTCTCTGTCTACTTGATCGGTGTGGCGAAGACATGGTACGTTAACCACGTCATCGACATACCCGACTGGGTGACCTTCGAGCAGCAGCTCCGTCACGTTTTCGGCAAACCGGCCATTCGGACCACAGTCGCGAAAAGAGCCCTCGACACTCGCCAACAACATTTTGGTGAGTCGCCCACTTCGTACATCAAGGACGTTCTCGCGCTCTGCCGGCGGGCGAATTCATTTATGCCGGAGTCCGACAAAGTACGCCACATTATGGAGGGTGTGGGCCCTGTTGCCTTCAATGCCCTGTTTGCTGAGAACCCGGCCACCATAGCCGACGCCATCACGACGTACCCGCGCCTCGATCATCTGTACTCGGTTTGTCTACAACCTGACATTGGAACACATCATTCTACGACAAACATAACTCTCCGTGACCTCATGAGATACATAATACGTGAAGATTTCCAGAACATGGGTTTCTCGCCTTCCACACTGTGTTCTCCACAGGCTACTGGAGCGGCATTACGCGACATTATCAGGGAGGAACTTACATCTCTGAACTGTCCAGTTCACGTCCAGTCACCTCCGTCTAGGCCCACACGAACCTACGCACAGGTCGCTGCTACGCCTCCATGCGAAGTAAACATGACGTTGCCGCTACCATCGTACGCGTCGGTCGCTGCCGCTTCTCCCCTCAACAATCATTCGGTCCCGCGTGACTCTTCCTCTGAACGTCTGATCCCACTCTCTTCAGGCACTCCGTATGGTTTCTACCCTTCCACCTGGCGCTCATCTCACCCAGTTCGCTATTATTGCGGGTATCGCGGCCACATTTCTCGTTTCTTCCGCAAGCGCCAGCAAGACGAGTGCCGCGGTTACGACATGCGAGAGCGAGATACTTCGTACTATCAAGGTTAACGCCATTCATCACCTACACACCGGTCTCCCTCTCCGCTCGCATCGAGAGCACTTCGCAACAGCCGGAACTCCAGACGCCATTCACCTTCACGCTTTCGCCACTCCTCCTCCCCACTTCGGTCGGCCTCATTCGCCACTGTCAGTCATTCGGAAAACTAAGTGATGCAGTTTCTGGGAGAAAAACTGCATTACAAATTAGACTGATATTCCTCCACCAGGCCCGTGCAACATGATTTCGGTTGTAGTGGAAGGAGTGTTCGTGGATGCTCTGGTGGACACTGGGGCAGCATTTTCTGTTATGCATGTTGATTTAGGCGAATGTCTGAAAAAAGTGTTCAACCCTTATGAAGGACACACGTTGGTGCCTGGCCAGGGGAATACCGTTCGCCTTTCCGCTTTCTGTATAGCCCGCGTTTTTATTGATGGTATACGACACCGCTTTCAGTTCACCGTCCTGACTGACTGCTCTCACCAATTGATTTTAGAGTGGGATTTTCTTTCTTCTGCCCCCACGACTATTTGCTGCGGCTAACGCGTTGTCTACTTCACCGACACGGACTGCACGCTCAACGACGACCCACAGAGGCCACTTTGTTTGGCAGTGGCAGAAGGTACCAAATTACCACCAGGTTAAGAATGAATTGTAACTATTGCCTCTAAAGACATCGACCATGGCGACGTCTTGGTCTTACCATCATTTAGTTGCGTCGGTAAAGGCATCATTCTCGCTTCCGGGGTAGTTAGTTTTTTCAATGGTTCCAGCACTTGTCACCGCCGTGAATACGACATCTGAAAAAAATTCTACTTCCTCAGAACACCTCGGTGTCCAGCGTGATGGATCCCGAGCCTGCGTGCGTCGTGCCACTTCATGCCGTCGCCTCCAATGACAGCCCTTGTGGTGAGCCTGCTTCTTCTTCCGCCTTTACTGCAGCCCTTAGCGACGAGTGGACACCTTCACAGACGCAACAGCTGATTGATTTATTAAAAAAACACGCAAGTTTCTTCGATGTTTACTCCTCGACGTCAGGCCGCACTACTACCACATCGCATCAAATCCACACAGTCGGAACATCTGTTGTACGCCGCCGGCCCTACCGCGTGTCTAATGCTGAGAAAAAAATTATCAAAGAAAACGTAGCTGACATGCTCAAACGAGAGGTAATTCGCCCTTTATCTAGCGCTTGGTCGTCGCTTGTGGTTCTGGTTCGTAAGAAGGATGGCTCCGTGTGCTTTTACGTCGATTACAGGGTGCTCGACAAAATCACTCGCAAGGATTTGTACCCAACGCCTCGCATTGACGACGCTCTTGATTCTCTACAAGGCGCGAACACATTTTCCAGCCTCGAATCTATCTATCTATCTATCTATCTATCTATCTATCTATCTATCTATCTATCTATCTATCTATCTATCTATCTATCTATCTATCTATCTATCTATCTCTATCTCTATCTCTATATCTATCTATCTATCTATCTATCTATCTATCTATCTATCTATCTATCTATCTATCTATCTATCTATCTATCTATCTATCTATCTATCTATCTATCTATCTATCTAGCTATGGCTATTTCGATAATCGTATCGATACCAAAAATGGTATGGCACAACATGGCTGTATGGTGTATATAAGTTACTAGTTATAACATGGAAATAATGACAAGTATGTCAAAAATGTCATGATTTACATTTCATGGTCCTGCCGTTCTTGCGGTGATATCGCTCACATGTCATGTTGCGAAACTGGTATGGTATGACA
Source organism: Rhipicephalus annulatus (assembly GCA_013436015.1). NCBI lineage: Eukaryota > Metazoa > Arthropoda > Arachnida > Ixodida > Ixodidae > Rhipicephalus > Rhipicephalus annulatus. The sequence continues at coordinate 84,943 of WOVY01010319.1, forward strand.
TGATTGCATGGCGAACACAAGCCATGGACACTTACATGAAAATCATAACATGCGTGTCATGTAACAACATGACTACATGCCACACTCATGATGCGCTCGCGGCGGTTTCGCTAGCGTCACATATACCAAATTTGGCATTACGGTAAGTGAATGGCTCACGAGCGTATGTGACCGGTGCAAACACGATAATCATGAGATGCATGTCATGTAACAACACGACTACATGCCACGCTCCCGATGCGCTAGCAGCCGTTTCGCTAGCTTCATTTATACAAAATTCGGTATTACGGAATGTGAATGGAAGACGAAGGTATGATACTGGTGCAAACGTGATAAACAAGAGATGCGTGTCATGTAACAACATTACTACATGCTACGCTCATGACCCGCTCGTGGCCGTTTCGCTAGCTTCGCATGTACCAAACTTGGTTTAACGCGACGCGAAAGAGCGGCATAGGTAAGTAAAAATCTAAACATGATAATCACGAGATGTGTGTCATGTAAAAACATGACTACATGCCACACTCATGATGCGCTCGTGGCCGTTTCGCTACATTCACGTATGCCAAATTTAGTATTACGTGACGCCAATGGACGACAAAGGTATGTGACTGGTACAAACATAATAATCATGGCATAAGTGTCATGTGAGAACATGACTACAGGCCATGGTGAAGGCGCCAATACATTTCGACATGACGCAGTGGGCGTGCTCACCGGCGTTCATTTCGTCGCGTCACGCAGGCGTTGCCCCGCAAGGCACCGGTCCTGCTAACTCGAAGGCGCGCGCTGTGCTAAGTTGCTTTAACGCATGCGCGTTTCAGTGCGTCCGACATCCCTCCGTCACGAAAGGAGGGAGACGCAGTGTTGTCTGGGTAATGAATGCATCGGCATAGAGTGATGTTACTCCATGGCAGCGACATAAAACGCAGCATGTCGCGTTTCACACCGGTGGCCGTCAGGCCGCGTCGACGGACGCTGGTCGCGCCTGGCGTAAGACTATAGAGTGCTCGCATTTTGCTAACGTAGCGTCGCTGTGCCCAGAATGGTTGCGCGTCAACGCTACATGGGAGTATATTGGGCCCTTCATGATACGCTCGCGGCCGTTTTGCTAGCTCCACCGTGGAGATAGGTTTGCACTAGGCTTACCTACTATGCGCAACCGTCTAGGGATGCGACGTCCTCCACTGCTGCTGCGTGCGAAGACGTTGCGGCCGGGTTCGTCGTTTTCTCTGGCATGGTGCAGAAACCATGCACGAAACAGGATAACAACCACAACGGTTTTATTAACCCAAGATGCAGCACAGTGCGACACTCATGGGCTTGCAGGCCGTATAAGGAACTCCGCAAGACCGAGCAAGTACGCTTGCCTAAGGCACTACGACTCCCGCACAAGGGCCGAAGTCGAACGCTCGAACGAGAAGCCGCCTGCTAAGCAGTGCGTCAACCCCTCGTGAAGGCCTGAAAGCATCTGCTGTGACGAGCTAATCGTCGGGCGCAACACAGCTCGTAGAAGAGGAGGATTTCACGCGCGCCAAATGGGAAATGGCGCTGCGTTGTGACGTAGGCCCGCGCAGCGCATCAGCGTAGCGTGCCCGGACATGCCAGCGCGGGAAGAAGCCAACGGTTGACTGGCCCAGACTAAGAGGCGCCCTGGCAGCCATCTTGGCGGATGCCGGCGCTTATGCGCGCCCGGGCTACGCTGCTGGCGCGTGTGCGGCCGCTGGGAATGAGGCGCCGGGTAGGAGGGCGCTTTCGATTCCCACACCACATATACCAAATTTGGTGTTACTTGATGTCAATCGATGGCGAAATATACGACTGGTGCAAATATGATAATCCTGACACGCGTGTAATGTAAGAACATGACAACACACCACGCTCATAGCACGTTCGAGGCCGTTTCGCTAGCTCTACATATACAAAATTCGGTATCACGTGACGTGAATAGATGACGAAGGTAAACGACCCATCCAAATATGATAATCATGACTTGGAAGTCACGTGCGGCATCATGTACCTCTACTTCGTAACGTTGTGCTGCTTTTAATGCGACATATCAGCATTCGTCATTCATGTTTCGCATATTATCGACTCCCACGGTACGTGGGATCTGCCAATTCTTTGTCAACGTTTCCTCAGCACCTACAATGTTTGGATGGCATTCTGACGTGTCTTGCTGCCGCTGGTCTCAAACTCAAAACTGAAAAAAAAGCCGTTTCGCCACAAAAGCTATCAAGGTTTTGGGACACGTGGTGACCAAAGACAGAATTCGGCCGGATAGGGACAAAACTGCTGCGGTGCTTCGCTTTCCACGCCCCGAAAGGCCGAAGGAGTTTCGAAATTTTCTTGGTCTTGCCTCCTATTTTCGCCGTTTTATACGCAAATTCGCATCCATAACGGCTCCACTCCACCAGCTTCTTGCTTCAGCCGTGCCCTTTCTGTGGTCGGAAAAATGTCAAATGGCATTCGACCTGTTAAAGTGTGCCCTCACGTCCGAACCTGAACTCTGTCACTTTGATGAGGCCGCTACGACCATCCTACCTACGCACGCCAGCGGCCACGGTATAGGTGCTACTCTGCTTCAACACGACACCTCTTTACAGGAGAGAGTAGTTGTATATGCCAGTAGAGTACTAACTGCGACCGAAAAGAACTATACCATAGCTGAGCAGGAGTGTTTGGCTGTGGTCTGGTGAGTGCGAAAGTTACATCCCTATCTCCACGGCTGTTATTTCACGATGTTTACGGACCACCGCGCCCTATGCTGGCTTTCCACGCTGAAGAACTTGTCTGAACGCTTGGGTCGGTGGATTCTACGTTTACAGGAGTATGACTTCGATCTCACTTACAAGACAGATAATAATATTAATATAATAAAGATAATAATATTATTATAAATAATAATAATAATATTAATACATTTTATTTCTTTAAATAAAACAGTACATGTGACTAGGCCTGCCAAAGCCAATTGGTGGCTTGAGTGGCAGAGCCTGGCAGACAGCAAAACAAACCAGACGCGTTACAGAAGACGAGCTGCGTCCAGGTGGCTCGGATGTCAGGCGCGCTCGTTCACTAGGTTCCTCCAGGTTCGCCTCCAGGGCCATGGGGAGAATGCAGCTCCAGACTCTGTTCCGGGAACCCATCCCATTCTTGAGGACGGATCCCAGCTCCACTGGCTTGTCGCCACAACCTGTCGACCAGCTTCGCTCGTCTCTTCTGACGATCTTTGGTTTCAGCACTTGTCGATGGTTCTGCAACTTGTCAAGAAAGGTTCGACAACAGACAACACACGACACAAGCAAGTGCCCTTGGTCACCCGACATAAAACCAGACAAAGTATAGTACATCATATACCTAGCTAAGTGTCTATCGGAATTTTGTTCCCTCTACACCAAGAGGCACAGACACAAGACTCTTAAAGTGAGAACTAAACTTTTTTACACGTACAACAACGTAATGAATTAGAATAGAACATAGGGTTGGCTCGTTGAGATCACTCTGGATGAGAGCGCTCAGCTAAGGCCGTGGATGAGGACAAAATTTTGCCCCAAATCACCAGCGAGAAACCGAAAGGTGGAGAAGGTACTAACTAAACGCACGGCTCAATGCGTCTGCATTAGCGTTTAGCTTTCCTTTTTTTGTAGTGAACGTCAAAGTTGCGCTGTTAGAGTATCACGCTCCACCTCAGTAACCGGCCACTTTTAGGCGACGACACCTATTCGGTACCAACAGCTGCTCATACTTGCGACGTTGCACAGGGTAACAAAGATACCGCTTGCTAGGGATTGGTTCCTCACAACTTAGCTCGATATCGTGTTCGATCACCGTCGTGTTTCCGTGACGGTCCAAAAACACGTCTCCAAACTCGGAAACAATCTTCCTCAGGTCCTCCTTCTGGACTTCACTTAACCTAGGCTCTAGGTTCAACTGCTCCAAGGATACCTCCAATCCCTTATCGATTACACCACTAGTGGTCAAAATTTCTACTCACTCTTCCTCTGAAGCATTCAAAAGCAGATTTACGACCACTTGACGTTGAACGTATGGTTTCATCAAGTCACTGTGGTAAATTTTGTTCGGCCGCCTTCCTGATTTCACTACAAAATAGGTATCAGAAAACTTCGATATTATTTTGGCGCGCCCTTCCCAATGAACCTGAAGCTTGTTTCTTTTGGACGGCCGCAGCAGCATTACCTGACTTCCTACTTCAAAAGCGCGCTTCTTCGCCAATTTGTCGTAGTACTCCTTCGACAACACTTGTGCAGCTTTCATGTGGTTTTCCACTAGCGTTTTAATCGAGAGGTCCTCGCGCTGCTCTCGATTGAGCGTTTCTCGATCAACCCTCGACAGCTCGCTCTAACTTTCCACTACAGGCGAGAGCGTTGCACCCCTCCCACTATGACTCAATGGCGCCATGTCGTCTCCCCCTGCTATGGAAACCGCGCCGGTCGCTTCGGCGATGGGCCGCTCGAGTGACTGCTCACATGATTCACACAGAGAATTTCCTCTCTGAGGTTCCGTAGACTCGCCGCCAAGGTCACGTGATAGTTCAACACATTGAACAAGTTCAAGCTCCTGCGAAAGCTTCCGCACTTGCGATCGCGTGAGGGCCCTGTTAAGAATCTACTTGCCGTAAACACTATAAGTCTACCAGCAAGACACGCAAGCAAATTTTAACACTCCCGTGTTTACTCCCTCCGCATTAACATTGGTTTCAAAGCACTTCAACTTTACTTGAAACAATCAAAGCTCACTTCATGCTTCACACAGCCCTTCTCTTAACTACTACAACCTGAGCTAGAGTAGTCTGATGAACTGAGGGGAAAACATCAGGCCCTCACCGCATCGATGTCGCTGACGCCGGCCGATCCCGCAGCTGCCAATCACTGTGTGTGAAGCGTGCCTCCGACGACGGTACAAAGGGCGCCACGAATCTCACCGCTGCAGCCACTGTTCTGAAAGACGGCGACGCCAACAAGGTGCCGAAGGCGCCACTGCTTCGAACTCCGCCGGGAAGGTCCACAGCCGTTTGGTAGCGTAGGTTTGCCAGCTCGTGACTACTTCTGCGCATACCTGAGAGACGAGTGGACGAGACGACGGTGAGTTAAACAAGGTTTATGTACAGCATATATACAGAGGCATTACAAATTCGGCACTGGGGCCGACAGCTCAGAGACCCGAAGAGCCGAGCTCTGCTCTCTAACACATACGTCTACTGCTCGAGATGCGCCGCAGGTCTTTTATATGCACCGGGTGGATTCTTTGAGAACCAGAAGCGCCATTGGTCGTGAGGTCAGAATCCTCCAAAGGGGCGCTGCTGGGCCGCGTCATTCTCATCGAATCTGGAGCCGCTGCACTGCACCTGGCTGCATCCAAGGACGAGTGACGTCGCCACGCATTGCGTCAGACTCGCCAGACAGGAAGTCGCCGATTGCTTCGACGGGCTCGCTGGCTGAGGTGACTCACTGTGCCTGTGCGGCAGAAAGGCACCGCCACGTGATGACGCCGTTCAGTTGTTCGCGTCAGGCGGGCTCGCGGGCTGGCCTTGACACAGATTGCCTTTTTCAGAGGCATGGACGTTCGCTGTGGACTCGCAGGCATAACAGGGGGAAGTACATTGAATCAGGTTAGTAAATGATGGGCTCGTATTCTAGTTCCATACTTTGTTGAACACCGCGGCCTCCAGTAACGTACTTTGGGCCTTGAAAAACGAGAAGTAATACATGGAACCAGGAATTCTTTGGACGAGAAATGTTACAAAACAACCGTTTGAATTCACAGATCATTGAAGTTTGGCATAAACAGCGTTTTGAAAATGTCTTTCTCAGAAATAATGTTCAGGTCGTAAGATATATTTTTTAAAATCGAACGCTATATTCTGTTCATTTTATTGTGTTATCGGACAGCACAGTGTCCTTAAATGGTTATTCCGTAACGCAGTATACTGTAACCTAAAACGTGTGCTATCATCTTACATACTGAAAACGGCATGTTGTATCTTATGTTATATAATATACATGACACAGCGCGAAGTCTTTTGCAACATAAGAGAGATGACTATTCGAGGAAAGGTCGCTGTCAATGTATATGCCAAGGTATTTCCCAACAGATGAATACTGTAATGGACTACAAGAGCAGGATGAACAGTAAGAACAATGCAAAATGAAAGGATAGTCAAGGGTTAATTTCTTCAGTGGATTATGGAGGCATATTAGATTAGCTCTAAACACATTTATATTGATAAGGGTATCTCGAAACCAATAAATGGCTTTAGTGGCAGCTGACTGAAGAAGAGTAATCGCCTCATAAAAGTTGTTTGCAGTCGTCACGATCACAGTGTCGTCGGCGTATTGATATAGAGAAACCGGTATCGCGCTCTGAAGGTAATTTACAAAAATATTGAATAGCAGTGGACTAAAAATTGACCTCTGTGGAACGCCGGTTTTGATGATTCGGAACGCGCTGTGAAATTGTTCAACATATACAAGTTGACGCCTGCCTTGGAGGAAATTTGCCAACAAAGACCAGAAAGCACCCCTAAACCCTAACTGAAAAAGTTTATCCAACAACAAGGTATAATGGACATTGCCGAAAGCCTAGCTGCAGTCAAGAAGGAACACACAGGCAACTTTGTTGTTATCAAGCGCCTCATTCAACTGATCAGAGAAGTCTTCCAATAGCGTCTGAGTGCATTTCCCCTGTCGAAAGCCATACTGGCAAGGCGATAAGATGTTGTAGCTATCGAGAAAGCTGGTCATCGTTAACAACAGATACAAAACACCAAGACGCCGACGCCCTTTCGCGCGGCCCACTACCGAATATCCAGCTCAGCATCGCTCAATGTTCGGCCATCACTTCTACTGCAGCGCACACATGCTCACCTCAATAGACAAGCTATTCTAGGACGACAAGCGCGCATTGCGCTTCTGCCAGTGGTCTGTATCCGTACAGTAGGCGTATTATGGACCAGCTCTCAGGTGCTTCCCAACTACCTAACGTGCGGCATCGTCGTTAACTCTTGCAATTTAAGCTGGAGAATAGAGTTCTGTACCATCACATCTACCACCCAGATAGTCAACGCTGGGTTCCCGTGCTACCACGCTCTCTTCGACTTGACGTGCTTAAAGCCTTCCACAACAACTTGGCTGCTGGACATTTTGGTATTCATAAAACTCACGAACACATTCGAAGTCGCTTTTACTGGCCTAGTATTTCTACTAGCACCGTGTGCTACGTTGGTCCCTGTGTCCCATGCCAGCGTCGTAAAAACCAGACAACTGCACTGGCTGGGCCTCTGCAGCCACTTCCGTGCCCCACAATGCCATTTGAGGTTATAGGTATTGACTTTTACGGCCCTCTTCTCGTCACATCTACTGGCAAGTGAGGGATAGTGACCGCCGTAGACCACTTGACACGCTACGCTGAGACAGCGTTTGTATCAACTGCCTATGCATCGGAAGTTGTCAATTTCGTTCTGCAGGCTATCATTCTGCGCCATGGAGCCCCTCGTATAATTGCTGAGTGACCGTGGAAAGGTGTTCCTGTCAGAAGTGCTAAATGAAGTATTGCACACCTCTGGGATAACACACAAGACAGCTTCAAGCTACCACCCTCAGACCAACAGTCTCACCATGAGATTGCGCCGTACTCTTGCTGGTATGATAGCCGTCTACATAAGTCCAGACAACAAAAACTGAGTTACTAATCTGCCATTCCTCCCCTTTGCCTACAACACGACCTTTCAGTGCACAACCGAATATTCGTCGTTCTACCTTGTTTATGGACGCTCCCCTACTTTTTTTCTCGACGTTTTCTTTTTCAACAGTGACGCCAACTCGTTTCCGTATTCCAGCGAGAAATACATTTCAAGACTAGCCCGGTGTCACGATCATGCTCGCATCAACGCGGAAGCGTGATAGCAAGACCGAAAAGTCATTTATAACGCATCCCATTGCCTTGTATTTTTCCGACCTGGTAACGAGGTGCTTCTGTTCACACCTATTCATACACCTGCTTTGTGTGACAAATATCAGCCACACTTCATCGGGCTTTGGATAGTTATCGAGCAGACTTCGCCCATTATTTATTGTGTGACCCCACTTGTCATCCCAACAGACCGCCGTCACCACACCACAGAGATCGTGCACGTGTCTCTCATGAAGCCTTTCAGGTGACGTTCTCTATCACATTTCCACTAAGCCATTCCACTAAACAACATTCTTCGTTTACGCAGGTTGGTTGAGCACTGTTTTGTATTATCAGTTTGCTTTTTTGTTGCTGTGGTCGCTGCTGCCAATAGTTCAACTGTTTAGGTTTTGCATGATGCCCTCTAAAGTAGAATTGGCGCGTGGAGTGCAACAGCTTCACACTGAGATCTCGCAGCTTCGTGAAAGTGTGTCAGTCATGAATGCTTTCTGCGAGAAAATGAAAAGGAAACAAGACTCTGTCACTGCTGAAAACAAGTCCCTACAGAAACTTAATGATCAGCTGACTGCTAAAATAACCGACATGGAACAGCATTCATGAATAAACAACATCGAGATAAAGGGTATGCCCTCTAAGAAAGGTGAAGACTGCACCACCATTCTTCAAAAAATGGACGATCTAATCGGATGTCCTATAAGTCCCGCTGATATTGATGCAATTCACCGTGTGTCTGCGAAAAAGGGCACAAACATAATAGCTTGATTCTGTTCCCGGAACAAGGAAAACGAATTTCTGAGTAAAGCACGCAAGGCTTGCCTAACAACCCAGACACTCGGCTTTCCTCAGTCAGAAAGTGCAAGCGTATACATAAATGACCATCTGACGCCTAAGAACAAGATACTGTTCGCACAAGCGCTCTTCCTGAAAAGAGAAAAACACTGAAAATTTCTACGGGTTGACAATGGTCGTATAAAGGCACAAAAAACTGAGGATAGCAGAGTTCACATTATCACCAACATTCAGTGTCTGCCTGTTATTACGGAATTGTCACTAATCATCAACCGAACTGCGGTTATCAAACTAACATGGCATTGAAGGATTATGTGTCACTAGATAAAATAGGCGCAGTATTCTTGATGTGTAAAAATAGCACAAAGTTCATTCATTTTATTGCCACAATCGGCACGTAATAAGGTAGATCAAGTAAGCGCTTTCTTGACAACTCTGTTCTGAACCTGAATATCTTATGATAACTGAGACATGGTACCGAAATAAAACGGAAGCTTTAATGATACCTGGCTATTCAACTTACTTTTTGAACCGTGCAAGAAAAATGGGTGGTGGGTGTTGTTGATAGCTAAGAATTCCATAAAAATTTATTTTATTCAAGAATTTTCCCGCATCACTGATGATTATGAAGTTCTGACTACAAAGTGACCATTCCTATATTGGTGTTTTATATCGCCCTCCTAGTGGCAATAAGTCAAATTTCCTAGAATTCTTAGATTCATACTTAGGTTGGGCTGGTGGCACTGGTTGTAAGCTAGTCCTTGCAGGTGATTTAAATATTGACCTTGCTAAATCACCCAGTCACAGTTTGAGCGGTGTCACAAAATTGAATCCAATGGCTTTGCTAACGTTATCGCCACTCCGACTCGTATTGAACAAAATAACGCTACATTACTCGAGGTGTTCATTACTAACATAGAAGCTACAAACTCTTTATCTGGCGTACTGAGTGCACCTATTAGTGACCATCTTCCCATATTCATGGTTACAAACGAAACAGCATGTCTTTCTCAGTCTCAACAAAAACAATCAATAGTTCTTCAAATTATTGATCACACTATCTGCATTTCGCAGACAGATATCGTTGACTGATTGTTTAGACGTTATTTGTGAGCAGGAACCTGATCGTGCCTACAACTGTTTCCACGAAAAACTAACGAAAATTCATAAGCAATGCTTTCAGTACAAAGAAAAAAGGCCTGCGCGCAGAGCTAAAACATCTTAGGTTACTGTTATGTCCGGTGTTGTCGTCTTCCCATAGACGTACGCGTTGGTCACGGTAGTCCAAAAAGCTCAGACAGCCTCGAACGGTTAAAAACAACTTTATTCTTATTTGGATGGAGGCGGCGGCCGAACTGCTGGGGGAAATGACGATGCCTCGTTTCCGCCAAGCGGGGCAAGCGGAGGAGTCAACATCTGGAAGCAGTTTCAGCAACCGGTCCTTCGCAGGTTCCGAGGCTCGCTCGTGACACAGGCGTGCTTGGAACACATCTCCTCCCTCCTTAGCTTGTCGCTTGGAAGCGATCTGGGGGCGGCCGTGGGCGCGTGGACGCTCTGGACGCACTAGGAAGAGAAGCCTCCGCTTAATCATATAGTGGTTTTGGGACGTTAAACCCCACATATCAATCAATCAAGAGAAGCCTCCGCTCGCTGGGTGTCGTTTCTCTTGTGTTCAGGGCCGGCGGGCGGCGGCGCCGATTCATCTGGTGCGAGATGCCAGGCTAAGTGGAACGAAGCTTCCGTCGAGGTGGCTGCTTGAATGGAAGGTTTCCTTGGCAAATTACCTGAACGGCGTAGCTGATTAAGGTGACGGCGTGTGGCCTTTCCACCAATGTCGACGAGCCATGACCGCAAACCTATGCGTTTGAGTGCCGTCGCTTCAACCCATCCGGGCTTTCTGTGGAACTGGCGGGCGTATATGCGCTGTCCACTTTCAATTCTCCTGCTACACTTGAGCTTTTCTTCCTCCGACGGTGCTTTCGCTGAGAGCTCCGGGAGAATTGCTGTCAGCTGGTTTCTCATTTCTCGTCCGAACATCAATTTCGCTGGCGTTTGATCAGTTGTGCTTTGAACAGTGTTGTGCTGTCTGAAGAGAGAGCGCGCGATGCGGCGTTGCATTGTCCCAGTCTGGTCTTTAGTAAGGGCGCGTTTTAGCTCAGCCACGTAGCGCTCGGCTTGTCCGTTCGTAGCCGGGTGGTAAGGAGCTGATGTAACAGACGAGACGCCGTTGTCGCTGTAAAACTTGAGAATCTTCGTGGACACAAACGGAGTGCCGTTGTCCGAGACCACCTTGCGCGGTAGGCCAAACGTTGCAAACAACGACCGCAGAGTGTCGATAACTGCTGCCGATGTCGTTGTAGCCGTTTGTTTTACCTCCAGCCACTTGGTGTATGCGTCTATAACCACCAGGAACGAACACCCTTCGATAGGTCCAGCAAAATCAATGTGCAGGGTGTGCCAAGGCGTGTCTGGTCTTTCCCATTCAGGAATAGGGGCTCTTGGCGGGCTTCTGTGGTTGCATTCCAAGGCTGGCAATCGTGAACTGTTAATTCTATATCATGGTCGATACCAGGCAACCACATATAACTTCTAGCGCACTTTTTCATGACAACAATGCCTCGATGACCTGCGTGGACAAGCGACATGGCCTGTTCGCGAAGTGCCTGCTGGAATTACAACTCTTGATCCCAAGGTGACGCAACCGCCATGAGTGCTCAACTCCGCAGCTCGCTTGCGGTAAGCGTTGAAGTGTTCACCCTTTAGCTTCTGTATGTTGCCTTCTTGTACAGCTGCGTAGACTTACTTCAAGACAGTGCACTCCAGCGTTGATGCTGCTACCAGTGTCAGCTGTTAGCGGAGGGTTCGGCAGCGCCTCGAACATGAGTATATCACCCGGCGGGGGTGGTTCATCTATTGTGGTGTCTAGCGGCAGGCGGCTTAGTGCGTCGGCGTTCTGGTGTTTCTTCCCAGTGCGATGTACGAGTTCGTAATCGTACGCCGACATCTTGATGCACCATCGTGTCATTAGTGGTGACAATGTCTGTGGCATTGGCTTCTGGGGACCCATAATACCCAAAAAGGGCTGGTGATCTGTTATGAAAGTCACTTTCCTGCCGGTAATGTACTGCCGAAAGTGATCTGCTGCGTAGACGATGGCAAGTTCCTCTTTATCTAGCTGGGAATAATTCCTCGCTGCCTGCGATAGGGTGCGCGAAGCAAAAGCGATCGGGGCTTCCCGTCCATGGTCGTCAACTTGGGAGAGGACTGCTCCTACTCTGTATGGTGATGCGTCACAGGCTAGCAGTAGGGGTCTCCTTTCGTCGTAGTGTCGCAGAACAGTAGACTTGCGAAGTAGTTGCTTAAGGGCAACAAATGACTCTTGGTGGTGTGGCGACCAAGTCCATGGGACTTCTTTCTGCAGGACCTGATATAGATCGGTTGCCACTGTAGCTCGATGTTCTAAGAACCGGTAGTAGAACGTCAATAGCCCTAAAAACGACTGCAGTTCTTGCTTTTTAGTATGCGCTCGTGCTTCGGTGATTGCACGCACTTTGTCTTCAATGGGATGGATACCCTGCGCGTCAATTTGATGTCCAAGAAACTTCACTTCAGGCACCTCAAAAACACAATTTTTTACTGATGCGCAAATTAGCATTTGCTAGCCTTTCCAAAATGAGCTCCAAGCGTTCTGTGTGCTCTTCATTGGAGGCGCCACTGACAATAACATCGTCCAAGTAGACGCAAACACCTGGGAACCCGCTAAGTGTAGACTCCATAAATTTCTGGAAGATTGCTGACGCTGCAGATATTCCGAATGGTAGCCTTTTAACTTTGTAAAGACCCTTTTTAGTGTTTATCGTGAGGCAGTTGAGACGTTGATTCGCTCACCTTCAGCTGCTGGTAGGCTTGTGTCAAGTCCAAGGTGCTGAAGATTTTTCCACCACGAAACGTGCTAAAAACCTCTTCCGGTGTCGGCATTGGGTAGGAAGATGCTTTTGTCGCCAGGTTGACAGTGTTCAAGTAGTCTCCGCAGAGGCGTAGGGTACCGTTCTTCTTTCGGACGACAACGAGTGGTGTAGCTCATTCCGAATGTTGCGTCGGTTCGATGATCCCTTGTTTCTGCAGTCGGTCAAGCTCATTCTCGACTGACTTTCGTAGGGCGAAAGGCACCAACCTAGCTTTCAAAAATTTCGGCGTCGCATCCTCCCGCAGCTCCAGTGTGACCGGAGGTCCGTTGTTCCCTGGTATTTCTTCGGAGAAAACCGCTTTGTACTTATCTTGAAGCTGCTCCACTGACGGGTAACTGAGTGTGTGGTGAACTCCGCCAATGACCACTCCAAGGGGGGTGAACCAATTTCGTCCTAAAAGGCTTGATCCAGAACCACGGACGACTAGCAAGGGGAGCGGATGGGTCTGCCTATTGTAGTACACGTCTACGTTGGCACATCCCAGCAGTGGAAGGGAATGTCGGACCACGTTCTCAGCTGCGTGTCGTCTTGCTGGAGAGCTGGCGCGTTCTCACGCCAAGTAGCGCGAAAAGTGTTCTCGCTGATGAGCGTACATGCTGCTCCGGAATCCACCTCAAACCTGATAGGGCGCTGGTGTACCACTATTTCAGTTGTAATCTTCGGTCTCGTTCCGAGGTTCACAACGGCGTTTAAGTCATATAGTGCCGATGACGTTAGTGCTGTTCGGCTTGTATCTTGCGTCTGGCCCTCCTGTGCGTCGACATTGTTGTTCCGTTGCACTGAAGTATTCGGTCTGAGCTGTTTGCGCTTCGAGATGCATGCCCTTTCAATGTGTCCCAGTTTTTGACAAAAATTGCAGGTCGCTGTCTTGTATCGACATACCTGGGGATTGTGCATGTCGTCGCATCGCCAACAGCGCTGTGTCTTTCTGCTTGATTTCACCTTAGACGTGGAATGACCTGACTGCTGACTGGTGTTATGCACCGGCTCGACGTTCCGACGAATATCTTTCTGCGGGTGACCGGCGCTCTCCGCTCGTTGGGCGATGTCGTAGGCTTTGGAGAAGGTGAGACAAGTCTCCGCGAACAGGCGTTGTTGTAGGCCTGCGTCACGCAGTCCGCACACAAAACGGTCACGCAACATAACGTCCAAGGAGAGCATAGTGGTGTTAGCAGGTGTGGCAGTCGATCCTCCCTCCTGCACAGTAGCTGCAGCTGTCGCGGTCAACGTCCCGAAATTGCAGTCAGCAGCGAGCTTTTTGAGAACCGCTACGTATTCGGCCACTTTTTCGCCTTCCAGTTGGTCTCGTCGTCGGAAGCGGGCTCGACAGTAGACCTCCGATGGCCTTGGGTCATAGTGCTCTTGTAGCGCTGCTACGATGACGTCGTAGTCAACGCCTGCTGGAGTGCGTGGCTGAATCAGGGCACAGACTGTGTCGTATGTCTGCTCCTCACACAGCGTTAGCAGGTTGGCCCTCTTCATTGCTGCATCAGTGATGTTGTTAGCCTCGAAGTAAAATTGCAGGCGTCCAAACCACGTTGACCATGATGAGCCGTTGAATTCGGGTGGCCAAATTGGGAGCCCGTGCGTAGCCATAGCTTGTCAATATCGTTGCGAAGCGTTGGTTCAAATCCACTTCCTCGTCGCCACTGTTATGTCCGGTGTTGTCGTCGGCCCATAGACGTACGCGTTGGTCGCGGTAGTCCAAAAAAGTCAGACAGCCTCGAACGGCTAAAAACAAGTTTATTCCTATTCGGATGGAGGCGGCGGCCGAACTGCCGGAGGAAACGACGGTGGCTCGTTTGCGCCGAGCGGGGGAAGGGAAGGAGTCAACATCTGGAAGCAGTTTCAGCAACCGGTCATTTGCGGGTTCGGAGCGCTCGTGACACAGGGGTGCTTGGAACACTACAGTTACTAAATCTTGCATCAAGGAAACAAAACATAAAAATAAACTATTCGAACACTTTTTGAAAAATAGGAATGAAGAGACGCTAAAACGTTTCAAAGATCAAAGAAACAAAGTTAATAGTATGCTGCGCCACGAAAAGCGAAAGTACCTAAACAGCACTTTCAACAATGAAGTAATGAACAAATCGGAGCTAGCTTGGTCAAGACTGAATGAGTTCCTTGGCCGTAAAGGTAACAACTTTCGGCCCACTGAGCTTGTGGTTAACGGTAGCACTATTCGCAATGCTGATTTAGCTAACGTGTTCATTGACTATTTTGTGTCCTTAACAAGAAGAGCGTACAAGCCAGATTGTACTACATATTTATCAGACAGTACTCCTGAGAGCGCGTTTTTGGCGCCGACAGTAGCCAGCGAAATCGCCCACGTTTTCTCTTCTGTAAAGAACAGCACATGTTGACGTATGCGATATTCTGATTAAACCCATTAAACACGTGCTGGACACGTGCTGGAATTATTAGAACATATCTTCAACCTGGTACTTTCAACTGGAATCTTTCCACAGAAACTGCAAGTGGCGAAAGTATTCGTGTTGTACAAGGCAGGGGATAAGAACTCGCATACGAACTACCGGCCTATAACTATACTACCAGTAATATCAAAAGGTTTAGAAAAACTGATACACAAACGTATGATTTCCTTTTTTAGATAAACACGATATCATCACTTCATCACAATTTGGATTGACGAAAGGCCGCACAACTGAGCATGCTCTCTCAGCACAGAAGGAATTCATATTAGATGCTTTTCAACGTCAACTACACACACTAGGTACCTTTATAAATTACTCAAAGGCAATCGATACTAGAAATCATGTCACAATTTTACAGAAATGCAATCACTACGGCTTCCGCGGTGTCTTTCTGAAATTAATTGAGTCTTACCTAAAGTATCGTCAGCAGATGGTGGTCATCAATGATCACACCTCCAATTTACAAGCAATTTCAGCAGGTGTGCCCCAAGGCAGTATCCTGGGACCCCTTTTATTTTGCGTATATAATAATGATATCGTAAACATTGACGCATCTGAAAAGAATGTTATATACGCAAATGACACAACCTTACTTGTCACTGCTCAACACTATAAAGATTTAATCAATGACGCAAACCAGGTAATAATAAAGCTAGAGTCCTGGACATGCAACAATACTTTAAAATTAAACTCTTCAAACACGAGAGCTGTTCACTTTAGGCCTAGAAATAAACCTCTACCTTTGCATGCCCCGTTAATGCTCGGCACCTCGGAACTTCAGATAGTACCAAGTGTTAAATGTCTAGGTGTAATCTTCGATGAACATATGTCACGGAATTCCCACATTGAAAAGCTGTTTTCGAGTTCATCCAGATTAACTCGAATCTTGTCTAGGATGCGCTTCCTGCTTCCTTTTCTTTATTTATTAATTAATTTATTTATTTACACTTATACCTACAGCGCCCTCTGGGGGCATTGTTTTAGTGGTGTTTACAAATTCAAAGATCAGTTAAATCAGTGGGGACAAGTGGAATTGCACGGCCCTAAAAAATAAAAACAAATCAAAAATACCTAAATCACAGCATAGAATATTATTGTGTGACCACATACTTCTTTAAAAAGGAAGAAAACGCTGTAAAAGGGGCGGTCACAATGTTTCTTGGAAGACTGCTTTATTCGTGACTAGTTTTAAGAAAGAAAGTATTTGCATACGTTGATGTTCGGCACATATATTCACACGCTTTCAAAGAATGGTGCCGTCGTGATGAGATGTATGTTGGTGGTCTGATGTATTTGTTTTTATCGATCCCAGTTTTTCGTTTATTAGGTTGTAGAAAAGACATAGCCTGATATATTTACGCCTTGAGGAGCCTAACGGCCAACCAAGTGAACTAACAATTTCGCTAGACCTTCTGGTGAAGTCGTAATCACCCGTCACCAACCGGACGGCACGTTTCTGAATGTGCTCCAATGCATCAATATTTAACTTTGTGGCCGGGTCCCAGGCAGTGCAAGCATATTCTAAAATTGGGCGCACATTTGAAACGTAAAGCACTTGTTTAAGAACAAAGGGGGCGGTTCTGAAATTGCGCCGTAGGAAGTTCAGCATGCGACTGGCTTTAACTGATACCATGCGAACATGATCATTCCACGATAGTGTGCTGTTGATGACAACGCCAAGATACTTGTATTCATTTACTACGGATAATGGTATCCTTTCCTTGAAGTATTTTGTGATAAAAGGCTGTTTTTTTAGGTAAACCTAACGACACAGCACTTTGACACGTTAAGCTGCATTTTGCATGTACTGCTCTATGCTATTACTGAGTCAAAGTCTTTCTGCAGTTGTTCGAAATCTTGAGTGCACCTAATTTCACAATATATGCAGCAGTAATCTGCGTACAACCTCACTTGACTGTCCACGCATCCAGCAAGATCATTTATATAAATCAAAAAGAGAAGCAGCCCCAGGACGGAGCCTTGTGCCACTCCTGAAATGAATTCTACATGTGCCGACGACGCGCTATTGATGATGGTGCATTGTTTGCTGCATGAGAGATAAGCTTGTAGCCATGCCAGTGTGTTAGCAGATATATTGAGACATGATAATTTCAGTAAAAGGAGCGAGTGTGTAACAGTCTCAAAAGCCTTGGTAATGTAAAAAATGCAATCAATTTGGCTACCGGAATGTAACGCTGCGGCAATGTCATGTGTAAATTCTAGAAGTTGCGGATCCCAGGAAAACCCTTTCCGGAAACCGTGCTGTGTTGGACAGAAGAAATTCTTAGTCTGAAGATGCTTTGCCAAGTTCGAGTATACAATATGCTGAAGTGTCTTACAGGATACACACGTTAACGAAATGGGCCGATAGTTGCAAGCACTTGACTTGTCACCACTCTTGAAAATAGGAAATACATTTGCTCGTTTACAGTCATCAGGTAATGCACCCTGTGATAAAAAAATTCTGAACACAGCTGTAAGAAATGGGCTCATTGAAAGGGCACAGTGCCTCAAAATAAAGTTTGTGATTTGATCTGGCCCTGATGCCGAGTTCGCACAAAGGTATTTTGAAAGAGATGCAACACCTTGTTCTGAAACACAAAACTCCGCCATTTCCGATAACGTTACTGTGTTTCACATTGTAGTTTGAACCGCTGACGAAACCGAAAACACAGACTGAAAGTACCGGTTAAAACATCCAGCTTTACTTGTACTGCCCGACAAGAATTTATTACCATCGTTTATATCAAGAATACCACCAGGAACCTTTTTCTTTATTTTAACGTATTTCCGGACGAGTTTCAGGTTAGTTTTCACCTTAATACTCAGATCACTCAAGTATGCTCTCTCTGCTTTCCTCAGATATTGGGTTATCTTCTTACCAAGTAGTTTCATCTGTTTGTATGTTTCAAAGTCTGACGTGTGGCAATATTTGCAATAGAGACGATCTTTTTTGTTTATTAGCAGTCAGAGATCCTTATTTAGCCATTGTTTATCATTTTGTTGCTTGGCTGATATGACTCGCGATGGTATGAAATTTTGAGTTAGAGATAACAGTTTTGTTTTTAGCTCATTCCACAAGCCATTCACGTCAGAACACTAGCATAGTTCTCAAAACTCACGTGAATGAGTGTCTAGCTTTGTTGAAATAGAAGCGTACTCTCCTTTTTCATATAAAACACCTTTCTGGACCCCGAAGCTCGTTGTTGAGCGACAGCTAAGCACATTTTAACAAGGTCAACTTCGTGATCACTAATACCTGGTAACGTAACAACAGAGGAAGCAAGCGTTTGATCATTGCAAAACAAAAAACAGGTCTAATACGTTTGCACTAGTACTGCACACCCTCGTCGGTTGTCACAAGCTGATATAACTGATGACCATTCACGATTTCTTGAAAAACTTTATGTAGCAGTGACTCACTGTGAATTATCGGTTTGAATGAGGAACATGCAACATCGAGTAGGTTAAAATCACCGGCAACTATTATGTATGTTGTATTTAGGGTTGACAAAATATTGCTTAAAGTAAGTAAAGGTTCGGGTGCTATATTACTAGGGGGCCTGCAGAAGGAAGCAACAGCCACAGTTGAGCCACCGCTCAGCATAACCTCACACCACAATGATTCACACAAGTCACTAACATCATGAATACGAACGCTACTGATACTAATATGGATCATTAGAAATGTACCACCTCCGTGCGCCGTGCGGTCCCTTCGGTATACTGCATAGGTTGACGGAAAGAATTCATGATCTGCGATGGTGGTATCGAGCCAAGATTCCGTGCCAAAAACTATGTGTGCTTTAGTCATGTCTAAAAATGAAAGCAATTTTGTTCTTTTGTTTTAGTTAACTACGATGCTCGTTAGTTCAATTTTCTCAATTATTTTATCAGTATAACGGGATTTCGAGGTTATTGCTATCTACAACTAGGCACAACTCTTATCTTCTGTCACAAAACGAGCGCTCAAAAAGGGCGCGCCGCCAAATTCCCGTGACGAAGCGCCAGAGTGACGCCGCAAGGTCAACCATAAAAAAAGAAAACAAACATCCAATGACTCCCCGGGCGCGCGCCTCTCCTCTCGGAAGCGTAGGTTCGCCGACGAACTTCTTCACCCCACATTGGCGGCTGAGCAAGCTCTGGAAATTTCTAGATGGAAAGGGGCGTGGTGATGTCGGGTTGAGTCATCCGTCGCGGACGGCCTTCGAACCGTCTCGCCCTCTCCCCAGCCTTCGCTGCGCATCGCGCCAACGAAATGCTGAGAACTTTCTGGAATCTCGCGCGGAAGGTATTTAATCGAGCAGCCGAGACGAGAGATCAGGAGGAGAAGACGGAAGTTAGCGCCAGAGCGCGTAGAGATTCCGCCGCGTTGTCGGCGAAGGTTTTGTCCGTAGAGACAAAGCAGGAGGAGAAGATGATGTCCACCTAAGGGGTGACGACTCGAGCTACAAGCAAGAGTGTGTGTTTACCGCTATCGAGCGAGGACGCGTGGCAACAGTTGCGTGTGGGAAGCCGACGTGTTTCCGGCGAAGAAGTTTGGAGCCTGGAAAACGGTCAAGTGAAGAAGCGAGGTTTCCTGGAAGAGAAACTTCGGGAGCACTTGAAGACGCGAGGTTTCCTGGAAGAGAAACTTTGGGAGCAGCAGAACGACAGAGGTTTCTGCAAGAGAAACTTTGGGGGCAGCAGAATGACAACAATGCTGGACTTTGAGTGAGTGATGCTCGGAAGAGTATCATCCAGACTTTTGTTCCAAGAACTTTGGACTGAATAGGTTTTCTATCTCTTTAGTCTTTCAGTGTCTTGGTTGTTCAATGCATGCGACTGCATTGTAGTGCGTATTGTTGTCTCTGTCCATCGTTTCGAGTGTGGCTGATTGTACTGTGTAGTACGTTGTTTGATTGGTGACATATTGTACTCAACTATTGTGGAGTGTGCATACTTGTGTTTTGTTTTCGATCTGCCATCATTGAGAATATAATTTTGTTTGTTTATCAACTCTCGGCTCTGATTTGTTCTTTGGGCCACAGCCAGCGTCAGCTGGCGCGCCAAAAAGGACCACTTCTAAATTGTCCACGCTTTCGTGGTGCGGTTCGGGGAGCCTGATACTTCGGCCCTTGAAATTAGCCCGGCAATCGCCTCCCTAAATAACAGGACCAGTGACAATTAATCTGGCGTCCGCGACAGGACCTTTTGATGCACAGTGTGTCCAAAGTAGTGAGAAAGAGCCTCGAGTTGGTAATAGTGCTATCGGAACGATTCTGTGTGTTGCTCAGTGTTCTCGTTAACGAGTGCAGGAGAGTGTTCTGATAGACTGGTTTAGGCAGATAATTTTCGCAAGCGGCAAGACATTATTTGCGAAAGACAATGGATCTCGAAAAGTTAGTCGCTCTTGGTGAGAAGATGGGTCTTTCTGGCGCCGAACTACACAAGTGGGTAAGCCAGAAGGAGAAAGAGGCGGTGGAGAGATAGAGGTTGGCAGCTGAGAGGGCCAAAGAAGAAAAGGCAGCTGAGCTGAAAAGAGAAAGGCTGGCCGCTGAAAGGGCGAAGGAAGAAAGAGAGCAACAAATGAAGTTGGAGTTGGAGAGAGAAAAGCTGGCAGCTGAAAGGGCGAAAGAAGAAAGAGAGGCAAAGGAGCGACAGCTGAGAGAAGAAAGAGAGCAGCAATTGAAGTTGGAGCTGGAGAGAGAAAGACAGGCGGCTGAGAGGGCGAAAGAAGAAAGAGAGGAAAGAGAACGGCAGTGACAGCACGAGATAGAACTCGAGCGGCTCCGTTTGCAACAGCGAAGTGAAACTCCCGTCCAAGCTAGAGTTGAAAGCAGCGAACGGGAAGATCATGGCTTCCGCTTGAACCCAAGCAAGCTGCTCGTAGCGTTTGTTGATAGGAAGGACGACCTTGACGCGTACCTTCACCGATTTAAGATGATTGCACGGAGCCAGAATTGGCCGGAACATCAAAGGGCAACTGCTTTGAGTACTGGCTTGAGTGGTGAAGCGCTCAGTGTGTACAGTAGGCTGACGCCGACCGACGCAGCCAACTATGCAAAGATGAAAGTTGAAGCGATTTAAATTTACTGTGGAAGGATTCCGGGACAGATTTCGGACAGGAAAGCCAGCTGATGGTGAGATGGCTACGCAGTATGGCGCCCGACTTCACCATTATTTCGACAGATGAATTGAACTTTCAGGTACAGCGCAGGAGTACGATGAGCTTAGAGAGCTCCTAATTAGAGAACAATTTCTTACTAGTTTCCACCCAAGCCTGCGCTGTACTTGAAAGAGAGGAGAGCTAAGTCACTTGAAGACATGCTTGAATAGGCTGATCAATTCTTGGAAGCGCAAGGTGGCACTAATTTGGCCAAGGTCAAGAAGGAGTGGCCCGAAGATTCGAAGAAATCGGCTTCTGAAGAAAAGAAGCGTGCACCGGAGAGCATTCCGCGATGTTTTCTGTGTAACCGAGTGGGTCATCGCGCGAAAAACTGTTGAACGAACTTTACGAGCCCTACGGTATTAAAATGTTTCAAGTGTGGTCAGACTGGGTACAAAGCAGACGCATGTCGTAACGGAGCGAGTCAAACTCACCAGGTATGCTGTGTGCTAGCAGCACAGAAATTCGATGATAATGCCGTCACTGATAGATTCGTAGAGTTGAAAAATGGGGAGAAAATTCCTATTGTGGGTGCTGTAATGACAAAACAGCCAACCGGTGTCACGAAGAGAATGCCAACGCTGCCTGGAAAAGTTGCGGGCAAGAAGATTACGGTGTTAAGAGACACCGGTAGCTCCACGGTTATCGTGCGGAGAAATTTGGTACGGGAAAGTGAGTTGACAGGCAGAACAAAACCGGTTTGCCTAATTGACCGTACGGTTCGAATGCTTCCCGAAGCAGAGATTGAGGTTGAAACCCCGTACTTCAGCGGGAAGGTTACGGCTCTATGCATGACGACCCCCCTGTACGACCTCGTCATCGGAAACATCGACGGGGCGCGAGGGCCGAATGATCCAGAATGTTGGGGAGAAGACCCAAAGATGGAGCCCCCACCGACACAGGGACCGCGAGATACCGCGGAGAACCACCCCGCGAAGGATTTCTTTCGAGCCCAAGGTGAAGCCTGGGCGCAAGAGACAGTGAATGAGAACATCATCGTATCGAATGAGTTCACGTGCTGGGCAGCTGGGCTTACTTTGGCTCGACCTCAACTGACCGACAATGTAAACATGACGGAGTCGGCCAGCCAGGCCAAATGTCGGGACATGAACAAGCGGGTGAATAACCGGACAGGATCGGTTGAGCGTCATGACCCGCTAGCAGTGTCGGAAGATGACAACGATGGCTGAGACGCCACCACAGATACCGTCGTTGGGAGGGGCTCGCCGGAACAAAACGAGCAAACACAATAAGAAGAGATCGAGAGAGCACTGGAAAAAAGGGCACGAGCGCCGCTCGAAATGCACCGGATAGGTGTCGAAGTCGATTTGGAATGTGTCTGACAGTGCTATATGTTAAGTTAATGTGATTGTTTTCCTGTGCCACAACTGTATGTCGAGTGAGTCAAAATGTTTGTTACAGTGATGTAATGTATAGTAATGATGTGAGTATAGTAATTGTTGTAATGAGAGAACTTTGTACATTTGTATTGTCTGGAATATGTGATGGAGTGTTATACTCATGCACCTGTGGTTTTATTTCATGTGTTGTGAGATCGAATTGCAATGTACATTTGTATTGAGTGATCTACTGTGAATGTGACGTGCCATGAGCAACGGACTATGTTACAGTCTTTAGGTGTGTGGTGACTGCGCTCGTTTGTGAGGTTTCGAATAATATGTGATAATATTCTTAAAGTGGGGGGCAGTGTCACAAAACGAGCGCACAAAAAGGGCGCGCCGCCAAATTCTCGCGACGAAGCGCCAGAGTGACGCTGCGAGGTGAACCATAAAAAAAAAAAAACAAACGTCCAACGACTCCCCGGGCGCGCGCCTCTCCTCTCGGTAGCGTAGGTTCGCCGACGAACCTCCTCACCCCACATCGGCGGCCGAGCAAGCTCTGGAAATTTCTAGATGGAAAAGGGTGTGGTGATGCCGGGTTGAGTCATCCGTCGCGGACGGCCTTCGAACCGTCTCGCCCTCTCCCCAGCCTTCGCTGCGCATCGCGCCGACGAAATGCTGAGAACTTTCTGGAATCTCGCGCGAAAGGTATTTAATCGAGCAGCCGAGACGAGAGATCAGGAGGAGAAGACGGAAGTTAGCGCCAGAGCGCGTAGGGATTCCGCCGCGTTGTCGGCGAAGGTTTTGTCCGTAGAGACTAAGCAGGAGAAGAAGATGATGTCCACCTAAGGGGTGACGACTCGAGCTACAGGCAAGAGTGTGTGTTTACCGCTATCGAGCGAGGACGCGTGGCAACAGTTGCGTGTGGGAAGCCGACGTGTTTCCGGCGAAGAAGTTTGGAGCCTGAAGAACGGTCAAGTGAAGAAGCGAGGTTTCCTGGAAGAGAAACTTCGGGAGCACTTGAAGACGCGAGGTTTCCTGGAAGAGAAACTTTGGGAGCAGCAGAACGACAGAGGTTTTCTGCAAGAGAAACTTTGGGGGCAGCAGAATGACAACAATGCTGGACTTTGAGTGAGTGATTCTCGGAAGAGTATCATCCAGACTTTTGTTCCAAGAACTTTGGACTGAATAGGTTTTCTATCTCTTTAGTCTTTCAGTGTCTTGGTTGTTCAATGCATGCGACTGCATTGTAGTGCGTATTGTTGTCTCTGTCCATCGTTTCGAGTGTGGCTGAGTGTACTGTGTAGTACGTTGTTTGATTGGTGACATATTGTACTCAACTATTGTGGAGTGTGCATACTTGTGTTTTGTTTTCGATCTGCCATCATTGAGAATATAATTTTGTTTGTTTATCAACTCTCGGCTCTGATTTGTTCTTTGGGCCACAGCCAGCGTCAGCTGGCGCACCAAAAAGGACCACTTCTAAATTGTCCACGCTTTCGTGGTGCGGTTCGGGGAGCCGATAAATCGGCCCTTGAAATTAGCCCGGCGTTCGCCTCCCTAAATAACGGGACCCGTGACAATTAATCTGGCGTCCGCGACAGGACCTTTTGATGCACAGTGTGTCCAAAGTAGTGAGAAAGAGCCTCGAGTTGTTAATAGTGCTATCGGAACAATTCTGTGTGTTGCTCAGTGTTCTCGTTAACGAGTGCATGAGAGTGTTCTGATAGACTGGTTTAGGCAGATACTTTTCGCAAGCGGCAAGACATTATTTGCGAAAGACAATGGATCTCGAAAAGTTAGTCGCTCTTGGTGAGAAGATGGGTCTTTCTGGCGCCGAACTACACAAGTGGGTAAGCCAGAAGGAGAAAGAGGCGGTGGAGAGATAGAGGTTGGCAGCTGAGAGGGCCAAAGAAGAAAAGGCAGCTGAGCTGAAAAGAGAAAGGCTGGCCGCTGAAAGGGCGAAGGAAGAAAGAGAGCAACAATTGAAGTTGGAGTTGGAGAGAGAAAGGCTGGCAGCTGAAAGGGCGAAAGAAGAAAGAGAGGCAAAGGAGCGACAGCTGAGAGAAGAAAGAGAGCAGCAATTGAAGTTGGAGCTGGAGAGAGAAAGACAGGCGGCTGAGAGGGCGAAAGAAGAAAGAGAGGAAAGAGAACGGCAGTGACAGCACGAGATAGAACTCGAGCGGCTCCGTTTGCAACAGCGAAGTGAAACTCCCGTCCAAGCTAGAGTTGAAAGCAGCGAACGGGAAGATCATGGCTTCCGCTTGAACCCAAGCAAGCTGCTCGTAGCGTTTGATGATAGGAAGGACGACTTTGACGCGTACCTTCACCGATTTAAGATGATTGCACGGAGCCAGAATTGGCCGGAACATCAAAGAGGCAACTGCTTTGAGTACTTGCTTGAGTGGTGAAGCGCTCAGTGTGTACAGTAGGCTGACGCCGACCGACGCAGCCAACTATGCAAAGATGAAAGTTGAAGCGATTTAAATTTACTGTGGAAGGATTCCGGGACAGATTTCGGACAGGAAAGCCAGCTGATGGTGAGATGGCTACGCAGTATGGCGCCCGACTTCGCCATTATTTCGACAGATGGATTGAACTTTCAGGTACAGCGCAGGAGTACGATGAGCTTAGAGAGCTCCTAATTAGAGAACAATTTCTTACTAGTTGCCACCCAAGCCTGCGCTGTACTTGAAAGAGAGGAGAGCTAAGTCACTTGAAGACATGCTTGAATAGGCTGATCAATTCTTGGAAGCGCAAGGTGGCACTAATTTGGCCAAGGTCAAGAAGGAGTGGCCCGAAGATTCGAAGAAATCGGCTTCCGAAGAAAAGAAGCGTGCACCGGAGAGCATTCCGCGATGTTTTCTGTGTAACCGAGTGGGTCATCGCGCGAAAAACTGTTGAACGATCTTTACGAGCCCTACGGTATTAAAATGTTTCAAGTGTGGTCAGACTGGATACAAAGCAGACGCATGTCGTAACGGAGCGAGTCAAACTCACCAGGTATCATGTGTGCTAGCAGCACAGAAATCCGATGATAATGCCGTCACTGATAGATTCGTAGAGTTGAAAAATGGGGAGAAAATTCCTATTGTGGGTGCTGTAATGACAAAACAGCCAACCGGTGTCACGAAGAGAATGCCAACGCTGCCTGGAAAAGTTGCGGGCAAGAAGATTACGGTGTTAAGAGACACGGGTAGCTCCACGGTTATCGTGCGGAGAAATTTGGTACGGGAAAGTGAGTTGACAGGCAGAACAAAACCGGTTTGCCTAATTGACCGTACGGTTCGAATGCTTCCCGAAGCAGAGATTGAGGTTGAAACCCCGTACTTCAGCGGGAAGGTTACGGCTCTATGCATGACGACCCCCCTGTACGACCTCGTCATCGGAAACATCGACAGGGCGCGAGGGCCGAATGATCCAGAATGTTGGGGGGAAGACCCAAAGATGGAGCCCCCGCCGACACAGGGACCGCGAGATACCGCGGAGAACCACCCCGCGAAGGATTTCTCTCGAGCCCAAGGTGAAGCCTGGGCGCAAGAGACAGTGAATGAGAACATCATCGCATCGAATGAGTTCACGTGCTGGGCAGCTGGGCTTACTTTGGCTCGACCTCAACTGACCGACAATGTAAACATGACGGAGTTGGCCAGCCAGGCCAAATGTCGGGACATGAACAAGGGGGTGAATAACCGGACAGGATCGGTTGAGCGTCATGACCCGCTAGCAGTGTCGGAAGTGACGACGATGGCTGAGACGCCACCACAGATACCGTCGTTGGGAGGGGCTCGCCGGAACAAAACGAGCAAACACAATAAGAAGAGATCGAGAGAGCACTGGAAAAAAGGGCGCGAGCGCCGCTCGAAATGCACCGGATAGGTGTCGAAGTCGATTTGGAATGTGTCTGACAGTGCTATATGTTAAGTTAATGTGATTGTTTTCCTGTGCCACAACTGTATGTCGAGTGAGTCAAAATGTTTGTTACAGTGATGTAATGTATAGTAATGATGTGAGTATAGTAATTGTTGTAATGAGAGAACTTTGTACATTTGTATTGTCTGGAATATGTGATGGAGTGTTATACTCATGCACCTGTGGTTTTATTTCATGTGTTGTCAGATTGAATTGCAATGTACATTTGTATTGAGTGTTCTACTGTGAATTTGACGTGCCATGAGCAACGGACTATGTTACAGTCTTTAGGTGTGTGGTGACTGTTTGCGCTCGTTTGTGAGGTTTCGAATAATATGTGATAATATTCTTAAAGTGGGGGGCAGTGTCAAAAAACGAGCGCACAAAAAGGGCGCGCCGCCAAATTCTCGCGACGAAGCGCCAGAGTGACGCTGCGAGGTCAACCATAAAAAAAACGTCCAACGACTCTCCGGGCGCGCGCCTCTCCTCTCGGAAGCGTAGGTTCGCCGACGAACCTCCTCACCCCACATCGGCGGCCGAGCAAGCTCTGAAAATTTCTAGATGGAAAGGGGCGTGGTGATGCCGGGTTGAGTCATCCGTCGCGGACGGCCTTCGAACCGTCTCGCCCTCTCCCCAGCCTTCGCTGCGCATCGTGCCGACGAAATGATGAGAACTATCTGGAATCTCGCGCGGAAGGTATTTAATCGAGCAGCCTGAGACAAAATATCAGGAAAAGAAGACAAAAGTTAGCGCTAGAGCGCGTAGAGATTCCGCTGTGTAGTCGACGAAGGTTTTGTCCGTAGAGGCAAAGCAGGAGAAGAAGATTTCCACCTGAGGGGTGACGACTCGAGCTACAGCAAGAGTGTGTGTTTACCGCTATCGGGCGAAGACGCGTGGCAACAGATGCGTGTGGGAAGCCGACGTGTTTCCGGCGAAGAAGTTTGGAGCCTGGAGAACGGTCAAGTGAAGAAGCGAGGTTTCCTGGAAGAGAAACTTCGGGAGCATTTGAAGACGCGAGTTTCCTGGAAGAGAAACTTCGGGAGCAGCAGAACGACAGAGGTTTCCTGGAAGAGAAACTTCGGGGGCAGCGGAACGACAACAACGCTGGACTTTGAGTGAGTGATTCTCGGAAGAGTATCATGCAGACTTTTGTTCGAAGAGCTTTGGACTGAATAGGTTTTCTATCTCTTTAGTCTTTAAGTGTCTTGGTTGTTCAATGCATGCGACTGCATTGTAGTGCGTATTGTTGTCTGTGTCCATTGTTTCGAGTGTGGCTTATTGTACTGTGTAGTAAGTTGTTTGATTGGCGACATATTGTACTCAACTATTGTGGAGTGTGCATACTTGTGTATTGTTTTCGATCTGCCATTATTGAGAATATAATTTTGTTTGTTTATGAACTCTCGCCTCTTGTTCTTTGGGCTACAGCCGGCGTCCACTGGCGCGCCAAAAGGACCACTTCTAAAATGTCCACGCTTTCGTGGTGCGGTTCGGGGGGCCGATACTTCGGCCCTTGGAATTAGCCCGTTGATCGCCTCTCTAATTAACGGGACTCGAGACATCTTCAGAGCACTGTTATACAGGAATATTTGGTCATTCATGAATAACTTATTGTAACGAAGCTTAAGATCACCACCCTTTCCTTTAGCGTATTGTATCAATTTTTGCCTCTCTATCCTGACATTGGGTGAATAGTCTTCACTGATTCCAAAGTTGGTTCCCTTTAGCTTCCTAGAAGACTTCAGCGCACGTTTTTTTTCTTTAAAAGATAGAAATTTTACTATGACGGGCCTTTTCCTCGCCGCCGTATATCGGCCTAATCTGTGACTTCGTTCAATTGCGTCAGGAGCAATTTTGAGCTGTAAGTCACTCGAACAAAAAGAAATAACTTTTTCCTCTGATTGTGCTCACGTTTATTCTCATTATCTGGGAAACCATAAAATACCAGGCTATTTCGACGACTCCTACTTTAGAGGTCGCCCTGACAATCTTTCATAGCCTGACATGCACGCGCAAGCACTCCACTTTGAGCTGCAAGTTGCTCAAGTTCTTTTTTTGCCCGTGTTACCTAGGGGGTGTTAATTTTTACACGCGTTAATCTATCATTTACATCTGCCACTCGTGGCTCAAGCGCCTGTAAATGTTTCCTAAAAAAGTTAAACTTCTCATCAACAAATCGTTGTTCTTATCACACACAAATTATTGTGATCTGGTTTGGGGCACAACAACACTAACGAACAGTCACAAATTACATCTCATACAGAAAAGGGCAGTTCGTGCCGTAGCAGATGTTCCGTATGGAAGTCACACGTCACCGCTTTTTGAAGAAATGAACTTATTAGCCCTACCAGATTACTATCAAACAAGTCTAATGAAACGCTATTACGCAGGACTGAAAAGTGATAACTTCTTGGGCACGCTTGCTCGTATAAACCGGCAGACCCTTTTTTTATAACACTCGTCATATTCACACGTGGTTTCTTCCACGCACGCGCACGAAACTACGGCAAGGAGGTGCTACGTTTTCTGTTGCAGTTCCATCTGAATCAACTAACACTGTAAAATATTGCTGGAGATGCGTTGTTGTCCTACCTGTGTTAATGCCATTGTATTTCTTTTTTTATTTGTACACTCTCATTGATCTTTTATGTGATTATCAAAATTGAAATTTGTACATTGTTTTAAAGGTTTATTTTTCGATCTGTTTCACTTGCATTATCTGTCTATATATGTTCATATGTAGATGTTTATGCATTCCTTTACAGTACTATTATGCATTCCTTTACAGTTCTAATTGAGCGACATAATGGTGTCTGATTTATTTTATACCATATTGTACACTAGCCTATCCTGCCACATTGTACGGTGTTGTGGTCCTAGTCAAGCCCGTGAAGAGGCTTTTTGACCCCAACCCTCAGCATCCCAAATGATGGTATGTTAGAATAAATAAAGTTCAACATTGACTTGCTACGTCCAGGTTGGCCGCTTTGTTAAGGGGGGGGGAACTAGTGTCGGCATTGGTCACGCACTTCTTCTCATATATGCATTATCACAATCATAATTATCCCTCTGGGTGTCTGTCCTCATTATCCCTGGGTGTCACCACAATCATCATCGGGTGTGTGCGCGCTCTGTCTCAGACTGCCCGTTCGCTGCTGAGCCCTTTGGCTGAATAAACGCTGTCTCAACCCAGACGTCATAATTAAAGTAGATTCCGACATTCCAGTAGCGTTTATGGAAAACTCGCCCAGTCAGGAATGTGCTCTTTGCGTGTCCGTGCACACAACTGTGCCGCCATTGTCTGCAAAATGTGTCCCTGTTGTTTGTTCACTTGCAAGCGAGAAAACATTTGACGCAACTGTGGAGCCCGTGCATCTCAGTTGCATAAAGAAGGCCGTTCTAATGCCCTACTGCACGCTATCGGTTACGTAAGAACATACGAGCGTATGGTAGATTAACTGCTCTGATGAACCCACAGTGCTGCCGGAGGGTCTGAAACTTGCAGAGATTCGTGAACAAGTATTCTCACTTGCCATCTTTGCAGACAGCAGCGATTCCGGGGTAAGACTCGTTGCGATAATCTGCACGCCAGAGACACCACCATTATGACTATGATTGACAAGTCATTCAGCACCAACGAACGTAACGAACTGGCGAGTATTTTTCGCAAACATGCCGGTATTTTTTATTTCGCTCAACACAATCCACCGCCATTCCCTGCTTCTCGTTTAAAGCACCAAATCGACACAACATCTCACAGACCTCTCCAACAGAAACATTATCGTGTATCCCCTTCAAAACGCGCAGTGATCGATGAACATGTTTACGAGATGCTCAAGAAAAATGTAATTCATGAATCATTTAGTCCGTAGGCCTCTCCGTGCAGCGCCTCCAGAATACCATTCACCGATTTTCTTGCGCAGAACATAAAATAAACGTTTTTTTCATTCTCTCCAGACGCAAGACTATAGTCATTCGACGACATTTGTGGTGTAACATGCAGATTTGGAACCAATCTTTTACTCTTCCATATCAAACTCTGTCATGCAAGTAGCTAATGAGGTGATATCACACATCTTCTAGCTCAAACAGTATCCACCGTTTCTATGCAGCCAAAGCTTTAATAAAGTGCTTTGTGTGAGCCAAATACTAATTTTGTATTCCTAATTTGTAAATAACCGTGTTTCCAAACCATGTTGGTTTGGAATCGTGGTTATTGCCAAAAGATTTTGACTTGGTGCTTTTTATCCTTAAGAAACATTCAGTAGCGCCTTGAAAATATCTTATATTTGGGCTACTTAAACCTGTACAGACCCTGCTACCTTTCAAACCTACTTTAAACTAACGAACAGTTCTTGTGATTCATATTTATGAGAATGACTGCAATAAGGCTTTTACCTACATTTTAGCGTGCGAAAGGATAGCCTTTATTTGTGTAGGTGCCCATGCTGCAAGTTCTCCAAATTGCACAAGCACAGACACGCAGCATGTACGTGCATTCCATTCTATTATGTAAGAATCCTTTGAGGCTGGGTGTTCTGAAGATTTTAATCTATTTGTGTGAATTGTGTTTATTGTACAAAAATTAAGCAGTACTTATAACTGAAGTCGTGACCGTCTCTAAAAGATTACATTACCTGTCACCTGGTGCAATCATTTAAAATATATTTGAACTACAGAACGAAAAGGACGCGCTGACCAGTTGAAAAAAAGTGTTTAGGACGCTTTCGTATCCAGCATGGAATCCTTATTGACAATAACTACATAAGCAGAACTGGTTAATTTTGCTTGGGAGATGAAATATCATAAACATTTTGTTTGAAATGGTCTCCGTCTCTCACTCTATTTTTCGAGTGCACCACGGGATACTGTCGTGATCTAAACTTCAAACTTTATTTACCATACAAAATTAATGCTCGCTCAACTGCAGCATTTTTGTTGACAACTGAAGTAGAAGACTAGAAGTTAAGATCTATTCAGTGTGTTCGAATAAAGGAAGAGGTCGACCAGGACCTTACCATGGGGACAGTGGCTTACTCCTTTTACTACATTGCATTTTGTCAATAGAACTTTAAAATACAGTCTCTGTGATAGGGCACAAAAAGCTAGAGCTATTTGCCGAGCGTGGTAGATTGTAATGTTTTAATTGCCCCGCCGTGGTGGTGTAGTGGCTAATGTACTCGGCTGCTGACCCTCAGGTCGCGGGTTCGAATGCCGGCGGCAGCAGCTGCATTTCCGATGGAGGCGGAAACGTTGTAGGCCAACGTGCTCGGATTTGGGTGCATGTTAAAAAACTTCAAGTGGTCGAAGTTTCCGGAGCCCTCCACTACAGCGTCTCAAAATCATATAGTGGTTTTGGGACGATAAAACCCCACGTATCAATGAATCAATGTTTTAATTGTCACAATCTTTCAAAAGTGGAAAAAATATCTCAATGGAGCCTTTTATCTGTATTTGCAATCCCGAGTTGATAAATGGAATGGAGAAAAGGGTTCAAAAGCAACCTTTTGAACTTCGCGCCAAATGCCCACTGCTCAACAGTCAGCATGAGGTCGCATATTTCAACGATCTTTCATTTATTTATTTATTCACGGCTGGTTTCTACAGATCAAAATGTTACGAAGCCTCAGCTAGGGTGAAAAATTTTGAGACTAGGATATCTTCCTTCAACGCCATGAACTTAGCCACATGTTTTACAAAAATAAATTCTTCCCATATAGAAAAAGTATGTTTTGTGCATGTATGTTTGGCGCCCGCGAAAGACGGATCTATCAAAGATGCTTATAAAATCGCGATTTCAGTTTCGGTTCTTGGGCTATCAGTAGGCACTGCCGACTACCCTTCCAGGCGAGCTCGACGGCGGCGGAGCTTGCAGGGATTCACCTGGTGGCGGACCTGCTGGCCGAGGACCTTCCGGCTGAGCCTGTCGCAGTCCTGTGCGACAGCAAGGCCACCCTGCAGACGCTGGCCAATCATCAGCGTGCCTGGCTCACGGTGAGTCTCCTGGCATCCAATTACCGGGCTCTAGGGGCGGCTGGGACGTCCGTCTCCTTCCACTGGCTCGTCTCATGTGGGCAGAGCTGGCAACGAGGAGGCGGACACGATGGACAAGGCAGCACACCAGCCAGGAACCTCCCTCACCCTGGCCGTGGCAGCCAGGGACTACACAAAGTCTTGTATTAAGAAGCTCCTCACCTCCGTGCGCCCGCACCAGAGGGCAACCAACGCGCGGAGACCCAGGCGTCTTCCCGAGGCAGGCCTCTTCAGGAGAGAGCGAGCCGATCTGCGGTGGCTGCGGACCGGATGCATGTGGACCACAGCCCACTGCTATCTCAGAGGACGCTGCGCCTCCCCAGCATGCAGCCGCTGCGGCGAAGCCGAGACCCTGGAGCACCTTCTCTGTGCCTGCCCTGCCTTGGTACAGGAACGCTCGAGGGTCACCGCGGCCTAACGGAGACATGGCCTTCCTGCCACCACCCCGGAGCACCTGCTATTCCCATCTCATCCCCATCTAACAGTGCTCTGGAGCCTGGTTCAGTTTCTGGACGAGACGGGAATATCGGCCTACCACTGAAAACGGGACCCCTGCCAACCCTGTCTTTGCTGCCGAACTGCTGTTCATGTTGAAGACAACTGTGCCACTGCTTACCCAATCTTTTTCTCTTCTTTCTACTTTTTTCCATTCACTTTCCCCGCAGGCACTGTGCCGTGCTTCCTACCGGGTTGCAGAAATTAGGTGTCTTTTTCCTCTTCTAACCGCTACCACTACCACTACCATAGAAAGCCGCCAGACGCGACAGGCCGTACCGTGAGCTCTTTCAACCAGCGGCCGTGGCAGTGGAATGAACGGGGTGACCGCGCCGCATTTCAGCTGATTCTCCAGTGCGTGACAGTAGCGGCAGCGTTGCAGTCCTATGGTACTGAAAATCTCAGGAGCGTCTGCATTGGGAGCGCGTGCGCCGTATGGTGAAAGCGTTTAATTGCTTGTTTTTAGTGCATTTATCGCGTTTCGGAGCCTTTATCAGTGTATGCACACCTGCTAAGGGCCACAGTGCACGAGTGAAGATGCAGGCATGCCGAAATCGTGTCGAGACATTGAATGTTTCAACAACCTACCGACTCACACACAAAATAAAAATGTCAAACGGAATTTGCAGGCAGATTCCTAGCTTCTCGCTTAACCAGCGTTTTGAGCCGAGCTACATCATAAGTGGCTACTGGCGAACTACAAGAAGAGGAGAAATATCAAAACCGCGACTAAATTATACGTTGCTAAGGCACGTTGCCGGGCTAGTTGGTTGGGATTCATCATTTTCACAGGTATAGCACACCACGACAAGGACACACCACGACAAGGACATTCTTGACGTGACATTATCCATGTTTTATCCGTCTCCTGTTATATAAACAGCGTGTGTGATCGCAAATAAAACATTAGTTGCAAGTTAGCGCCGTGCGTGTGTGAATCTCTCCTTTGTGTGTGTCCTTGTCGTGGTGCGCTATACCAGTGAAAATGATAAATTATACGCTCATTTTGTCGACAGTCTCTACGATATGCACAGCACAGTGTTCCTCATATGAGTCTTCATGCGTTCGATTGTTTCACGAGAAAACCGAGTATAAACAACGTTGTCACAACATATATATCGGTGATGAATCAGTTTTATCATGCCAGTTTTGCGGAAGACAACAATAATTGCTTTCTGAAAGGCTTATTACATAAGAAACATATCAAAAACAACACACAAGCATAATAAAATGGGTGAATTGTATATATAGCCTACCTGTTAATCTACGTAAAATCACTGTTCCCAGTTCTCATTATGTATCGACTGCATAGATTGTTCTGCTTTCCAAATATTATATTGGCGCAACGCCATTGCAAGTTAGCAAATTTGACGATGTTTTGTACTATAAACATAATTGTAAAACTGAGTGGCAAATGCGTAGGCAGGCATTGTTTTGAGAAATTGAACTTCTATATGCTCACAGTAAACACACACACCACACACACGGCTATATATATATATATATATATATATATATATATATATATATATATATATATATATATATATATATATATATATATATTGTCACGGGGTCGAGACGTGGCCGAAGACAGGAAACTTCGTGTTGGGATTTAACTGTTTATTTGGGCGAACCTGTGCCCGGTAAAGGGAAAGTCTAATTGCAGCAGCAGTCTTGCACAGATAGCAGTCTCGGACTGATAGCGGCGAACGCAGCGTCGGCCTTCGATCAACAACTGACAGGGGGCGAAGCGCGTCGGCATTTATACTCTTGCCGTCGAATGTTCTAGCGTTATCGCTGGCGGTGGCGTAGGTTCCAGAACAATCTGCACCGTTCGCACAGTGGGCGTGATCTTATCGAAATGATCTACTACAGTCCGGAACCTTCTCGAAAACTGCAGGCGCGGTTTGCGCTGAGAATCGTGTGGTGTTTTGGGACGATAACAAAAACTTGGGAAATGGAACGTGGCTTTGCCCCCCTCTGAAAAAAAGGCATCGTCCCGATGCTTTAACTAAAGATGAAAGTACAATAATAATGCAAGAAAGTACAATAAATAAATTACGATACAACAATAACACAAAAAAACTGGTTCAGTTTGTTAACGCGCATGAAACGGCTTGAGGCGCGCGACATGGACGACTTCAGGTCTCGATCGGCGTCGTTGAGAGTTCGTGACGTCGTCGGGGACAACCTCGTAATCAAGTGGGCCGAGACGTCCAACCACCCAGTACGGTCCGAAGTACCGTCGCAGAAGCTTTTCACTTAGTCCACGTCGGCGTATCGGCGTCCACACCCAAACACGTTCACCGGGCTGGTATTCCACGAAGCGTCGTCGAAGGTTGTAACGGTGGCTGTCGGTCGTGTGTTGATTCTTGATTCGGAGACGCGCAAGTTGTCGGGCTTCTTCGGCGCGTTGAAGGTACTCGCTCACATCGATGTTTTCTTCGTCGGTGACGTTGGGTAACATGGCATCGAGCGTCGTTGCCGGGCTCCTTCCGTAGTCCAATTTGTATGGAGATATCGGCGTCGTCTCCTGCACCGCCGTGTTGTATGCGAAGGTCACATACGGAAGAATGGCGTCCCACGTCTTGTGTTCGACATCGACGTACATTGACAGCATGTCGGCGATCGTCTTGTTAAGCCGCTCGGTGAGACCGTTGGTCTGTGGGTGGTACGCTGTCGTCCGGCGGTGGTTTGTTTGGCTGTATGCCAAGATCGCTTGAGTCAAGTTGGCAGTGAATGCCATTCCCCTGTCGGTGATAAGGACCTCCGGGGCGCCGTGACGTAGGACGATATTTTCGACGAAGAACTTAGCTACCTCGAATGCACTGCCTTTTGGCAGGGCTTTTGTCTTGGCGTAGCGGGTGAAGTAGTCGGTAGCTACCACGATCCACTTGTTTCCGAAAGCCGACGTCGGGAACGGCCCCAGTAGGTCCATACCAATCTGCTGGAAAGGTCGGCAAGGTGGATCAATTGGCTGCAGAAGTCCCGCTGGCCTTGTCGGCGGTGTCTTGCGTCGCTGACAGTCCCGGCATGTTCTCAC
Organism: Rhipicephalus annulatus; assembly: GCA_013436015.1. NCBI lineage: Eukaryota > Metazoa > Arthropoda > Arachnida > Ixodida > Ixodidae > Rhipicephalus > Rhipicephalus annulatus. Next base: position 121,044 of record WOVY01010319.1, read on the forward strand.
ATAACGAGTGACGTCGGTGGTAAGACGTGGCCAGTAGTATCTTTCTTGTATCCTCGCGAGCGTGCGAGAAACACCGAGGTGCCCTGCCGTCGGATCGTCGTGCAGGGCCTGCAGGAGTTCTGGTCGCAGAGCTGAAGGCACCACAAGGAGGTACTTAGCTCGAAGCAGTGAAAAGTTCTTCTTTTGTAGAAGACCGTTTCGTAGTAAGAACGACGCAAGTGCGCGCTTGAATACCTTCGGGACTTCGGCGGTCCTGCCTTAGAGGTATTCTATTAGCGCCTTAAGTTCCGGGTCGGCCCTCTGTCGTTCAGCGAAGTCGTCGGTAGTTATCGTTCCTAAGAAGTAGTCGTCATCCGGGTCGTCGGGTAGCGGTTGGTCGACAGGCGCACGAGAGAGACAGTCGGCGTCGGAGTGTTTTTTTCCAGACTTGTAAATTACAGTAATGTCATATTCTTGAAGTCTCAGGCTCCATCGTGCGAGGCGACCTGAAGGGTCCTTCAAGGTGGCTAGCCAACACAATGCGTGGTGGTCGCTCACAACTTTGAAGGGCCTGCCGTAGAGGTAGGGGCGAAATTTCGACGTAGCCCAGATGATGGCGAGGCACTTCTTTTCTGTTGTGGAATAATTTGCGTCTGCTTTGAATAGCGATCGGCTGGCGTTACTAATAACCCTTTCAAGTCCGTCAGACCTCTGCACAAGAACGGCGCCAAGACCTACGCTGCTTGCGTCAGTATGTATTTCTGTCTCGGCGAATTCGTCGAAATGGGCTAGTAACGGAGGCGTCTAGAGGCGATGTTTAAGCTCCTGGAAAGCGTGTTCCTGCGGCGTTTCCCACTTAAACTCCACGTTGGCCTTAGTAAGGTTAGTGAGAGGATCGGCGATGCGGGCGAAGTTTTTCACGAACCGCCTATAATAGGCACACAGGCCCATAAATCGGCGCACGGCTTTCTTGTCAGTGGGCGGCGGGAAGTCGGCGATGGCGGCTGTTTTCCGTGGATCGGGACGAACTCCAGACTTGCTGATAACGTGCCCCAGAAACAAGAGCTCCTCATACGCAAATCTGCACATTTCTGGCTTCAGTGTGAGTCCGGAAGTCTTGATGGCTTGAAGTACAGCTTCAAGGCGCCGAAGATGCTCGTCTAAACTCGAGGAAAACACGACGACGTCGTCCAGGTAAACAAAGCAAGTCTGCCACTTCAATCCTGCCAGTACTGTATCCATAACGCGTTGAAAAGTTGCAGGCGCTGAGCAAAGGCCGAAGGGCATCACCTTAAACTCGAAGAGGCCGTCCGGTGTTATAAACGCCGTCTTCTCTCGGTCTCTTTCGTCGAATTCGATTTGCCAATAGCCAGTCTTGAGGTCTATTGACGAAAAGTACTTGGCGTTATGGAGCCGATCAAGTGTGTCGTCTATTCGTGGGAGAGGATACACGTCCTTTCTTGTGATTTTGTTCAGGCAGCGATAATCGACGCAGGAACGTAGGGTCCCATCCTTTTCCTTCACTAACACCACGGGGGATGCCCATGGACTCTTGGACGGCTAGATAATGTCATCCCGCAGCATTTCATCAACTTGTCTCTTCATGGCCACACGTTCTCGCGTCGAAACCCTGTACGGTTTCTGACGGAGTGGTCTGGCATTGTCTTCAGTTATGATGCGATGTTTCGTGATTGGGGTCTGCCGAATTTTCGATGACGACGAAAAGCAATCTTCGTATTGCAGGAGCAGGGCCTTGAGCTGTTCTTGCTTATCGTTCGGAAGTCTGGGAATGACGTCGAAAGCTATGGGAGGGGCTTGGTTCCCCTGAGAAGGTTCGGCAGAATCGGCGAGGGCGAAAGCACTGGTGGCTTCGACAATTTCTTCGATGTATGCGACCGTTGTTCCTTTGTTCACATGTTTGTACTCATTGCTGAAATTCGTGAGCATAACCGTTGCTTTGCCTCCCCGCAGCTCTGCAATTCCTCTTGCGACGCAAATATTTCGGGTGACCAACAGATGCTGACTGCCTTCAACGACGCCTTCCAAGTCAGGTGATTTAGTAGCGCCGACTGAAATAATGACGCTTGAGCGAGGCGGAATGGTGACTGCTTCTTCCAGCACATTCAAGGCATGGTGTCTTGACGGCGTGCGCGGCGGTAGTGCTTCTTCTGTGGATAACGTTATCGACTTTGTTTTTAGGTTGATGACAGAACCATGGAGGCATAAGAAGTCAATGCCAAGGATGACATCTCTCGAGCAACGCTGTAGGACTACGAAGTCTGTAGAATAAATACGGCCGTTAATGGTGACTCTCGCTGTGCAGATTCCTGCAGGCGTTACGAGATGACCTCCGGCTGTGCGGATTTCAGGGCCTTTCCAAACTGTCCTAACTTTCTTTAACTTCGCGGCGAACGACCCACTGATGACAGAATAGTCGGCTCCAGTATCGATGAGAGCGGTCACACTGTGGCCGTCGATAAGAACGTCGAGGTCGCTAGTTCGCCGTCTCGCATTACAGTTAGGGCGTGGCGTTGGGTCACGGCTGCGTCGGCTTGTTCCGCTGCTTCCATGTTGCGTCGTCAGGCCACCTTCGGTAAGTGAGCTTTTGCCGTCAGGGCTTCGCCTGGTTGGCGTTGTGTTCGGAAAGCTCCGTCGCGGCGTCGTCGTCGTCGGAGGATCTTCGGTAGTTCGTCGCACAGCAACCGCACCTCCACCGGTTGCTGCCCTTAGTTTCCCGGATACGGGCTAGGAGACCGGCTTCGCGTTGGGCCAGAGTACTGCCGGTGGTGCGGTGACGTGCGGCGGCTGGGTGACGGCGAACGCGAAGGGCTTCGTGGTGTCCACCGAGTTTCTGTCAGGTAGTCGGCGATGTCACGTGGTCGTTCTCCTGGCTGTGGACGCGGTGCATTGACGGCGAAGCCACGCAGTCCCATCTCTCGGTACTGGCAACGGCGATATGTGTGTCCGGCCTCGCCGCAGTAATAGCAGAGCGGGTGATGGTCAGGGGTGCGCCAGACGTCAGTCTTCCTCGGTGCACTGCGCTGGGCCGCTGGCGAACGGTATGACATTGGTGGGGGTGGTGGCGGCGGTGGCGTCTGTCGACGGAAGTGCGATGGGGCGGCGTTTTGGCGTGGACGGGGAGGAGCGTTGTGGCGCAGTGCAGCGGCGTAGCTCATAGCTGCCGGCTCGGCAGTGGTGCGTGAGGAATTTGAAGCGATTGCCGGACTTCTTCTCGCACAATGTCGGCAATCGAATCCACTTAAGGCTGCGCCGAAGGCAAAAGTTTGCGCAGCTCTTCCCGCACGATCGCTCGGATCGTTTCACGCAGGTCGTCGGAGTCACTGGCTTGAGCAGCAGTGCATTCTGGAGTCAGGCGACAATTATACTGTCTGGTGCGCATGTCCAGGGTTTTTTCGATGATGGTCGCCTAGGATACAAATTCTTGGACGGTGTTCGGTGGATTCCTCATTTGTCCCGCGAAGAGCTTTCCTCATGCGAGTTTGACCCCTCGCATGAGGAAACGAACTTTCTTTTCCTCAGGCATGTCTGGGTCAGCGTGACGGAATAGGCGGGTCATCTCTGGGAAAATTCCAACCTTTTCATTTGGTAGCTGAACCCGGGTCTCGAGTAGGGCAGCAGCCCTCTCTTTGCGAGCGACGCTCGCGAACGTTTGCAGAAATGCGCCGCAGAAGACATCCCACGTTCGGAGCGTGGACTCCCGATTCTCTAGCCAGGTCCTTGCGGTGTCTTCCAGGTAGAAGTACACACGACGGAGCTTTTCTTCGTTGTCCCAGTGGTTGAGGGCGGCCACGCGGTCGTATGTTTCTAGCCAGGTTTCCGGGTCTTCAAACGATGAGCCATGGAACGTTGGTGGTTCCCTGGGTTGATGAATGACGATCGCGGGCTGGGACGCTCCAGTTGTCATTGTCGCTGCAGTCGAGGTCATGGTCTTAGTCTTCCGCGCCTTGTCTTGTAGAAGGCCGTAACTCCGGTGGGAGACCTTGCTGTCGGCGGCTTGTTCGCTGCTCTTGGTTGGCGTCGGTGTCTTCTTCGCGACGGGGGCTGGGTTCACGGCTTGACGGGGACGTCCGGTACATGAACGAAGCAGCACCTCCACCAGATGTCACGGGGTCGTGACGTGGCCGAAGACCGGAAACTTCGTGTTGGGATTTAACTGTTTATTTGGGCGAACCTGTGCCCAGTAAAGGGAAAGTCTAATTACAGCAGCAGTCTTGCACACATAGCAGTCTCGGACTGATAGCGGCGAACGCAGCGTCGGCCTTCGATCAACAACTGACAGGCGGCGAAGCGCGTCGGCATTTATACTCTTGCCGTCGAATGTTCTAGCGTTATCGCTGGCGGTAGCGTAGGTTCCAGAACAATCTGTACCGTCCGCACAGTGGGCGTAATCTTATCGAAATGATCTACTACAGTCCGGAACCTTCTCGAAAACTGCAGGCGCGGTTTGCGCTGAGAATCGTGTGGTGTTTTGGGACGATAACAAAAACTTGGGGGAAATGGAACATGGCAATATATATATATATATATATATATATATATATATATATATATATATATATATATATAAGCCTTATGTGCAGAAGAATATCTTCGGTTGCCGCAAGGTTATAAATATGAAAGTAGATGCGCTTTCACATAACAACTGTTTATTCTGCCGACGTTTCGACGGGAACCTCATCTTTTTCAAGGCATAATAATATTTACCAAACGGTAAATATTATTATGCCTTGAAAAAGGCGGGGTTCCCGTCGAAATGTCGGCAGAATAAACAGTTGTTATATATATATATATATATATATATATTTATATATATTTATTTATATATAGGTAGGCATGGTGGTTGAGTGGCCGTAGCGTTGCATATAGTCTAGTAGATCCTCCGTGAGCGGTCACAACGTGGTTTATTTCGACGTTTCGGCCTAGAGTCTGGCCTTCATGAGGAATAAAGATACAGTTTGTCGGTGCTCAGCTTTACACAATCTCAAATCAGAGGGCTAGGAAAGAGGGAAATAAAGGAAAAAAAGAAAAGAAAAGGAAAGAAAAAAAGAAAAAAGAGAAAAATAATATACGGTGGACGCCCCTCGGGTGCCCCCCTTCCACTTTTCCTTCCACTTCCCCCCTCATCTCTCTCCCTCCTCTCCCCTTCACCTTTCTGATGTCAGCGGTCTGTGTATGTTTCCGTTCACTAGCGCATTCCTCCCGATCAGACGGCCCCTCCTGGCACTGGCGGTTCGGTGTGGGGCAAAAAAGAGCTTTTCAGGAAGTCCTAAGCCTTTTACTGCTCGGGGTCCCGTAAACAATTCGTCGTAGAAGGACGGGGGCCGCATATTGTGGCAGAGGCTGGTCAGCGGGCATTTTAGGAAGTTCTAAGCCTTTAACTACTCCGCGCCCTGTCAACATTTCGTCGTAAAAATAGGGGTGCCCCGTATTGCGGTAGGGTGTGCAAGCGCGTGCAATGCGAATTCCTTGCCCGCTTCTAAATTACGCGTGTCGTGGGGGCCTCCCGGCTGTGCACATGGTTGCTGTTGGGCATGTCGTGCATGGCACAATTGATTGGGTAGTAAAATAAAACAGAAAACAGATGACAGCTGCACTTAGGAAGAGTAGTTACACTTGGAATTGTTTTGGGTTGTCCAGTGCCCTTCGCAGCTACAGTGCCATGAACTCAGTTACTATTTTCATTGTTGCCGTTATTGTTTTTTAATGCTTTTTAATGCAAGTGTACCAGGATTCTCATTTATTCCTCTATCGAGAGTGTTAAATCGGTGGATAAGGTATGACTCTCGTTGTTCACGTTCTCGATTTGATTTAAATCCCGTCTCTAAGAGCATTACTGATAGTTTGTCGAATGCATGGTCGGGAAGATTGAGATGTTTTGATAGAGGTAGACTTGGGGCTGATTTCGCATGGGCTCTGTGATTATTGAAGCGAATCCTAAATGGTGTTTCTGTTTGTCCGATGTACTGCATACCACACACGTTGCATTCGAGTAGGTACACCACATTAAAGGAATCGCATGTTAGGTTTCCTCGTATGTTAATCAAAAACTTGGATTTCGTGCTGGTTGCTTTGTCTGTTTCTCGCATCGCCTTACATACAAGACATCGTGACTTTCAGCAAGGGCGGTATGAATTATTGGGGGGTGATGTGTTAATTTGGGAGTGGACAAGGGTGTCTTTGAGGTTACGTGGTCGTCGGTAAACGACGCCTGGAGCGGATGGGAATGCGCGTTTCAGACGTTCACTTTGTTCCAGAATGTTGTAATGTCGTTTAAGGATTTTGTTTACATTGGGGAAGTTTGTGCTGTAAGTCAAGCAGAGGTTTGTTCGTGTGGGTCTTCTCGTGGTGGTCGCTTCATAAGTAAGTCTTCACGCTTTAGTTTTCTCGCTTTTTGAACAGCGTCATTAATTACATGTGGGGGGTATTTTTGTTGCTCGAGCATAAGTTTTAGCCTCTGTGAGCTCGTGTCAAAGTCAGCGTCTCTAGAGCAGATTCGCTTAAACCGGTGAGCCTGGCTGTATGAAATACTGTTTTTACAGTGGCGTGGGTGATCGCTTTGGTAATGAAGGTATTGTTGTCGATCCGTTGGTTTGCGATATAGGGTTGTAGAGAGCTTCTCTTCTTCTATCGTTATGGTAACATCAAGAAAATTTACGGTAACTTGCGAGTATGTGTGTGTGAAGTGTATGTTCGGATGTACAGCATTGTAAGTGTCTATAAAGCTGAGAAATTCGTCCTCGCTGTGGGTCCAAATAAAAAAGATGTCGTCTATGTATCTTCTGTATAACATTGGATTCAAGGAAGTTTGTGCAAGAAATTCAGACTCTAGCTTTCCATAAATATGTTGGCATAATTAGGTGCCATTTTGGTGCCTATAGCGGTCCCGCTGATTTGTCGAAAATAATTTTGGTTAAACTCGAATGAATTTATTTCGAGGACCATCCTCGTCAATGTTGCAATGGCAGAGAAATCTGGGGTGTTAGATTGTCTATGGTTTGTGTACATGTTTTGTAATGCAGCTATGCCGTCATCGTGAGGAATATTTGTATATAATGAAGAGACATCAAGAGTAACCAAGTACGACTTTTTCGGCACACAGATACCCGCAATGTCTCGAAGAAAATGTGTGGTGTCTTTTATGTACGACACGAGGGTGCATGCAATGTGGCTTATTAGTTTGTCCCGTACCCTGATATGGGTTCAGTGATTGTACCGATGCCTGATATGATTGGTCGACCTGGGTTACCGGGTTTATGAATTTTTGGGAGGATGTAGAAGCGACCTTGACGAGGGTATGCTGCTTGCATCAGTTTGTGGTCAGTGTTGGTTATCTTTTCTGCGTCCAACAGTTTCTTTAGTTCTGTTGATACGATACGTTTGTATTCGTCTGTCGGATCACCTGGGAGGCGTATATATATATATATATATATATATATATATATATATTACAAATATATATATATATATATATATATATATATATATATATATATATATATATATATTTAGGTATGGGATATGGCACAACAAGAGCGTTGTCAACAAGGATAAATATATTTATTTCCCAACAGTTTCGGGAGGGGTCCTCCCTTCATCGGGGGATGAGTTATACTGACATAGACTTACAAACTTCGTTGCTGCCGCGTCCCTCTCGCCTTGAAAGATGTTTGCGAGAGTGAGAGGGAACTAAAAAAAGGGGAAAAAACAAGAAGAGGGAGAAAAAAGACGAAAAAGAAAAAGAAAGAAAGTCAAAAAGAGGAAGAAGCACTGTCAACACTGAGAACGAAACCAACTGTCCGTGTACGTCCACATACGGTTCATATCACGTGCTGTTCAGTTCTCGACGTGTTTTGGGCCACCCAAGATTGTCGCCGTGATGCCGGGAGGGTCCGTGACGGCGTGCGTAAAGAAAGGGTTTCCCCGTAATGGGTCGGTCGGCGTGCGGCGTGCGTAAAGGAAGGGTTTTCCGTTAATGGGTCGGTCGGCTTTTTACCTTTAATCTTCGTCCGTTTCCCTTCAATGGTCATCAAGTGGTAGGCGAACGTAAACACTTTGTATGTGCATGTGGAAAAAAGAAACAAAGGAAGAAAAAAAGGAAAAAAAGAAAACAAAAATAAAGAAAGGACAGTGTGCACGTACGAGTCAGTCAAAAAAAGCATGGTTTCCAGCTATCAATCTTTGTTACCAATTTCCTCCTGGCTTACTTCTTGGAGGCAGTTCAGTTTTCCGGGATCCTCGTTGATGCCGGCTTCTAGTGTTCGTAATTTGAAAATAATATATGCCTCACGCTGTTCGCGCTCGCGTCTGTTTGAGAAACCGGACTGCAAAAGAGTTACACTTATATTTTCAAAACTGTGGTTTGGCAGCCGCAGATGTCTAGATAAAAGCAGCTTCGGCAGTGAAGTGGCGTGGTACCGGTGATTATTGAACCGCAGCCTAAATGGCGTGTCTGTTTGGCCGATATATTCTTGTCCGCAGATGTTGCAATGTAGCATGTATATTACGTTACTGGAGTCACAATTAAGGCTTTTATTTATGCAGAATTTGAAATCCGAGAAGTTCGCTTTGGATTCAATAACTTTGGACCTCGATAACTTTGCGCGTAATCTCCGCCTCTATGAATACTTTCATGATCGCAAGGACTGTACGGACGAGAATAGAGTGATTGGTGGTGACAAATCATGGTGTCCGGGTGAGCAGAGGGACAAACACCTCGATATGTGTATATCAGCAGTTCAAAAAGATATCATCAGAGCGTATGGAAAAAATTGGCCATTTCGAAACAACATATCAAAGTCAGAACAAAAGGCACTCGATGAACTACGAAAAAACACTAGAATTATTATCAAATCGGCTGATAAAGGGGGCTGCATAGTAACTCTAAACACGTCGGACTACTTAAAGGAAGCGGAACAACAGCTATCAGACACAAAATTCTACAAAGAACTTCCAACGAACCCGACTCCCGAATTTGAAAGGGAGATAAAAGTAACCCTAAACAATTTCCGCCGGGACGAGAAAATGACCGGCAAAATGTTAAAAGCAATGTTACCGGCCCATTCTGTTTCCGGTCGATTCTATTTGCTCCCCAAAATACACAAGGCAGGTGATCCGGGACGTCCGATAGTATCCAGTAACAGCACATCAACAGAAAATATATCAGAATTCATCAATTCCTTAATAAAAACATCCCCCCAAATTTTATCTATTACCTAAAGGACACAAACCACTTCATCTGCGATACTTCAAGTCTCGACATTCCAGGCGGCAGTTTTCTGGTGACCATGGACGTCTGCTCACTGTACACCAATATACCCCACCATGACGGAATAGCGGCTATGGTGTCTGAATATGTAAAATCTGACTCATCAACTAGTGTAAGTGGCGAGGTACAGTTTACACTTATTGAACTTGTATTAAATTATAACCATTTTGAGTTCAATGACAAGCGTTTCCTTCAGGTCAGTGGCACTGCAATGGGCACGAAAATGGCCCCAAACTTCGCGAGCACCTTTATGGCTTCACTTGAAATCCCATTCATTGAGGGACGCGCCTTGAAACCTTTCTACTACAGAGGATACTTAGACGATATTTTTATGATATGGAACCATGATGAGGCAAGTCTTTTCCGCTTCATAGAGGATTTTAACAAGTGCCACCCGTCAATAAAATTCACGCACAAAATTTTCAAAACTAGCACTAACTTTTTGGACGTCACTGTCACGGCCAAAAATGACCGCTTGCCAACAAACCTTTACGAAAAGCCTACAGACAGTCAAATGTACCTACATTTCAACAGCAGCCACCCAGAGCATTGCAAAACGGGTATTTCATATTCTCAGGCCTACCGGTACCGAAGAATATGCACCGATATGCGGGAATTTGACAGACACGCGGAACACCTAAAGCATTGCTTATTGAAACAAAATTATCCGGAAGACATTATTGACGATGCCATACTACGTGCTTGCAACGTCAACAGGAATGATATAATTAAGGGACCAAACAGAGTGTGTAAAATGACCTCCCAAACGAACCTTGTACTAACTTACACCTCATCATCGCCACGAATCAACAACATACTTTCCCGCCATTTCAACAAAATCAGGCAAAGCAAACGACTAACTTCTATTTTCGCGAAGCCACCTCACGTGGTGTACCGCCGGGATGAAAATCTGAAGGACATTCTTGTCAGAGCAAAAAGAAACACCCCCAAATTTCAATCAGCGTGCCATCCCTGCGGAAAAGCTCGATGCAAGGTATGCCCACAGATGGTCACAACACGTGAATCCAAAGCGAACTTCTCGGATTTCAAATTCTGCATAACTAAAAGCCTTAATTGTGACTGCAGTAACGTAATATACATGCTAAATTGCAACATCTGCGGACAAGAATATATCGGCCAAACAGACACGCCATTTCGGCTGCGGTTCAATAATCACCGGTACCACGCCACTTCACTGCTGAAGCTACCTTTATCTAGACATCTGCGCCTGCCCAACCACACTTTTGAAGATATCAGCGTAACTCTTTTGCAGTCCGGTTTTTCAAATAGACGCGAGCGCGAACAGCGTGAGGCATATTTTATTTTCAAATTTCGAACACTAGTAGCCGGCATCAACGAGGACCCCGGAAAACTCAACTGCCTCCGAGAAGTAAGCCAGGAGGAAATTAGTGACAAAGATTGATAGCTGGAGACCATATTTTTTCTGACTGACTCGTACGTGTACACTGTCCTTTCTTCTTTTTTTTTCCTTTTTTTTCTTCTTTTTCTTCTTTTTTACACATGCACATACAAAGTGTTTACGTTCGCCTACCACTTGATGACCATTGAAGGGAAACGAACGAAGATTAAAGGTAAAAAGCTGACCGACACATTAACGGAAAACTCTTCCTTTACGCACGCCACAAGCCGACCGACCCATTACGGGGAAACCCTTTCTTTACGCACGCCGTCACGGACCCTCCCGGCACCGCGCCGACAATCTTGGGTGGCCCGACACACGTCGAAAACTGAACAGCACGTGATATAAACCGTATGTGGACGTACACGGACAGTTGGTTTCGTTCTCAGCGTTGACAGTGGTTCTTCCTCTTTTTACTTTCTTTCTGTTTCTTTTTCGTCTTTTTTCTCCCCTTTTTTGTTTTTTCCCCCTTTTTTAGTTCCCTCTCACTCTCGCAAACATCTTTCAAGGCGAGAGGGATGCGGCAGCAACGAAGTTTGGAAGTCCATGTCAGTATAACTCATCCCCTGATGAAGGGAGGACCCCTCCCGAAACTGTTGGGAAATAAATATATTTATCCTTGTTGACAACGCTCCCGTTGTGCCATATCCCATACCTTCACGAAGACTAACTGGCCCATCGAATTATTACTCCCACTATATATATATATATATATATATATATATATATATATATATATATATATATACATATATATATATATATGTGTGACGCTACGATGACTGGGTGACGTGGCGTGGCTCATACCCCATGTTTATTCTGTTCTGCACTTCTTCCTCGTCTACTTCTACCAACCGTCGCTACCTTCTTACGTCACATGATTCCCCCTCCCCCCGAAAGAAAGCGTGGATTACGAACAATAAAATGTAAACAAGGGGAGGTTAAAAAGTCACAAATGTCAAAGTTCACAATTGGTTGTGTGCTCCAGGGAAGTTCCGTAAACGTTCAGACTTCAGGGGAGAGTGCAGCAGTCCGGTTAACGCAGGAGTTCTGGTGGGCGAGGCTGGTGGTTGCGTCCTGGATAACACAAAAATGCTTTGGACGTAGAGATAAGGGTAATCACAGCTGACATTTTTGTGAAGAACGAACGAGGTTCGAACATCTTGCACAATCGACAGTTCCAATATTGTAGGCATGGAATTCTTCGTCGTGGCACAGGTCGTGCAGGCAGCTTGCGTGTGCGTTGATCGAGGTTGATTGGGTGCTGCCTGTGTTTCTGCCGAGTACAAGGGATGCTTTTGTGGCTTTTGGAGATTTTTCTATGGCGATGTCGCAGATGGTTTGATGGAAGGCACATTCTTGATCTTTGGTGAAGAATGTATCCACGACGATGTGCCTTTTTGCAATGTTCTTTGAGACTTAAAAGTGGTTTCGATGAGGTTTTCTTTCGTCGTTGACAATGTTGAAGTATACGTTGACGTTGTAGTTTCTTGGTTTCGTCGACTTGCTTGTGGTGTGACATTGATCGTGCTGTGTCACGATTCTTAGGAAGTCCTTCGCAGGCTTCTACGACGCCAACCAATGCAACTGTTTCCGGCGCAAGATAATGTGGCGGGTTTGATGCACTTGAATCTTCTGTATTTGTAAACTGTTCAATGTTGGTTGTTGCCTGAAGCGTACTTATGTCATCAGAAGTCGCACCTGCGGTTTTGTTTTCATTATATGCAGTGAGGTTGTATACTGGATTCACGTCGCTTCGATCTTGTGATTGATGAACACTCGACGCTTCTGCAGAACACTTTTCTTCACAAGATGCTGATTGTGAATGCTTCTGTCTCTGTGGAACTGCTGAACTGAATACTTTGAACAAATGAGATTCCTGTGAACATTCATTGTTTGGGTTTGTTTCGTGTGGATTTACTAACTCGTCATGCGTAAATACTACGATCTTGTGAGGTGCTTCATCAGGTTTATCAGGAAAGTTGATGACAGGAGATGGAACTGCTGAGCTGAATACTTTGAACGAATGATGTTTCTGTGAACATTTGTCGTCTGGTTTGGTTTCATGTGGATTTACTAACTCGTCGTGCGTAAATGCCGTCACGCGTCCGAAGCCGTGTGGGCCATGTGTGCGGCACGAAGCATCAAGTGCATTCGGGTTGTTCAGTAATACCTGAAGTATTATGGTGCCGTAAATACATTGGAAATGCCGATCGATTTGCCCGTGAAAATTCCAACCGTAAGTCCGGTCTTTTGGCAAAATGGTCTACATTCCTATCGGCATACGGTGGCATTACCTTCTCTGCTGCGACGTGCAAGTCCCTAGTTGGTGTTGTAATGCGTGAAGTGTATTTGGACGAGTCATACGATGGTACAATGGTGGTATATTTTCTCTAAGATCTCGTTTGAAAAATAGGCTTACTGCGGGAAGACTTCGCGTAACTCTGATGGGTCAGTTGAAAAGCCTTCCGCTGATGAGGTATGAACAGGTCTTCATCGTATTCTTTGAAACGGGTAATCATCTCTTCCCTGATCTTTTGCCATGATTCGTCGTTTACAAATATGTGTGTCAGGTAAAACTTGAATGCCTCACCGGAGATGTAGTCGGTGAAGTTGATTATCATCTCCCGTTCCGACCAGGATGCAGCGGCGGCGTGGACCTCGAATAGGTTGAACCAGTCCTGTACGGGTCCGTCGTCCGCTCATCCGGTGTACTTGGGGATGTCGAGCTCAGTCGATGGTTCTGTCATGGTGCCGGTAACTGAATGCGCCTGAGATCACCTCTTCTGTGGTCGATATTCAGTTGAGGCGTTCTGCAGGTGGCTTCGTGAATGATGTGAGGTTGATGAGTGGTGGCCAGGTCTTCATCCTGTCGACTTGTGTGACGCTACGATGACTGGGTGACGTGGCGTGGCTCATACCCCATGTTTATTCTGTTCTGCACTTCTTCCTCGTCTACTTCCACCAACCGTCGCTACCTTCTTACGTCACACACATATATATATATATATATATATATATATATATATTGCGACGCGGTCCATTACGCTCCTTTATTAGGCCTGGAATACATGGCCACAACAGTCACTTCCGAAGCACAAAAAAGACTCAAGTGCTTTCTCCACTAACGATGAAGATGCGGAATATGGAGGCGGAAATGTTGTAGGCCCGTGTACTCAGATTTGGGTGCACGTTAAAGAACCCCAGGTGGTCAAAATTTACGGAGCCCTCCACTGCGGTGTCTCTCATAACAAATGGTGGTTTTGGGACGTTAAACCCCACAAATCAATCAATCAAATCAAGCTGCGGAACACTATGTGATAATGGTTATGGAAAGGTAATGAAGGAGTGCGTTGTAAAGGCCCGCACTAATGTCCCGCGCATGAGAGCGGCCATCCTGGCCGCAATACGTCAGTGCCACATTAACAACTTCCACGCAATTCCCCGCTATTATTTTTAGGCGGTGCATTTCTCGAACGACTACGTTACACATAAACCAGTTTTAAGACGTCATACGGTCAAAAAGGAGAAATTTACAGCACGCATTTGTACAGCGAAATGCTTTATTCAGCTTCGCCAACTGTAAACCTTCGGAGCAAGGCTACCGAGATTTTTTTGGGGGGAGGGAGGGGGGAGGGTAGCAACAAAACGACTAACTCTGACAATTGGTGGCTGCTGTAAATGCGTGTAAATATTTCTGTATACTGTGAGAAGTTAAATTGCAAAAACATTTCGTGGTGTATAGGAGGTTCAGATTATCTTTCTCTCCCCTTTTTACTTATGGTTTCCTGGTTCAACGTGCGTTTGACATGGTTTTTTATTTTTAGTCTCACAGCTTTGTGAGCGCAGCCCACTTGCAATAAATAAGCTGAGTTATTTTGAATATTATAGACGCCTAACCTATGAAGAAAGAGTTAAGACAGAATAAATCAATATAAGAAACGCCCTTTCTCAATTAATTTCGAAATTGGTGGCATGCCATTAAATTGAAGTTTTGCACAAGGGGTTGAATGACGTTATCAACTCGAGAAAAGTTGTTTTCAAAAGTGTCATTAAGAAGATCGGCGCACATGTCAGTAGAAACTGGATTGTCTAATTCATCTACTAGAACTATGCTGTTATCTGGTAAAGGGTTAATTAAGTGCCAAAATTTACGTACATTATTTGCAAGAATATCTGGGAGAGTTCGAGAAAGGAAACGTAATTTAAAGGATTTTAAGGCGGTAAGGTAAGCGTTGTGCGCTGCTTTGTAAATCGCCCAATGGTCTTCAGAAGGCGCTAGTTTTGCTGATCTGTAAAGTCGTTTTTTACGGTTGGATAGGCGTTTGATGTAGGTGTTGTACCATGGTGCCTGGTGATTAGAAATGATGGTTCGGTTAGGAATGTATTTCTTAGTATGTTTGTCTACTTTTGCAGGAAAAACATACCAGTTTGATTGGACAGAGCGATCAATGAACTGGGTAAAAAAGGAAGCAATGAAGATCGACAGTTCGTCATTAATGGCATCGAAGTTTGCATTACTGTAATCGACTATGACTTTTTCACTTTGGTACGTTTTGGGGGTGGCATTTTGAGGAGAAAACCAAGAAGAGAGTTATCACTGATACCAGAAATATAAGTGATTTCAGAGGCTAGATCATTGTCATTGACTTGCCACTAAAATCCTAAACTGTCATATTACGAAAGAACACATCAACTTTTGGTGCTCTCTACACACATCTGTACCAGGATATCGACGTGGAGGCTGCCCCTCATGCGAATACATACTGGACGACAGAAGCTCCATGGGATGAATCTGTAAGCAACTGCTCAGTCGAGCTGACATCCTCAAAATCCAGAGATTGGGATTACGCAGCGACCCAAATTTACTGACACACTCACTGCTACGCTCCACAGGATGCCGAGACAAGTGCCCCGGAGCGTAGTGGTGCCAACACTTACACATATTATATACAAGTTTCCTTCATATCCCAGTGACGTGAACTCGAAACAGACCAACACAATACCACATCGGTCATTAGAAATGCAACTCTCTGAAAAGGCCTTCAAGAGCCTAGTTGTTGCCTTTGACCAGGCCTCAGTAAGCGGGTAGTCGACTAAGCCCTAAGAGTCCTTCGCTATGAATAAAGCTTCAGCTATATAAACGTTCCCTCTATTCTTGCTACAGCCCAACATATGCAAGCTTGTTTGGACAACTCGCTTTTCTAACATCTGTGGCATCCCCTCCTGGTCCTCTTACACCAAAACCTGCCAGAGACACTAGGAAGCTTTTGCTTCTCAAAGTTTGTTTAATTTCAGCTAGAATATGATTCTTCAATTTAATATGCTGATTAAACTACTTTAATAAATTGAAAGTATAGCATCTCAATCGATTTAACAAAACTGCAACCAAAAAGCAAATGAAACAGCGATTGCAATGTCTGTCTTTCATTATCAAAGTGGCAAGTTGGGCATGTCAATACATTACTCTGGTGCACTGCAGCACATTTTAGTGCACTGAAACATGTCTTACAAAAAAATTGGCCCCGCATTTACATGTTACATCACGAATGTCGTCGAAAGACGATAGTCTTGCGTCTGGAGAGAGTGAACAAAACCTTTATTAGAAGTTCTGTGCAAGAAAATCGGCGAATGGTATTCTGGAGGCGATGCGTTAAGTGCCTGGAGCGTGCAGCGGAGGCGAACAATTCAGTCAATTCACGTCGCACATGAGACATGAGTGCTATCTGGCAGTTATCCTGGAAAACGGCGCGCACCGTGCGCTTGTCTATGATGTGATAAGGTGTAGAATGCAGGGCGACAGGTAGGTGCCACCACCGTGTCTTACATCTTAGAAAAGCGTTGAAAACACTTGCCGTTTCGTGCAAGCGTTGCATGGCCAGCGCACTGTTATGAAAGCTACGATCCTTAAAATTACTTATGTATGCCTTTTATAGTAAAGAATACACATACATAATATTGACCTGTTGTTATGGTGGCTCAGATATGCGCAATAATTGCTTATTAATTGACAATAGCACAAGTATGAACGCTGCACCTCGAGCAATATTGGTGGGCGCTGCTTATGGGGTCATCCGGTGGTAGTATAGTTTGGTCACTTTGATGCCATTTAATGTACCGTGAAGGGAGACAAACAGACAAAAGTGCAGACAGACAGACCCAAATTTTTGCGTCGAAAGTCTCCAAGAAAAACTTCCGTTTTTAAAATGCAACAGTTCGGCAAGTTTGTGGCTTATGCTTAAACGTAACAACATCGCAAAATCACATACAGACATATGTAAGAAGGGATCACACGGTGCTGAACTCGCAACTAGAATTTATCATAACGAACACACACATATATCAGGCAGAGGGCCTGGTCACATGGCACATCATGGCAAATGCCCAGCATTCTTCTGTCTTTGTAATCTTGTGCTGTTTTACAGCAAAGATGTTATGAGATCAAAACTCAGGTCATGTGCTGCGCCGTAGTTGTCCACCGCCACCCTTTTCCGTAATCAATACCCCCGGTCAAGAAAAAAAAACTCTAGTACCAATGACAGAGTGGGGCTTGAACACGGGTCCGCTGCGTGCCAGCCCAGTATTCTACCACTGAGGCATGCCAATTTTTTCTTTAATGAATGAAAGTATCACCAGTAAAGTACACAGAACATACTCCATCAGAAGTCAGGCAAACACACACAAGCGTCAAGAACGGGAAGTCACTCCGGAACGGGGTCAAAAGTCTCCACAACACTTCGCTTTGAGCAGCTGCTTCTCGGAAGACAGATCTCGTGGACCGTGGTGGTTCGGCGTGTCTATCGTTCACGCGACTTTTCCATAGTGAATAAAGTCCCAACAGCATAAACAGGTCGTAAGGAGTATTATCAGTCAGACTCTTTTTGAACGGAAGGAACCTAATACCATGAACTGTGATTGGAAGTTGTTTTCTTAACGTTCTTTTTAGAATGTCCCAAAAATAAAAAAGCATCACGACAATGAATAAAAAATGCTCTATAGTCTCAGGTTGGTTGTAGAGTCTACAATTCACTGTCCAGGGTACGTATATTGATTTTTCATTCAGCCACGTTTTCTGTGGCAGCGTGGAAGTGTGCAGTTTAAAGAAAAATGTTTTCGTTGAAGGAGTTATACACATTCTACGTACACGAAATAATACATCGTGACCAGGCAGAAGCGAATATGGCTTTCGATAAACAGGTTCGGGGAAAAGGTTATTCACAAGTGCAGCGGTTAAATTTGTTCTGTCAATAGTATACAAATACTCTAAGGTAAACCTTGCTTTCAAGAAACTGACAGTATCAACAATTTGTTTAGGAATCCCCGCAACGGCAATTTTTTAGCAACGCTTGTTGTGACATAAATAAAAGAAAGGTGGTAACACAGATGGTTACGAAGAACCGCTAATAGAAATGGGTGGCACACATCCTTGAGGTAGAAAAATCGCAACACCAACTGTCGCACGAACAAATGCACAAGGCCGAGGCCACCCTTTTCAAGCGGAAGAAAACGATTGTCTCTTCCCATGGGTTCTCAGGAAAAGCTCCAAATAAAACAGGCAAATATCCTATGAAAAGCTTGAATGTGTACCCGAGAGCAATGAAACACCTGCAGAATATAAGTAAGCTTCGATACAAAGAATATATTGCACGCTTTCGCTCTGGCGAAAATGGAAAGCTCCCGTCCGTGCCATGTTGCCACCTTTCGGCGGATCGTAGTTATCGCAGCGGTCTAGTGTGGGCCAATGTTACGATAGTTATTGAGAGGCACACCAAGGTATTTCATAGGAGTCGCATTCCAATGAATATTTGCGAAGACCGAAGTAGTTTGGGCCCACATGCCTAGTCAGAATCCACTACTTTTATCAAAATTTATGCTGGCGCCAGCGACTTCACAGAAACGCAAAGTAGTGTTGCCTGCTTGATTGATATGTGGGGTTTAACGTCCCAAAACCACTATATGATTATGAGAGACGCCGTAGTGGAGGGCTCCGGAAATTTAGACCACCTGGGGTTCTTTAACGTGCACCCTAATCTGAGCACACGGGCCTACAACATTTCCGCCTCCATCGGAAATGCAGCCGCCGCAGCCGGGATTCGAGCCCGTGCCCTGCGGGTCAGCAGCCGAGTACCTTAGCCACTAGACCACCGCGGCGGGGCAGTGTTGCCTGCTTCTTGAATGCTGGGTTTATCAGCACAAAAGAAGGCAATGTCAT
The DNA here is from genome assembly GCA_013436015.1 of Rhipicephalus annulatus. Classification (NCBI taxonomy): domain Eukaryota; kingdom Metazoa; phylum Arthropoda; class Arachnida; order Ixodida; family Ixodidae; genus Rhipicephalus; species Rhipicephalus annulatus. The sequence goes on from WOVY01010319.1 coordinate 139,941, forward strand.
CTGCATAAGCTAGAACTTTAACTTCCTCAGCATCATATCGGTAGCCTCTTATGCTGGACTTTAGAAGCACACCTAAACATAATGGTTCTATTGATTGATTCATTGATATGTGGGGTTTAACGTCCCAAAACCACCATATGATTATGAGAGACGCCGTAGTGGAGGCCTCCGGAAATTTGACCACCTAGGGTTTTTTAACATGCACCCAAATCTGAGCACACGGGCCTAGAACATTTCCGCCTCCATAACATAATGGTTCCAGATAAATTGCAAAAAGCAAAGGTGACAGCGGACATCCCTGCCGTACAGATGAATTTAACTCTATTCTATTGGAAATTGTGCGATTTACAATTAGCCTAGTTGTGCACTTCTTATAAAAGAGTGAAATACCATTGTATAGTACATCACCCAACTGCAGGTGTCTTAAAAGCCGAAACAAAAAAGCATACTGTACCTTATCAAATGCTTTTGCAAGGTCTATTTGAAGGAGGGCTACTTGGTCCATGCTACAATCAATACACTCAAGAACTGAACGTGCAATATGATTGTTTGTCTGTATAGAGCGACCACGAATTCCGCGTTTGGTGGTCCCCTACACATTTAGTAATCACTTGGTTTGGTTGGTTTGGAAAAACTTTATTGACAAGTCCGAAGGCGTGCGCCCTAGCACACGGCGGGCCGCTCCCACGATGGGACAGTAAGGCCGAGCCCTAGCGCCGCATCGTGGGCCCTCTGGACAGCCCAAAGTTGCGATGTTATGTCTGGACTCCGGAGAGCGGAGTCCCACTTTCTGGACGATGCTGTATCGGTGCCACGTACCGAAGGGCACTCCCAGAGCATGTGGTGTAAGGTGGCTAAACCGCCACATTTTGTACACGAGTTGGTTAAATAAACATCAGGATAAAGCTTGTGAAGAAAGGCAGGGTTAGGGTACGTTTCTGTTTGAAGTAATCGCAATGTAAGCGCCTGCGCTCTATTTAGCTTCGCATGTGGAGGTGGAAAGATTCTCCTATCCATAGCGAAATGTTGGGTTATTTCATTATATGTAGTTGGCGGATCCCTGTTTACGAAATCTCCAGTTCGACCCAAAGGTCCTCCATGGCCGCGGACAGCTAACCCTCGCGCCCTGGAGTGGGCCAACTCATTGAGATTTATGATCCCTCCGTCCATGTTTCCCATATGAGCTGGGAACCATGTAATGGTATGGGTTGTAAGCAACTTATCACCGAGTATGTTTTTGGCCTCTTTGCACACAGCTCCAACACTGAAGGCACGAATGGCAGCTCTAGAATCGCTAAATATGTGTTCATTACGCTGATCTAAAAGAGCCAAGGCGATGGCAACCTGCTCAGCTGCATTGGCAGTTCTGGCGCATACCGACGCCGCATTAATTGTAATTCCTTTGTGGTTGATTGCCACTACCGTGAATCGGTCTCTCTGGCCATCATATTGCGCCGCGTCTACGAAACAGGCACCCCCGTCAAGATCCGCAACTTGGCGAAGAAGGGCCCGAGCGCGCGCTCTCCTCCTTCCAACATTACGTTGGGGATGCATGTTCCGCGGGGCAGGCGAGACAATGATGTTTTCCTTCTGATCCCTCGTCAACCCTTGGTACAGAGCCTCAATCTGAGCTGGTGGAATACCCATTTCTGCGAGAATCATCCTCCCCGCTTTTGAGCCAGACAGCCTAATTACCTGTGTTCTTTCTTGTGCTTCCGCAATTTCCTCCAATGTATTATGAATTCCCAACTGCAGGAGACGATTGGTGTGGGTGTAGTTGGGGAGCCCAAGGGCATTCTTTACAGCTCTCCTGATCATTGCATTAAGCTTGTCCCTTTCCATTCTCTTCCAGACATGCATTGCCGCCACATATGCAAAATGACACAGCAGAAAAGCATGTATAAGCCTGACCAAGTTGTCCTCTGATAGCCCTGTTCTTCGGTTAGCCACCCGTCTTATGAGCCTAATAACACTGTCTGTCTTTTTTTCCAACCTTTTAATCGTGATGGTGTTGGTGCCCGTTGCTTCTAGCGTCATACCTAAGATCCGAATGGAAGCGACTTTGGGGATTGATCGTCCACTTTTGGTACGTAAGTGGATGTCATTCTCTAGGGGCGGCACCCAGCCTCGCGGTCGACGGCCCCTCCTGACCGGTTTATAGAGGAGAAGCTCAGACTTTTCCGGAGAGCAAGAAAGGCCTGTGTCTTCCAGAAAACTCTCGGTAGTGTCGATGGCCTCTTGCAGGGCCGCCTCTACAGTGCCATCACTTCCTCCTCTACACCAAATGGTGATATCATCGGCATAAATTGTATGACCAACATCTGAAATTCCAGAAAGCTGCCTCGAGAGACCAGCCATGACGATGTTAAAAAGTAAGGGTGATAGAACAGATCCCTGCGGGGTGCCCCTATTTCCCAGCGCTTGCACATCCGATTCTAGATCTCCAACTTTAAGTATGGCTTTTCGACCACACAGGAAGGATCTGACAAACGCATGAAATGAGGAACCTAGGTTGAGACTTGAGATCGCATCTAAAATAGAATCATGGCGGACATTATCAAACGCTTTTTTTTATATCCAAGCCTAGGATCGCCCTGGTGTCTCTGGTATGATTATCTAAAATTTGACACTTAATGATTTTCATAGCATCCTGCGTACAGAGGCCTGGCCTAAAGCCAATAAGGTAGTGAGGGAAGAGATCATTGTGCTCTATGTAGTCCGCGATTCGGTTCTGGACAACGTGTTCCACCACCTTTCCCACGCATGACGTGAGAGAGATGGGGCGCAGATTGTCCAAACTTGGTGCTTTACCGGGCTTGGGAATGAGGATCACCTTGGCCAACTTCCATTGTTCCGGGATGTCACCTCCCTTCCAAATCCTATTAATCTCATCAGTAAGAAATTCAACAGAGTCATCTTCCAAATTCCGAAGCGCTTTGTTGGTGACCCTATCTGGACCCGGTGCCGATCGGCCATTGAGTTCGTGCAGGGCACGTCGCACATCGCTGATGGTGAAGGGTTCATCCAAATGGGCACAAGGTGTTCCCATATACCCCGGATAGGCTTGCATGGAATCAACTGCTAGCGGTAGATACTTCTCAGCAAGCTGCCCCAATAGCTCCGCGCCCGAGGAGGATTTTTGAGCAAGATGAAGTATTCTAGCAAGGACCCCCCTCTGATTAGATTTAGTGCCCGACTCGTCAAGCAAGTGTTTTAAAAGATTCCATTTACCTCTGGTTCGCATTTGTCCATCGACTGAATTACAAATTTCATCCCATTGCTGCCTCGACAAGTTTTTGCAATGTTCTTCAATTTGTGTATTTAACTCTGCTATCTTTTTCCGAAGCCTACGATTAAGTCTCTGACCCTTCCATCTGGCCAATAGCGACTGCTTTGCCTCCAGTAAATGCGCAAGCCGACTGTCCATTTTGTCTGTCTGTACCTCTGTCTCAATGGTTCTGGTAACCGCCCTAACGTCCTGCAGCAGCATCTCTGTCCATTGCCCCAGAGAGTCCGGGATTTCCCCCTGTTCCGCTCGAGCGCTGCGTGACTCCCGAAATTTTAGTAATCACTGTCTGTAACAAATTTGTCAACAATTTAGCAAATATTTTGTAGTCAACGTTACATTTATTTTTAAGATGTATCCCTCTGTCGCCATGTTCATATCAACAAGTGCTGTATTTCCTCAAATTTATCTCGTCCTGTATAGCCTAAAATGTGATTTCATTTATATATATATATATATATATATATATATATATAGTTTTTCGTTGTTCTTGCACTGGTCCTGCCTGTAAACTGTTCGTTACCTGTCTGTACCATTCCAATTCCTCCCCCCCTTACCTAATGCCCTGTTCTTGGGCCTGTAAGGTCTTTTTTGAATACAAAAATAAAAAAAAATAAAATAACGATATAGACCTGTATTCGTTAACTCTCTTTAATGCGTCAGGATCAGCACGTTTTGGGATTAATGTTTTATTACTCTGATAGAAAGAAGGAGGAAGTTCACCACAGTCATAAGCCTCTTTAAAAAGTTGCTCAAGGAAAGGTATCAGAAGTTCCTGAAAAGCTATGTAAAATTCGCCACTAAGGCCATCTGGGCCAGGAGTTTTGTTTTTCTGCAACGTTGTTATTGCAAATCTAATTTCCTCTCAGGTTATTGGCCCCTCTACAGTGAGTCTATCATCATCTTGTAACTGAGACACAAGGACAATGAAGTGGTTAGCTTCTTCCTCAAAATTCTTCTGAGGCTCAGCCGCGGTGAAGAAACATTCGTAATAATCTTCGAACGCGGCTCTTATTTCACATGTCTCTGTGCAAAGGAAACCCCGCGACTCAATTTGCAGTATCTGTTTAGAAAGTGCATATCTCTTTTCATCCCCGAGAGATTTTTAGTGGGTTTCTCTTCAGTGAAATGGGTAACACGGGAACGAACCTTACCTCCTCTGTATAAATCCATATCATGTTTTTGTATCTGTGCTCAAACACATTTATCTCGTCCCCGTACAATCCCGGCTGTTGACTTTAAAAAGTATGGAGCTTATGAAGTAAATCATAAAGATAGAGCTTTTCAGCTTTTTTTTTCTTTTGCGCTATTTCGCATGAAATACTGATTGCCTGATACTTGACTCTTTCTTTGAACCTTTCCCATTAAGCGAAAATTGGCAACTGTCGACACTGTGTTACCTCTTGTACCGATTCTTTTACTATTTTAACAAAACAATCTTCGCGCAACAACTGTACGTTAAGCTTCCATAGGTCCCAGTTTAGAGAGGTTTTACGAAAATTTGCAGGACCCCAAGAAACAGTGACCAAGCAATGGTCTGTAAAAATTATGGGCTTTACAGCATAATTATGAATCTCAGACCATAGGCTTAGAGATACATATACACGGTCAAGCCGAGCGTGAGAGATGCCTTGAAAGTGCGTGAACCTCACTGAGGAACGTGCGTGCGCTCCCACATCTATTAAATTGTGGTCATTCAATAGTTTCTGCAGTAAGGGTGCACTTGCATTATAACGATTTGTTATATATAAATGATCTCTAGCGTCACAAACAAAATTAAAGTCTCCAAAAACTACCAAAGTTCTGTCAGCGTTTAGTAGCGAAGTTAAAGAAAGGAAAAAAGAATTCCTTTCATTCACTTTGGAGGGAGCATAGACACAGATAACCCTCCAATTATGGGAATGAAAAGATAAGTCGCAACAAATGAGGCGTCCTTCCCTATCAGCATGTAGTGACGTCAATATATGGTTCAAGTGCTTTCTAACTATTAAAAAGCATCCAGCGGATGCCCCACGTGCTGGGCTGATGTATAAATTGTAATCACGGAAAACTTCCAGTGCAAGATCGGCGTCACGAGCAGCGGAAATCTTAGTCTCTTGCACTGCAAGTACATCAATACGCCTTACATTCCTCAAGCCACGTACGTTGAGTGTTGCTACACACATGGGAAACGTTATCACGGTAGCCATGTTGATATCTTAGAACTTTTGTAGGTCACGTTTAGCCACAGGGCATCCTGTGGCTTTACCTCCTTTACACTTTTTAGGAGCACTTTCCTCAGGACGCTGGCATAGGCGGCGCGTCTCTCGGTCCCCAAAAAAGGTGACACGTGGACCACACGAAGACACTTGCTCTGTCGTGTCTGGCGCACTCGTTGTGGCTTCATCGGTGACCGGTGCCTGACGCTTTCTTTTCTGATTGCTATCCATTCCTTCTCGTTCCTTATTGTCAGAAGGCTTGTCTTTAAGGCCTTCCAAGTGGTGTTCGTCTGCAGCATTGCATTCATTTATGCTTCCACTGGCGTTGTTAGCGGTGTTATTTTACGTGCCAAGGGTATCCATGGACAAGTGCTCAGCTTCCTTTAAGGCATCTTCTGCTCTTCCCGCTGCTTTTCCTGTCGCATCAACTACCTCAGTGACATCGATAAGATGATCCAGACGTTGTTCTTCTGTGCCTTGGCCAGAACAGAGTTTGTTGGCGTAAGTCGACACGCAGGCATCCGACGAGTGACCAAAACGCTGGCACTGCAAGCACCTCGGTGTTTTGCGATGTCTTCGTACATGCCCCACTCGCTTGCACCGAAGACACAGTGGAGGCCTACCATGAATAAGTACGAGGCATTGGTGGCCATAGATTGACATAAAGTGTGGTATTGAGCTCACAGTAATGGTGTCCTTGAGCTCCAAGGCAACGTCTCTATTTGTTGTCATCCATTGTTCCATTCCTGGACATCTCCATGCCTCTCTTTGAACGGACTTCACAACGCCGTAGACTTGGAACGCCTCTGCAACACGTCGCGATTCAAGTTGAGGCGGAAGCCAAAGAAGTTTCAGCCTAATATTTTTGGTCTCCGGATCTAGCACCATGCACTTCAGCCCTTATACATGGAGCTCACCACAAGTGACGAGTTTCTGTTTCGCCATGCTGCTTGCACACGTAACCATCCATACATGGCTCAATTGATACTGGCCAACTCCTATATTATCCGCTGTGCTCACCACTTTAAGCAGCGCGTCACGGAAGTCTGGGGCACGGTACGGCCTACCACTCAAGTCGGCATGAAGGAAAACGGAATTCAAAACGTCGTTACCAGTTGGAAGACGTGGCAGGACGACTTTATAGCTTGAGTCTTCATCATGAAACGAAGTCGATGATCCTCGGCCGTTGGCCGCTACGCTGTGACCAGCAGAGAGCTGATGCTGATGCTGATGCTGATGACCTCAGATGAATGGCGCTTACCCACTAAGGGGGATGGGCCAAGAACCGGGCGGCAGGATACTTAAATGAAACTAAAATGAAAATGAAGCCAATCTGAAAAAGTAGCTTAAAATAATACTACCAAAAACAAAAATGTTTGCTGAGCAAGCGGTCAAACCATCTTTTGTTTTTGAAAGACATAACTACGAATCATAAACTAGAGATCTGAAAACGTAAGGGTTCACTAGCATGGTAATCTTTTAGTTGCATCGATGTAATCAAACACAGCGGAGCATACATCACTGTGGCAGTAACCAAATGAAGTTCCGCCAATTGATAAAATTACTGGTAGATTTACTTGTATTCCCAGCTTTTGTAATGGGGCTACTAAAAATCTTATTCTCTGATAAGAATAACGATGACAGAATAAAAAGAAATGTTCAATTGTTTCAATTTCATTGCACCAAATGCATAGCGGTGACGCCTTGAGCCGAGCTTTGTTAAGGTAATAATTTAGTTGTGGAACTGCACAGCACAATCTGGTATAAGTGACCTCTAACTGGCGAGATACACACCACTGTTTATTCCAGCAATAGCTCAAATGCTCGAAATCTTTGAATTTATCCAAATTACCTTTTCCCCATTGCAGGCAAGCATTTCGGAACTTTAGCGCGGTTACGTAAGCCGTATCTGGCAAAACTGGGATGGTGGACCCACCCAGGGATACTGCTGCTAAAGAGTCCGCCATTTCGTTCAAATATAATCCGCGGTGGCCTGGTACCCATAGCAAATGCAGTTTTTTACGTTTTTCGGTACTAAATGCCGAAACGTATTCATCGGCTCTGAATTTACTGCCGCAGAAAGTGCATTACAAACTGATGACGAATCTGTAATGATAACTGCTACTGATTTGTTTGAGGGTAATTTGCGTAGGGCAAGAACAGTGGCCAATAATTCTGCAATGAATACTGGGGTATAATCTGGGAGTCGAATCGAAAAGGACCAGTCTAAAGAAGGAGAGAAGATGCCAACCCCAGCCTTTTCTTTTGACACAGATGCATCAGTCGCTATGATATTGCTTATCTCTAGGTGAGCTAGATAATCTGCTAACTGGTCATTTAAATACCTATATGCCAATTGTTTCGCGTTATGAGGAAATATATCATCGAATTGTATGCTAAGCATTGACTTTAGGTTGTGTATTGGACCAATATGTCTAATTTTTACATTCAGCTGCTTTAGTAGCGCTTGTGCAAATACTGTTTGCGGGGTGTGTAGTCGCGACCAATGGGTTTCGAAAAATAAAGTCGGTTCTTGAATGAAAGCGTAAAATGAGAGTCTTTGTTGTGAACTGTATATCTTTAAGAATGCTTGCACAGTAAGAATTTTAAACCTATTTAGCAGAGAAGGTAGGCGAGCTTCCATATACAACACGTTATTTGCAACAAACTTTGGTAGACAAACTTTGGCAGAGAGCATTTTGGAACGCAGCCAATCGGTGCGGCTTCTTCTTCCGCTTCTTCATACTTCTTTGCAAGCTTGCCTTAGGAAGGCTTGATGTCGGGAAAGCAATCGCATTGATATTAGTAATAAATTTTTTAAAACAGCGAAAGAACTACCAGTCGCCACACAACGCAAATAGCGTAACGAGTGGGTCATTCAATACTCCGACCCATTACAGAAGCTTTTTCTTGATCACCTATTATCTGTGGCACATACCCACTTCAGTCTAAATTAATCATCATCAGCCACTGCATGAACAATTGGCAGAAAATTCCTTGCAAGTGTTTAGCGAAAACCACGCTTCTCAGTAGAATGGTGAAAAATAACATAGCAAATGGTGGCCAATACCCAGAAATTATTATTAATAATACCATAGTGCGTACCCAGCAAGGGTGCTTGTAGCAGTTACCCAATGAGTGTTTAGAAAAGGCCCTGAAAGGCCACTCTTCTAGATTTTGTTGTGACAGTGCTGTGCCTTCCGCGGAGGCCTGGCGTTTTTTTACATCCAAGCGTGCCTTATAGTCGAAATCATGCTTGTCTAGAGTCCGAGCAGTTTATATAGCTGCCCGTCTTTTGCAAAGGTACACGAGGTGTGATGCCCCAGTGATAGCGCACGCAGTCATATGGCAAGATGCGAAAATTCGATTGCATCAAAGTTCCAAGAACTGCATATGGTTTTACTAATGCGAAAAAAAGACGCAGATTTGAAACTTACAAGACAGATCAGTAAGGTTGAGAGTTGGGCTAGTTTGTGACTGAATAATAATATTGTTGTATTGTTAAGTAGTGCACTTTTGACATGGACAAAAGGAACAATGCCATGCCTTTTTGTCCCCTTTGGCCACATGAAAAGTGTGCCACTTCACCTTATGGTATAATGATTAGACAACTCAGCCTCATCACTGTGGAAAATATTCACGAAAATAATTTCAAATCGGATAAAAGGCACACTTGACTTCAAATGGACCTTAAAATGGTTTCGGAAATCTTGCAAGAATTCGGGCTACATGATCATTGAGTTGAACCATTAATGAATCCACATACTGTATATCAAGGAAGCTACAAGCAATTATAGTTATACTCTCATTCTTGACACTGCTTTGCACTCTGAGCTTGTCAAAGAGCCAGCTATTGCTGGTGACTGCAGGGCGCTCGGCGGGTCAGGCTCCCCTAAATGCGCCATCTTGGTAGAGATTGATCGATGTGTCGGGTTTAGCGTGCCAAAACCACCATATGAGTGAAAGACACCATAGTAGAGGGCTCTGGAAATTTCGACCACCTGGGGTTCTTTAACGTGAGCCCAAATAAGAGCATACAGGCCTAGAGCATTTTCGCCTCCATCAAAAATGCAGCCCCTGCAGCAGGGATTCGATCTTGCTACCTGTGGGTCAGCAGCCGAGTACCTTAGCCACTAGACCACTGCGGCAAGGCCTCTTGTGCATGACAAACTATACACATAGAGTGATTAAAGTTTGCCCCGACACACTACCACTTATGCTAATTTTGTTCTCTTGAGCTGCTACAATCTCCAAAGGCAGGTGGACAAACAGGGTGTCTGAAAACAATCGGCGTTAACTCGTGCTATGTAGTTGCGTCTTGAAGAGTGATGCTGCCGCTGCACTAGCATGGATCCTGCAGGTGTTGAGTGGATAGTGAGAGCCCGACACTCACAAGAGCTGAGCTAAAATGAACTGGTAGGAAGGGCCCGCGTGATGGCATACCAAGTGGTGTAATCCGTGGTGACTGCTATCCACTTCTTTCCGCTGGCCGATAAAGGGAACGGTCCTAGTAAGTCAACACCTACCCTACAAAATGGTTGGGATGGGATCTGGATGGACTGAAGGCATCCCGCTGGAAGGGTTGCTGTTTTTTTGTGGTGTTGACAGCATTTAAATGAGGCGACGTAATGATGGACGGATCGGTAAATACCGGGCCAAAAGAAGCGACGTCGAGCGAGGTCATTATTTCTTGAAAGTCCCAGGTGACCAGCTGTCGGAATATCATGCAACTGTGCGAGGACAGTCTGACGCATATGTTGTGGTATGACAAACAGCAGCTCAGGTCCGTCAGGATGCATGCTGTAGCGATATAAGACGCCATCTTGGAGCAGAAACATACGGAGAGACGGAGGAGTTGTGGGACCTCTAAGTCGCAGCATAATATCTCTGAGGTGAGGATCATGGCGTTGCTGATCTCCGATGTTGCTAAACGCGGAAAGTGCCAAAACGCAAGTAGACTCATCGCTCTCAGAAAGGTCTGCTGGGTTTACTGGATGACGCGACAAGCAATCAGCATCCTCATGGTGGCGACCTGATTTGTAGACAACCATGTAGGAATATTCCTGTAGCCGTAGAGCCCACCGACCGAGACGCCCACTAGGATCTTTTAAGGGGACAACCAGCATAAGGCGTGGTGATCAGTGACAACCGTGAACGGGCGTCCATACAAATTACGGTCAAAATTTAGCCACTGCCCAGATCAGCACGAGGCATGCGCGTTCTGTGATGGAGTAATTTCGCTCTGCTGGCGATGAAAGATGGCTAGCGTATGCAATAACGCGCTCGCAGGCATGCTGTCGTGTGCCAAAACGGCTCCGATTCCGTCACCGCTGGCGTCGGTACGCTCTTTCGTTGGAGCGCATATATGAAAGTGGCCGAGAATCGGTAGCGTCGTAAGTCTACTCGTCAGTTCAACGAATGATATGGCCCCGCCATGGTGGTCTAGTGGCTTAGGTACTCGGCTGCTGACCCGCAGTTCGCGGGATCAAATCCCGGCTGTGGTGGCTGCATTTCCGATGGAGGCGGAAATGGTGTAGGCCCATGTACTTAGATTTGGGTGCACGTTAAAGAACCCCAAGTGGTCGAAATTTCCGGAGCCTTCCACTACGGCGTCTCTCATAATCATATGGTGGTTTTGGGACGTTAAACCCCACAATTCAATCAAATCAATCAATCAACAAATGATCTGGCTTGTTCAGGTCCCCACACGAAAGTCACATTTCTTTAGTAGTTCCGTGAGCAGGCGTGCGACGTCAGCGAAATTTCGCACAAATCTACGAAAGAACAAAAGGCCCACAAAGCTTCAAACGTCGTTCGCAGAGGTCGGCACAGGGAAATTCTTGACGGCGCGGATTTTCTCAGGATCGAGACGAACACCAGAAGAATCGACAAGGTGTCCAAGGACAGTGAGCTGCTGGCGGCCGAAGTGACATTTCGATGAGTTTAGTTGGAGCCCTGCTATGCGAAAAACCGAAAGAATTGTTGAGAGACGCTCGAGATGAGTTTTGAAAGTTGGCGAAAAAACAATGACGTCATCAAGGTAGCATAAGCAGATTGACCACTTGAAACCGTGAAGAAGAGCCTCCATCATTCGTTCGAATGTAGCCGGGGCTTGCATAACCCGAACGGCATTACTTTGAACTGATAGAGCCCATCAGGAGTTATAAATGCCGTCTTTTCACGGTCCAGATCATCAACTGATATCCGCCAGTACCCGGAACGAAGGTCAATGGAAGAGAAATAATTTTCTCCACTAAGGCAGTCAAGAGCGTCATCTATCCGCGGCAGAGGATACACGTCTTCTTTTTGTAACTTTGTTAAGATTTCGGTAGTCGACACGGAAGTGCCAGCTGTTATCCTTCTTTCTCACGAGCACAACGGGCGAAGCCCAAGGACTTGAAGAAGGTTCAATGTTGTCTTGTACAGCATCTTGTCGACTTCTTGCTGGATCACGTGCTGCTCGGTGGAGGAATCCTGATAGGGTTGCCGGTGTACTGGATTTGCATCACCGGTGTTGATCCGATGCTTTACGACGGTCGTTTGACCTAGCGGTCGGTCGTACAGATCAACGACGTCTTGATACGACGCAAAAAAGCCACGAATCGCAGACACATGCTCGGCCGAGAGATCAGAGGCAATCATTCCAGTTATGCAGTCTAGTGTATTGCCCGACTGAATACTGGCAGATGACGATGTATCCTCTGTTCAGGCCGATTTTTGTGGTAGTCGCCGGCCGGGGCAAGGATTGCAAGGGATATCCCTCGTGGCAGCACTTCCGAGCAAAGTCCAAAGTTCAAAATAGGGAGACATGCCACGTTGTCCTTCAATTTGATGATGATGTGGGAAAACGCAAAATTGAGCAAACAGATGACTGTAGGATTAGGGGAAATGACTTAATCGCCGTCAGCCACAGGTGGATCAGAAGAGACGTCGATATACGTCACAGCTCCACAAGATAGGCGAACAAAGTCGGCGGAACATAGCTTTGGCGGCGTAGGATCAGGAGGGTCAACGGCATGTGGTAGGACGAGCTGAACAACTTCAGCAGAACAGTCAGTTAGGGCGGGGTGCTACGACAGAAAATCGAGTCCTAAAATGATGTCATGTGGGCAGTGGTCCAGTACGTAAAACAGAACAGTGGTATGACGTCCAGCAACAGTGACACGGGCGGCACACATGCCAGTGACCGCTGGTGATGCACCATCAGCTACTCGGACAACAGTGATCGGAGCAGGAGTGAGCACTTTCTAGAGTCGAGCACAAAGGCTGGAGTTCATCACTGATATGTGAGCGCTGGTGTCAATGAGTGCTGCCACAGAAGTACTGTCAACATTTACTGTAATCACGTTGTTGTGTCCGGGTATCGTGTGTAGAGGAATTTCGGGTCGGGTCGTCGAAGCAGGCTCACCTCTAGGAGCTGCGCCCGTGAGTTTTCCGAGGACTGGTGATAGGAGGGTGAGGGGGAGTGACGTCGGTTAGTTGAGCGGGACATGCGTCGAGATCGCGACGGGGAGCGGCTTGGTTGGTTCACGTGGATGGCGAAGCATCATCGTGTTCCGTGTAGATCGGCATCCGAGAGCCAGCAGGTGGGCGTCGGGTGTTGGCATAATACGACCATCGCTGCCAACCCCAGGAAGTGCTGCAATAACGTGAAATATGGCCGACTCATCTACAGTTGAAGCATATCGGCCTGTCATCAGTAGTTCGCCATTCTGCCGGGTTCCGGTAATGTGGGCGGTTCTTCGGTCCGTGGGACATATTAGGTGTACTGGGCAGTCGGTAGTCAGGTCGGTTAACGGGGCATAGCGTCTTAAGTCCGGCGTTGGCCTGTTCCTGGCATACGGCATTCTTGATCAAAGAAATCGTGGCGCGAGAGTCGTCAGGAGCCTGGACTCGGTCAGACAGGGGAGATGCTGCCTCGATTTCATGGCGCACAATGCGCCCGATGTTGTCGGAAGCAGCAGGGGCTGGTGGCAAACGGGCGTTCTCGCAGGTAGATGTTGCAGCCTTGTTGGGAAGACGGGAAAAGTGTGAAGTGATATGTAGACTTTTCGCGTCTTCGAAGCGTCGGCATTCATTAATAACGTCGTATACGGTAGATGAATTTCGAAATACGAGAAAATTGAAGGCGTCAACGGCGATTCCTTTGAGGCTGTGCGTGGCCTTTTCAGATTCCGCCATCTTGTAGTCAACCTACCGGCAGAGGGCAATCACATGTTGTATGTATGTAACGTACGACTTGGTGCAGGACTAGAGTCGGCACGCTGATTCTTTCTGCGCAACACGACGATGCCCGATGGTCTTGCCGAAGAGATCAATGAGTTTTTGCTTACAGGTGTCCCAACTCGTGATATCTTCCTCGTGGTTGGAAAACCAAACTTTAGCTGTACCATCAAGGTAGAAAATAATATTGACCAACATGACTGTCAGATCCCAGTTGTACAGAGCACTCGCCCTTTCGTACAGCTGAAGCCATTTCTCCACGTCAGTACTGTCACTGCCCGAAAAGGTGCTTGGGTCACGTGGTTGAGTCAGGACGACGGTGCGGCTAGTAGCAGCTGGATGCGGTGCTGTTGGGTGCTGCGTAGTTGGACGAAGCACGGTTGGGGAAGTATCCGAAGAATCCTCGTTTTCGTCTTCATCAGGCATCGCACAGGCAGCCAAGGAACGTCCTCTGCGTAGAATCCTCGTAGATGTTGACTGTGGGAAGACCCGCACTCTCCATGAAAATGTTATGGGGAAAAGGCGTCTGAAAAATACATATACTGGGTAAACAGGCAGGCATACATTATGGAGCCCAGTCTTCACGAGCTCGCCCTAAACATCGTCTGCTTTCCTACAATGTTCATTCGTGGCACCCTGTAGCCATATGAATCACAAGAACTGTGCATATGTTTAATGATGATAATGATGATATGTGGGGTTTAACGTCCCGAAACAACCATCTGATTATGAGAGATGCTGTAATGGAGGGCTCCAGAAATTTTGACCACCTGTGGTTCTTTGACGTGCGCCCAAATCTGAGCACACGAGCCTACACCATTTCCGCCTCCATCGGAAATGCAGCCGACACAGACGGGATTCAAACCCGCGACATGCGGTTCAGAAGCCGAGTACCTTAGCCACTGGACCACCACGGCGGGGAATTCTTTAGTTTATTGTAGGGTTGAAAGGTAGCAGGGTCTGTACAGGTTTCAGTAGCCCAAATACAAGAGACTTTCAAGGCGCTACTGAAGGTTTCTTAAGGATATAAAGCACCGTCCCAAGTCAAAAACTTTTTGCAATAACCACGCTTCCAAACCAACGTGGTTTGGAAACATGTTTATTTACAAATTAGGAATACAAAATTACTACTTGGCTCACACACAGCACTTTATTAAAACTTTGGCTGCATAGAAACGCTGGATACTGCTTGAGTTAGAAGATGTGTGATTTCACCTCATGAGCTACTTGCATGACAGAGTTTGATATGGAAGAGTAAAAAATTGGTTCCAAATCTTCATGTTACACCGCAAATGTCCTCGAAAGACGATAATCTTGCGTCTGGAGAGAGTGAACAGAACGTTTATTTCATGTTCTGCGCAAAAGAATTGGTGAATGGTATTCTGGAGGAGCTGCCTTAAAGTGCCTCGTGTGTGTAGCGAAGGCAACGAGCGCATCGAGGCATGTTAGATACAAGCGCCATCTGGTAGTTCTCTTCAAAAACGAAGGCGTGCAGCCCGCGGAAAAAGATGCGCGCCAGTCTCGGAGGTGATAAGGTGTAGAACGCAAAGTGACGGGCAGGTGCCACCATCATGACGTGGTAGCAAATCGTTGGAAACACCCTTTTGAGCATCGCGTTGAACTGTCAGCGCAGCGCGATAAACGATACATTTTTACAGTTACTTGTGTGTGCCTCTTCTAGTATACAGGCAGACATACAAAACATCAAAGCGTTGTTATAGCACCTCAGATATGAGCAATAATTGCTTTTTAATTGACCATCTCACAACTATGAACGCTAAACCTTGAGCGATATTGGTGGGTGCTGCGGATAGGGTAGGCCGTTTGATGCAGTTTGAGGTATCGTAGGGCGGAGAAACATAGAAATGTACAAACTGACAGACAGACCAAACTTTTTTTCGTCGAAGGTCCCCAAGAAAGACTATCATATTTAAAAATAGCAGAACTGGTTGAGGTGAAGTCAAATCACCCAGAGAAAGGTTGTAAGTGAACTAGGTGAAGAGACGAAATTAATAGCAGGAGACAAACAAGGTAAAACACTAGGTTGGAACCATCACAGGAGCACGGTCTGTGCTTTCAAAGTAACCTGACAAACATTTACGTATACACAACAGCTGCCCTAGTCCCTATCAGAAATTATGTGCCGTAAATTGAATATTTTCTTGGGAACGAAAACAAATGTAGGAAGTTGAAGGGCCATGCAATACTACTGTGCCATTTCAACTGTATTCAAAGGCTCCAGGCATTTTCACACACCCTGAGGTAACCACAAGCAGGTTTCAGTCATTGACATATGGCATGGTTAAAAGAGAACCACATAAATGCATTTTGTATCAATCTACATAATGGTGTTCATGCAATATGCAAAGAGACTTAATATGGTAAAACTTAATGTTGCACTTACGCTGCCTATAAGTCAACAAGAGGGCTAGCGCACTGTACGAGCCAAAGTTAAGGCAAAGGCCTAGGCAGAATAAAGAATATGAAGTTTTTGTTAAGTTTTCCCAGGTGTAACTCCGTAAAAAGCTGCGATTTCCTTCTTACTTTACGGAGATTGGTTTTTGTTCACTTTATTGATATAACCATATAGCATTAGTTGATGAGGCAGGACAGTGCACATACATTTTGCATACATGCATACATGGAGAAATGAACTCAGCGGCTAGTAGGGTTCTTACATGCCAGATGGCGCTATTTGAGAAAGTGGATGACATGGGTCACGCACGAATTTTCTGAGCAGCGACACTGGCCACCTCCGCAGATTTCCAAGTCTCTCCACTTCAAAAAAATCGCAACCCGACATTTCGAAGGACCTGCTTGCCCATCAGTATTTTACCCTCCAAGTATACGCCTCTGTTCACAAACACCTAACAGAAGAGGAGGTCATCAACGGGAGTAAAGTTCAAACTGGAGTTTATCCCATTTAAAAAATAACGCGCCATGTTCTCTACGTGCTATCTGAATTCCTGCTCCTATGGCAGAGGAAGTCTTAAACTTTGTCAGATTAGCTGGGGCTGCTCAAAGCATCCCCCACACTTGGCACTTACAGAAATGACCCTGACACACACGTTGGCGCCGAGAGAGGCGCCAACGGGCGGCTAAGGCCAGAGGGGCCCTCAGCTAAGCCCCTCCGCCTCGCCATAAGTAAGTCATACTGCAACCAAATTTATCTGATCTGTACAGTTTTCTCGCACATTACTGGTCAAGCCATTTGTCGTCAGGTGGTCAACTCATATTTAGACATGGTACTTCTATCTAGTTCCAGGTTGAAGCTTGTGACCATGAGAAGTTAATATATTGTTACGTAAGGTAAGGTAAGTTAAAGGGGGGTTTTCAATGGGCACTGAGTCCGCGATCTCAGTAGAAGCAACTCCGTCTTCCTTCTCTACCCCCACTTCCCTTGTTTTTCCTGGTAGTGACACTTCGTATCATTCCTCCTGTCTCAGACGAAGCCCTCTGGGCGAGTCATTCTTGTATCCGTCTTGTAAATGGCTTCAGGCGGGCCAACATACGTCCCCTCTGTCGTGCATGAACCTCGGCCACTAGTGGTGACCCATGGAATTTCATAATTGACCTCGCTGAGACGATGGAGTATCACAAACGGACCGGTGTAGTGCGCCAGTAGCTTTTAGCTGAAGCCACATCTGTGTATTGGGGTCCAAACCTACACTAGATCACTGAGGGCATAGGTTACATGTCGGTGTTGACTGTCGTAGCGAATATTGGAGGACTCTTGCGCTGCCATTGTTCGTAAGCAGGCAAGTCCACGTGTCTTTTTCGCACGACACAAAGTTTCCGGAATTGTTAAATCGTCATGGACGACAAAAGCAAAGATAGTGTCCAGCTTATGTCGAGGTGAGCGAACGTAGAACAGATAGAAAGGGCTGTAGCCTGTCATTTCGTGTTTCGCCGTGCTGAAGGCGTGCGTGACGAATGGTAACACTTCATCCCAGTTTTTGTGGTTGGAGGCGACGTACATTGACAACATGTTGATGAACGTTCACTTAGTGCGCTCGATCAGGCCGTTAGTTTGTGGATGTTACGCAGTTGAGTGTCGGAACTTGGAGGCACACAAACGAAGTAATGATTCCACAATATCAGCGGCAAATTGTCGTCCACGGTCACCTACTATCGCGCGAGTTGACCCATGTCAGAGGATGACTGAATGCAACAGCAACTCCGAAACCTGGACTGCCGTGGTGGAGGTGGAGTCTCGCAGTACCGCGTCAGGTAGTCGGCGCATACAATTATCCACCGATTACCTTTTGAGGATAGTGGAAATGGTCCCATCAGATCCATGCCGACCGAAAGGCCTTACGGATTGCAGGTGACCGACTGGACCTGAGGTGGGCCGCTTGTGGCTCTGACACTGCGTACAGCTGGTCACGTAGTTTTGAATTGTCTTGCTCATTTTCGGCCAATAGAACCGCTCTTTCGTGCGGCTAAGTGTTTGTGCGGTTCCTAGATGTCCAGAGGTGGGATAATCTTGTGTGAGACGCAGAACAGACGTTTGTAGGGACGCAGGAACAACCAGCAGAAAACGGGTGTCCGTCGTGGACGAGTTTCTCCGGTAAAGAAGACCATTTCGGACGCATAATCGGCCTTCGCTTATTGACTTTCTTGCTCCTGAAAAGAGAGCTTTCAAGCTTGGGTCATTACGCTGCTCAGCGGCAAAAGCCACGGCATCGAGAAGGCCAGAGGATAAAGAAGCGATAAGGTGGTCAAATTTATCGGCTTCACAATCTGTCGTCGGTGGCGGCACCCTGGAGAGGCAATCCGCATCAGCGTGTAGACGGCCAGTCTTGTATGAAATTGTGAAGTCATATTCTTGCAAATGAATGGTCCATCGTGCGAGGTGGCCGGATGAGTCACGAAGGTTGACCAGCCTACACAAGGAATGATAATCTGTGACAATAGTGAAAAGGCGACCATAGATGTATGAGCGAAACGTTGCACGGCAAAGACTACCACTAGGCATTCTTGTTCGGTCACTGTGTAGTTGCGTTCAGGCTTGCTTAAAGAAGGACTTGCGTACGCCACGACGTGTTCGTTCTTACCAGAACGCTGAACGAGAATGGCGCCGATACCGATGCCACTTGTGTCTTTGTGAATTGCCGTGAGCGACGAAGGATTGAAGTGCCGAAGTATTGGCAGTGAAAATAACAAACACTTCAGCTGGTGAAAAGCGGCATCACACTCGGAGGTCTACTGAAACGGGCTGTTCTTGCGTAGAAAGCTCGTCAGGGGGTGAACGACATCCGCAAACCTGGGTACGAACCGCCGGAAATACGAGCAGAGCCCGATGAAGCTATGCAGTTGTTTCACTGATTTAGGACACTCGAACGATTCAACGGCCGCTGCCTTTCGTGGGTCAGGTCTACTGCCACCTTTGTCGACGAGATCTCCTAAGACCAATGTCGGTCGCTCGCCAATGTGGCTCTTTTTTGAATTCAATACAAGCCCAGCTTTTTAATGCAGTTGAGCATGACGTCTAGGTGAGTGTTGTGCTCATCAAACATACGTCCAAAAAATTACGACATTGTCAAGGTAACACATGCATATATGCCATCTTAAACCATGCAATATAGAGTCCATAAATCTTTGAAACGTCGCAGGTGCATTACCTAATCTGAATGGCATAACGTTAAACTCGTTAAGTCCGTCGGTCATAACGAATGCCGTCTTTTCTTTGTCAGCTTCGTGCATGGGAATTTGCCAGTAACCTGACCTCAGGTCCACTGATGAAAAGTAGGATGCGGAATGCAGGCAGTCTAGAGTGTCATCTATGCGTGGCAGTTGATTTACGCATTTCTTGGTAAGAGAATTCAGTCGGCGGTAGTCAACGCAAAATCTCCACGTACCATCCTTCTTCCTAACTAGAATGACGGGAGCAGTCCACGATCTTGCCGATTCCTGTATTATTCCCTTTCCATCTTTCTTTCTCTTACTGGTAGATGATCTTGCGCTCCGATGGCGCCACTCGGTAAGGTTTTTGCCTAATAGGATGCGCTGACTCGGTGTGGATCTGTTGACGTCTCCGGGACGCTGGAATTAAGAGCCTTTGGCTGTTTTTAGAAAAATCGAACAATTTCGAGTGCCTAAATAGAACGTCGAGCAGTGTACGACGTTCACTTTGGTCAAGTGACTTGCTGACCATTTGTAGCAGCTGGGCAACCTCTAAACCTTGTGAGCCTAGGTGTTCATTTTAGCTTGTAGCATGAACAAGCGCAACCAAGCGCCGAAGATAATTCGGATCTAAATACTGCAAGTTTCATCCCGCCTGGCAAAACTACAGGCTCTATGGAACTGTTCATTGTCCACACACCAACCCGTCCATCAACGACTGACACTATACTATGGAGAATGAGGATGTTCTTTTTCAGACATGCCAAGGACATTGGTTCGAGCGTGGCGTCAAACGTGCCACAGTTGTTACTGGAACATGTCACGGGAACATCCACAGCAGCAAATGCAGGAACGACTGTGTTCACGGAGACAGAAAAAATGCATTCATCTGGAGAGGAATTTTCCAAGAGCGCCGTTGGGAAAGTACCGTGTATGGAAAGGTGCTTACTTCTGCAGTCTACAGTTGACCCACACTCATACAAGAAGTCGATACCCGAGATAACGGCATGTGTAGACCGCGCAATACCCGCGAACTTTGTGCAAAACACCTTGACACACAGCGAGACGTCCACAGTACAATATCCCACCGGAAACAGCACGTCACCACTACACCATGAAATGTCACCCCGCGGTTCAGGCAAAACAACACTTTAGGTCCTAGCAGGTTCTTAAAATTTACACTCATCACTGAGACTAGCGCCTGTATCCACAAGTGCCATAGTAGCCACTCCATCGACAGCTACAGAACAACATAAACGCTGACGGGGGTATATCTGTAGATAGCACCTGTGATCTTGCCACCTCACCCCCACTGGCCGCACCGACTAATTTTCCGGCTGCGGTGTCCGTGCACGTCGCCATGGTGACGGCGATCGTGGAGCACGTGGAGCTGGTGGTGGCATCTAACTTCGATCAGAGGCCGGCGAGTGGTAGCGTGACCTGGTAGGTGCCCGTGGTTTTCGTTATGTAGAGAGCGGATGGTCGAAAGGTTGGCGAAACATGTACCAAGACTGTCGTTGATATGGGTGGTGGTCACAAAAACGTGCGATGTGACCCGGGACGCCACAGTTGTAACACACCGGAATTGGTCGAGGGGCACGTGGCTGCTGAAAGTAACGACTCCTCTAGGAAGGCATGGGATAGTGGTGCCACCCTTCAGGGGCACCGTAGGCAGGCAATGTTGGGTTAAGAGGCGGGCGAAAACTTCGTTCGTAGTTTGGAGGTGGTTGACGTGGGAACCCAGCCTGCCGTGTGCCTTGATAAGCGTCGGCTGCGTTGATCGATGCTTGCCATGGTGGAAGAGAACCAGGAGTCCGCACACATTCTGGTTTGCTTGCGTACGCATCCTGAAAATCGCTGGGGCGATGATAGGTCTGCTGACATCGAAGCAGCTCTTTGACGATCTGCCGTATGGTCAAAGCAAGGTCGTTAGGTGGCACTATTTCAAAACAAACCACAGTGGGGACCTTGAACAGGCGGCTTAATTTGGAAGAAATTTGTCGCATCTTGAGGGATTCAAAGGTACGACAGTGCATCATCACGTCGGACATGAAGTTCAAGCAGTCTTTCCCAATTAAGAAATTGTACACGTCTTCGGCTATACCCGTGAGAACGTGTCCAACCTTGTCTTCTTCAGAAATCTTGGCATTCACGATTTTGCACAGCTTCAAGATTTCTTTGACTTACGGCGTACATGTTTCTGCTGGAAGCTGTGCCCTCTGAGACAGTATCCACTCCACGCGTTTCTTCTTTGCGTCAGAATCACCAAAGCACCTCTTCACTTCTTAAACAAAACGTTCCCAAGTCGTGAACATGTCCTCGTGGTTCTCGTGCCACATGATGGCAGTGCCAGTTAACGAGAATACAACATGATTCAGCAGTTCGTTCGAGTCCAAGTCATTGCTTCTGCTCACTGGCTTGTAGTTCTGGTTCTTGAGCCACACGTCGACGTCTTCTCCTGAGGTCCCGCCGAAGTTTGGTGGCACTCTGAAGCACGGCACGGTACCCATCAGAGTTGGCCTCGAAGCGGTGGATGGCTGCTTTTGGGCCATTACCATCGGCGAAAGCGGGAGTCCGGCGAGGTTGCAGCTGCGATGAAGTCCTCGTAGTGAAGCTCCCGTCTTTGGGTTTGTCCTACCCAGCACCTTCCACCAAAATGTTACGTTAGGTAATGTAACCTAATTAGTTTTTCGATGAGCACTCAGTCTGCAATTACAGTATAAGCAACCTCGTCTTCCTTCTCTACCCCCAATTTCCTTGTTTTTTCTGGCAGTGACACTTCGTATCAATATTATTAACTTTACTGTCACTTTGGCGTGTGAGCACTCTTACAGTGGGCTATATGAAAAGTTCTAGTTCTTGAGCCACACGTCGACGTCTTCTCCTGAGGTCCCGCCGAAGTTTGGTGACACTCTGAAGTACGGCTAGGTACCCATCAGAGTTGACCTCGAAGCGTTGAATGGCTGCTCTGATGTAACTTGAAGAAGGAACGAGAAAACTGATACGCAAGAAGCCAATCATTGAGCTAGCACTGAGAGGGAAAGTACAGGAATTCAGAGTGTCGCTACAGAACAGGTACTCGGCTCTTAGTGAGGAAACCAACCTTAGCGTAGATACAATGAATGATAATCTCACGAGTATCATTAAGGAGTGTGCAGTGGAAGTTGGAGGCAGGGTAGTTAGACAGGACACTGGCAAGCTTTCCCAGGAAACGATGATTCTAATTAAAAATGTCAAATCATTAAAGTGTCAAGTACAACAGACAAAATAAAACTGGCAGAGCTTTCGAAGTTGATTAATAGACGTAAGGAATGCGATGTAAGAAGGTATAACATGGATAGAATCGAACACGCCCTGAAAAACGGAGGAAGCGTCAAAGCAGTGAAGAGGAAACTTGGGATAGGCAAAAGTCGGATGTATGCACTAAGGGACAAAGAAGTCAAAATAACTACCAATATGGATAGGATAGTTGAAGTAGCGAAGGAGTTTCACAGAGATCTGTACAGTAGCCTAGACAACCACGACCCTAATACTATAAGAACTAGCAGTAACCCAGATGACACCCCTCCAGTAATGATAGAAGAAGTCAGAAAAGCTTTGGAGAGCATGCAAAAAGGCAAAGCTGCTGGTGAGGATCACGTAACATCAGATCTGCTGAAAGATGAAGGACAGATTGTGTTAGAGAAACTAGCCACCCTGTTTACGAGGTGTCTCCTGACGGGAAAAGTACCAGAGTCTTGGAAGAACGCTAACATGCTCTTAATACATAAGAAAGGAGATTACAAGGACTTGAAGAATTACAGGCAAATCAGCTTGCTCTCTGTAGTATACAAGCTATTTACAAAGGTAATTGCTAACAGAGTAAATAAAACATTAGAATTTAATCAACCAAAGAACAAGCAGGATTTCGAAAACACTACTCAACAATTGACCACATTCACACTATGAATCAGGTAATAGAAAAATGCTCAGAGTATAACCAACCACTATACATAACCTTCATAGATTACGAGAAGGCGTTTGATTCAGTAGAAACATCAGCCGTCATGCAGACACTGCAGAATCAGGGCGTAGAGGAAGTATATATAAACATTCTGGAATAAATCTACAGGGCATCAACTGCTACCATAGTGCTTCATAAATGAAGCAACAGAATACCAATCAAGAAGGGTGTAAGGCAGGGGGACACAATCTCCCCAATGCTATTTACCGCGTGCTTACAGGAGGTTTTCAGAAGCCTAGAATGAGAACAGTTAGGGATACGAGATAATGAAGAATACTTTAGTAACCTGCGCTTCGCCGATGACATTGCATTGCTGAGTAACTCAGGGGACGACTTGCAACTCATGATTACGGAGTTAGACAAGGAGAGCAGAAAGGTGGGTCTTAAAAAAATCTGCAGAAAACGAAAGTAATGTACAGCAACCTCGGAAAGAAGCAGCTCTGCAAGATAGGTAATAGTGCACTTGAAGTTGTAAAAGACAATGTCCACTTAGGGCAGGTAATAACCGCTGAGCCGAACCACGAGGTTCTATAACTAGAAGAATAAGAATGGGGTGGAGCACATTCGGCGAGCACTCTCAAATTTTGACACGTAGATTGCCACTATCCCTCAAGAGGAAGGTATATAACAGCTGTATCTTGCCGGTACTTAACTACGGAGCAGAAACCTGGCGACTTACAAAGAGGGTTCAGCTTACATTGAGGACGACGCTGCGAGCAATGGAAAGAAAAATGGTAGGTGTAACCTTAAGAGACAAGAAGAGAGCAGAGTGGAATAGGGGACATACGGGGGTTAAGGATATCATAGTTGAATTAAAGAAGAGTAAATGGACATAGGCCGGGCATATAGCGCGTAGACAGGATAACCGCTAGTCATTAAGGGTAACTAACTGGATTCCCAGAGATGGGAAGCAAGTTAAGGGGAGACAGAAGGTTAGGTGGGCGGATGAGATTAAGAAGTTTGCGGGTATAAATTGGCAGCAGCAAGCACAGAACCGGTTTAACTGGCGGAACATGCGAGAGGCCTTTGTCTTGCAGTGGACGTAGTCAAGCTGATGATGATGATGATGACGATGATGATATGAAAAGTGCATTCATTGTGGGTAAAGTGTTTTCTTTTTTACACCCTTTGGTAGTTCAGGTGCCTCCATTCCCCTTGTGTCGAACAAGCCTTCTCGGAAGCCTTCATATAGTCTGCGCTAAGACCGTACACCTTCTTGGAAGCATATACTGGCTTGATCGAATATTTGAAACTTAAAAAAATAAAATATTGTAAAAATAGACGTATTGTTGGTCACAGTTCTTTTTAGACCACATGGCAGAAGGCTGCTTTTGCAGTAAATGAGTAGAGGTACGGGTGCATTGTTGAAATTGGCTATACTTTTTTATTGCCTCATCCATATGAATGAATGTTGTTTGCACTACAAAAAAAATTGCAGCATAAATGGCGAAGGTCATGCATAATATCTTTCGATGGCGTGCTGCGGTGTACTTTAAAAATAAAAAAAGAGGAGGGAAAATTTGAGAGCACGTTACAATTGTACCATTAAATGAAACTGCGACATGCAAAAACAAAACTTAGGAGAAACCTCTAGAAAGGCGTCTTTATTATAAGATAAAGTAGGCATAATAGCGACACATGCAGCTTTCTTAAGCTATGAAAATTTGCTCAGAGTCGTTTCTACTCACTCCTTTCTCTCACCTTGCATAACAACCATCTCGCCACACAGGGGCGCACAGACTTTTTCATGTATGTGATAATGTCTTTGTGGTATTACTGTGGTATTACTTTGATGGTATTACTGTGAATGTCGTTTAGTCTCAACTACATCACTCATGTGAAGAAGTGATAATGAATACACTCTTTTTATAAACAGGAAACTGACTAGAAAATGCAGACCAATAATATAAAAGTAAACGGTGCTGATAAAACTTTTTCTCGTTACGTTCAGCTAACATGACCTTGGAAGCTCTTTGCATGACCGCGGAAGCTCTTTGCAGATACCGATTACAGAAGGGCGTATGGAAGTTAATGGTGTTTGTTTTACCACACATGCACTCGAAAGAGACAAATATGCACCTTCATAACATAAATGGTGAGACTCAAAGGCTTTGGCAATAGTTTTGGTCTTTGAATGTACTCCTGAAACAATTTTTAGAGTTTTGGTGCACTACAGTGAAGAAAAACACAATGGACCGAACATAACTGGCGACAATGAGCGATTAATGTTCAACAATGTTTAGTGGGAAATGGCACGTATATTTATACCATTTTGAGAATACTGCGGACCTTGTTTACCCCACACAGGTAAGAGTCACAATGCAACGCGCTCATCATTGGCGAAGTAACTTTGTCAACTGTCGTAACCTGTGCTCCTTCCCATGGACCGAAGTTTGCTGTGGTACTCAGGGAGTCAAGGCCAGCACAACTTTCTTTCGTACGTAAGGTTTCGCATGAAGCCTCTGCCGATGATAGTGCTCGTTGTCTTTAGGAAGGTGTAAACATTCTTAAGAGCTACAAGAACTTTAAACCCGACCCAACCATTTGATGAGCGGCTTCTTATCAACGCGACTGCTCTATCCACATTCTCCTGGCTGATAAGGAAGGTGGTTTTAAGGTTTCACTGAGCAAAAATACTTGAATCAAGGTCAGGAGAAGCGATTTCTGCAGTCGATTTTCAATTCGACGTTTCATTGAGTAAACAGAAGTCTAATTCAAAAAGAATACGTCCTCACTAAGGGAGCCTGGGGGCGCTAAGTCTGCCCCATACATTAGAATAATAGAGAGGGAAGCTGCTGCGTTGAACCTTCGCCGTCCTCCAAGGTAGGTGTTTCAGCTGGAAAAGGCTGGAATGATCATAGTAACTGCCACACGGATAAAGAAACAAGGAAAGAAAACTACACAGGCAACAGGCCCCACCTATTTTCGTATTTTTTTTTCACCTCAGTTGTCTGTGCGAATTCTTATTTCGGGAAATGCGCCCACTTTATTGTGCTGTTCTGAGTACGCAGAAAAGAGCAGCCTCAAAGACCAATGTGTGAGGTTTATATCGTACGTGGAAGGCAAGTGCGACAGCGGCCATCCCTGCGGAAGGGGGGGAGAGGGGCTCCTGTCGAATTTTTTATTCTGTTTTTGCAGAGTCTCGTTGCAAACAGGGGCACCAATAAATCGAAGCTTGCATGCACCTATTGCGTGACTTTTACTTATTGTCCTTTCTTTTTATTTTTCATTATGTTAATGTAAGTACATCTATTTCACTTGTCGCAGCTTCCTAATATGTCCAATACATCTTCTTTTAATAAATGTATGTAAGGAGAGGTTGGTGCAATGCGTGGCGCCGGCTACTCCTCCTCAATACTTCTTCCTCATGTGTGCATGAATTACCCTTTATTGTCTGCTGATGCTAAATTTTATTTATTTATTTATTATTTAGTGTTTATTGTGTTTAAGTATACTCGTGTTTGTTTCTTTTTCACTGTTTATTCACATTCTACATCAAAACACTTGTCCTTGCGTCTTTATATGCGTTTTTTATATAACAGCTATAAGTACGTATACATTTTCTTTTCTTTATAGTCAAATGCGACTGTGTGGAAAAGAATGTTGATGAACTGAGACTGAAGCGCCGGATCTCCTACAATTTCATTCAGTGAGCGCTATGTATCCCGCTCGTGTGTGCTGATGAGGTGAACATAACCTGGCAGCATACTAAGATCAATTGTTTTCTTCGTTTTTCGTTTACGATTTCTCGGCGCCCTGTGTGACGAGCACAGCAACTTAGTACCGTTACCACAAAGCTAGTTTTAAACGAAAAACACCTGAGAGGATGAACTGAGACGCGTAAGCGCCGAGTGCCAGTAGGGGGCCTGAATGGTTTTGCCTCACCCACCTCTCCATACCGGGTGGGGACCACCGCGCCGTATGCTACTGCGTACGCCATTACATGTCTCACCCCCAACGGAGCACACTGCCTGCGCACGCTTATCAGAAGAGTTTAGTGCGACCAAGAGCATTTCGCGCTATAAAAGACAGTCTGAATACGTGTGTCTGTGCTTGGAGACTGTTTGCAGGAATAAATCTACAATAATTGAGGGGTCGCACGCCATTTCCTGTTACCTATACTCACCGCACTCATCAGTGGCCGTGGAGTGTGCCAGCCGCTTTATAGTGCTCTCATTGTACGCATGGAACTTACTTCATCTTGCTTTTTTCCCCGCCTTGCATGCTCTTGCAGTTCTGAAAAATCTTGAGAAAATGAGATTCCGATTTGTTACATGGCTACATTTCTCTTATAGGTGGCGGAGATAGTGAAACAGCGTTAACATGAACTGAATATCTCATTTTATACAACTGAGAAAAAGAGTGTTACTAATTTATTGAAAAATACA
The DNA here is from genome assembly GCA_013436015.1 of Rhipicephalus annulatus. Classification (NCBI taxonomy): domain Eukaryota; kingdom Metazoa; phylum Arthropoda; class Arachnida; order Ixodida; family Ixodidae; genus Rhipicephalus; species Rhipicephalus annulatus. The sequence goes on from WOVY01010319.1 coordinate 167,664, forward strand.
AGATGAAATGGAGTAATAACGATGTTGTTGATGCCGTATACCTGTTGGGTTTTTGAACTTTGCATAGATATATCTAAGCATGCGATCTAATCTGCCGAATAGTATCACTCTCGTATTCCGCCTCTGGGACGCTGTGTCGCTATTCTTTCGAAAACACTAATATAAACCTACCATAAAAGTCTTCCAAAAATTGTTACATTAGTCAGCTTGAAGATCCCAACGCTGCTTTTATCTGTGCATGTGATGTTCTATCCCGATTAAGAAAAATGTCTATGAACTCAACAAAAAGGAGGATGATGAAGAAAGGAAATGGGGGTTAGCAGGTTCACTATAAACTCAAAATACTTCAATAAAACAATGAAGAATTCTGAAAGAAAACAATGATGATGAAACTCGTAAGCGACTGGTCTAGTTCGGCCGGTCATGGAAGGCTTGCCCAAGGGGATGGGTTGCTTCCGTGTGCCTGTAAGCCCGTTTTAAACCATGAATTTTAGTGCTCAGCTTAGCATGAGAAAATTATCAGAGAAGCACAGTATACCATAAAGATTTTTATGAATTTCGCGAATTGCAATGAAGGGATGAAAAAAAGCTTTTTGGTACATGCGCAGTTTAAAAACAAGAAGCCTATTTTGTTTATACATATAATGCCTGAAAATTGCTAGCAGCCTCAAACATTGCGGCCACATCACGTGTTTCCATGGCTGAGCGTTTGGAGATCGAAAAAAAAGGAATGCTTCAACTTGGACGTGAGGTGTTTACAACACCGACAAAGTGACGAACAGACACGTATACATGTTTGTAAAAACACGTTTGAAAGTTTTCGACGAGAAAAGAACCCGTGTCGTGATATACACACTGCATACACAGGAGGACTTCGTAGACTGCCACTTGTCTCGCCTAATCTTCACGATTCATTGCAGCTTTTTTTGTGCTGCGTCAGAAATTGGTAGAGTTTCCAACCATTTCTGGAGTTGTTCACGCACATGGGCATGCAACACCCAGTCATTTTACTGAAAAATGACGTGACTGAGCGACCACAGCTCCTTCTTTGCTCCCTTCGCTCTACGAGAAGCGAGATCTGCAATGGCGGTGATCGTTGGGAAAAACCGGTCGCGGTGGGGAGCCCCCGTCAAACAATTTTCACACCCTGCATGGAGTGGCGGGCGAAGGAAACCATTCAGACACCCTATGCTGATGCTGATGATGGATTGTGGTCCTGCTTTTTGCAACGGGTAGGCAGTTCTCAACAGCCGTAACCAGAAAAACAAAATAAAAAAGAGAAAAGAAAAGAAGGGAGACTTAGAGAAAAGAGAGACAGAGAAAAACAAAATGTGACACACACATACATACACGCACACACACAAAAAACGAGTTGTCACGTTTGCAACAGCCGGCCGGTGTCTCCTTCCAGACCGGCTGTATTGTATAAACGTCCACATTGTCTGCGCGTCGGCAGAGTCTGCGCGTTCTGCGCCATCACTGCACCAATCTCTGTTTTGTGACGTGGACTGCTGTGGTCTTCACTGTAATCCCCTCCGTATCTCCTCGGAATCCCAGTGCTAGTGGGAAGGTGGTGCCCTCTAGGTGACCCGGGCACAAGTCAGCGCAGCGGAGGACGATGTGTTCTGTGGTTTTCTCTTCGGTGCCGCATATTCGGCATATGGGCCAGGCCACGTCCGCAGATGTGTCGAACCTGCGACGGTATGCCAACGTAAGCAGCGCTCCTGCACGTGCCTCAAAAAGAAGTGAGCTGCCATCGCTGTTATTATAAAGGGGCTCCATGACGATGTCGGCCTTGTGATTGCGGTATATGAGCAGTGTGGATTTATCCTCCATGGCATGCCGCCACTGCTATGTCTCCTCCACACACACCTGCGTCTTCACTGCATGGGCCCACTTGTACATATTGTCCTCAATCACAGGGTTTTCATAGAAGGCAAACTTTCTTTTTAGGCTGCCCAGTCGCCTGTACCACTGCGTTTGTGTGCCGGTTAGACTCGAATATCTGAGCAGTCGCCTGGGCCACCATTCATCGTCCATGAGTCGCAGGCATCCTTCGTAAGTAGCCTTCTCGCCTCACGTGCCTCAAATGAGGACCATTCCAGGTCATCCCGATTGGCCTTTATGGTGACACGCCTGTGGCATACAAGGGCCATACGACCCACCTCCCGCTGGCCACGCTCCGGCCATTGCCTGGTTGTCGCAGGGAGTCACAGTATGGCATTGCTAAATGTGAGTCTTGGGACATGAACAGCCTTCCACAAGTCTCGGATGAAGAGGAAACGGTTGCATTCCCATAGGCTTTTCGGCGCAGCAAGTTTACTGCTCTCTGTGAAGTCTTGTGCAGATTTATTTCATGCGCCCCCAACAAGTCACCGAAAGTGCTAAATACGACCCCGAGGTACCAATATTCAGTGGCCCACTGTATGTGATCTTCTCCTGACAGGTATATGTCGGCATTAGGGTGGAAGATTTACAACTGTAATGCAGCAGACTTCTTTGCATTGAAGGGCACGTTCAGGTGGTACAGATGGGTCGCAGCGAGGGCGGCCAGTTGTTGCAGGTCCGTTGGGCTTTAGGCTAGTAGGACCAGGTCGCCAGCATAGACTAAATACGGCAGCTTCCAAGTCACTAGCATTCCATGGAACAGGTGGGTGAATGAGAAGCCGATACCGGATGCTAGGAGCACACGCTCCAGTCCAGAAACATAAATCATATATAGCAGGAGTGAGAGAGGGAAGCCCTGCTTAAGTCCCCGTGTTGCCATTACTGGTTGGAACGAGCTCCGTCAAAGCACGCCAAAACTGAATTATCCTTGTACAATGTGGGAATATGAGAGCACACAAGGTAGAAGGAAAAGCACTTGACAGGAAAGACGCTCCTTTCCTTCTATCTTGTGCGCTCATATATTTCCACATTTTGTTGTACCAACTGGCCCAGCATTTCACTTTATATCTTTGTACAACCGACGCATTAGGCCGACCCACACCTCTGACGTCTGACATTCCGACATCCGCCATCCGCTGGAATAGGAGTTCATGTGGGACAGTCATATGCCTCAGCTTTGTCAAGAAAGCAACCATACATGTTTCTAGACTCCTTGCGAGCCATTAATATGGTTTGTATCAGAACGAAGAGGTTGTCTTCTAGGCGTCGGTCAGCTCGGAACCCGTTCTGCAAGAATGTGAGGACGTTGTTGTCCTCTGCCCACCCACTCATCAAGGCCTTCAATACCTGTGCAATGACATGGTAAGGACGCTTGTTACAGTGAAAGGCTTATATCTCGAGAAGCCCAGCGTCTCCACCTTTCTTTGTCACGTGGCACACCCTTCCTGTTCGCCAGGCTGTAGGGACTGTGTCACCCGCCACAACACCCGAGAAGATGTTGGCCAGGTGACTTCGGGCAGCATTCCCCAGGTGTTTTACAGCACCGGCGGATATGCCATCGAGTCCTTTCGCCGTGTGTGCACAGATGCGTGTGATTGCCCTGTCCACCGCTCTTCGTGTCACTTGCCATTTCATAATCTCATCTTCGTGTCAGTGGATTTCTGATTCATTTTCCTCTGCAGACACGCATGCTGACTGCGCGGATTGGTACAGACGATGCATATGTTCTGTAAGATGTTCCGAAATATCACAGACGGCCAAATCTGTCCCCTCGTTTCGAATCCGCGGCATGGCTGCCCTCCTGTGAAGCGATGACACATATGTCAAAAAGCGCCGAGAATCGTTTCACCTGTCTTCACTGAAGCCATTCAGCTGCTTGCCAATGTGCTCGGCAATCTTGCGTTGTTATATTGCTTGCCTTGTACTATTGCTATGTGCCAGCTAGTGATTGAACCCTCTCCAGGCTGCATCATAAACTTTTTAAGATTTGCCACAGCTGCCTGGATTGGCGCGCGTGGCGGAGTTGCTAAGGCTGTCTCTATGGTGGCTAGATGGGTGAGGTGTCAGCATCGGGAAGCCTGCGTTGAGAGGAGGCACGCCAGTGCTCCATGACGCGGCTAGGCAACGCACAGGTCGCCAGGAAGGTTCCTTCGCGTTTGTGGTGTATCAATAAACACGTGTGAGGTGCTGCCATGCAGCCGCTGCCTTCAGTGATTTCTTTTTGCAATGTGGCCGTGCTCGCTACAGATATGGTGATTGAAAAGAGACAGAGACACTGCTTTGCGCCAGGATGTACTGCTGGGCATGTATCCGCGAAATAGCAAGGTAAAACGGCGTCCCTTTTCATCGCTCCTGAAGAAGACGAACGACGCAAGGCTTGGGAGCGCTTGATCCCGCGTGCAGGCAAGCCACTAGAGAAAGACTGTGTTGTTTGTGATGCGCATTTTGATGAACGATATATTGTTCAGACGTATGAACATGCGATCAATGGTGAAACAGTAGAAATTCCCCGAGACCGTCTCTACCTGACTCCCGACGCCATACCGACTGTTTTCCAAAATGTTTCGTCGTGCCTTACAAAGAAGCTCCCACAGAAAACGAAAACAGCAGCGTCAAATGGTGGCGTGCCGCAAAGCACAGGAAAGATGACTCCATTAGTGATATCACTGAAGTCGGTCAAATTTGTGTTACCAACGGGGAAGTCGACTCGGAGGGCTTCACCGCTGACGTAACACCACGTTCTGCCATGGAAAAATTGCTCGTGAACGTCAGAGACCTGGACCTTCCTAGCAAGTATGGGTGTAAGCACTTGGTACCAAATGTTCCCGATGTCATGGCATTTTCGGTTTCTGAAGTGAACGGTAGTTCACTTTGCTTTCAGAAGCTACTGTTATGTACACTGTCCGAAACTGGCATTCACTGCACTGCATGCGTGCAGGGATCAGTGATAAGAGTTGTGAATGTGAATAGCTCAGAGGCTGTAAAGGGTGTTTTATTTGATATGAATTCCTATGACACCGTGTGAGGGACTTGGGGTGAGTATCAGCAATGAGAAGCTGCTAACCACAAGGAACCACAAGGTTCACAGAAGTAGGCTGTACAGCAAGAACTGTTTCGGCACTTGTCAGAACAACAGTCGATGTGTGCAATGCAAGTACGCCCGCAAGCTGACCAAGCTTCTTACAAACGAACAAGAGCTTAACATGTTGTCGTGGTCAAGTCACATAAATAGGCCGCGAAGAATGCTCAAGTTCGACGGCACAAGCGCAGTGTCATTAGACTTGAGGAAAAGCTACAACACATGAAAAACGACAATGAAGTCATGGGTGCGGTATGGTTTGAGGAAAGCTGAAAAGCCTCACGGCTAAGCAGCAAATGCAGGTGCGCGCGTGTTTTGAAGCCTCGAAAAGAAAAGCAACCAACGGGACGAAATTTGAAAAGGGCTGGATTCTCGAATATATTATGATGCACATAAAGAGTCCGCGTCTCTAGGAGCACATTTGTGCACACAGGCTGATGGTAGTGCCGAGTCCTTCATTCTTGTATGTGAGAAAATACAAAGATGGTTTTGCATTTAATGAAAATCTGCTTGCTGCTCTTGCTGAGAAGGCCTAAGACATTTAGCCTTGCCACCAACATGGTGGTCCCCTAGTGGATGAATTGAAGCTGTCGGAAAGCTTGGCTGTCAGTAAGAATGGTGAAATTGATGGTTTTGTTGCCCTCGGATCCTACACTTCTGCAGACCAAGAAGCCGTCGTTTGTCATCATGGCCTTGTACTTCTTTTTCAGCCGTTAACTGGGAAGTGGCAACAGAGTCCTGGAGTGTTTGGATCTCGGGGCAATGTGAAAGCTGACGTGTTGTCGAAAATTGTCCTGGAAGTAGTGATTTGTGCAGAAAACTGTGGTCTGTTCGTTGACTTCATAACTTGCGACGGGGCGACATGTGGACAATCTTTGGCATCACAAGTAAACTAGCAAACACAGTGTGGAAAGTGCAACTCCCAGTAGACTCAAGTCGCTATTTTCATTTTATTTCCGACTTTTCACATCTTGTCAAATGTGTTCACAATGCTGTCACATCTACAGGCCTCCTTACTTCCGGTGGCGGGTTGGTGGTGAGTGTTAGCGAGGCATAATCTGCTGTGACAGCCGAAGCACTATCACTTTAAAAGCAATGCCACATGTGTCAATGACTGTTTGTTGTCCGAACGGATTTGAGAATCAGTGCGCGAACCTAGCTTTCAGATTCTTCAGTGATGAAATCCTGAGAGGGCTATATCACTATAGGAAAGACGTAGGTAGGCAGTATGGCTCTGGCAGCATGGCGGCGACTTCTGAGTTTGTTGGATGATGAGGGATTTTATTGCAGCAATGACCTCAAGGCACTTCCGAGAAAGTTTGAGGCCAGATAATGAGCAAGTGGAGCACATTAAAGTTTAGAATATTCCTCGATTGCTAAGAATATTCTGTAGTCTAACTGGGATTCCTGAGTGCGTCTACAGCCCAAGGCTTGCGCGTAACTCTTGAGAGCACCCTGTCACTTCTAGAGTATGTTACAGGGACTTTAGGCTTCAAGCACCTGCTGACAGCGCGCTTGAGCCAAGATCCTATTGAAAACTTCTCCGGTGTCTTGAGACAGATGTCGAGATGTAATGACCACCCGACACCGACACAATTTCTCCTCTCCACTAATTGCCTTTGTTTTTAGAGCTTGGCATGGCCTCTCTCTCGTGGCAATGTTTATGAGGGATTGTTAAATAGCCTTTTGGATCCGACCAACAGGTGCGACCGAAAATTTGTGCAAAACAAGCTTGATGATCTTTTAGATGTAGGGAATCTCAATGAGGTCCATGAGTTGTTAAGTGCATGTGGTGCCCTTCTAGACCACCGTGAAATGGTTGGGGCAAAAAGTGACTCCCGTGTAACATACTATGTTTGTGGGTATGTAGCTCGAAGAATGCTAAAGAAAACCAAATGTGGTGACTGTGCAGAGTGTTTGCTACACGGGGACAGCGGAGGACCTGATCCAAAAGAGTCATGTTTAACGAATCCAATGCATAGAGGAGGACTGGTGTACCCTTCACAAGCACTGACAGAGCTGGTCTCGAAAATGGGAGGTGCCTTTACACACTGCTTTGGCTTTACCAAGCTCAAGAGCAACAGGATGTCCCATCTCCTGCCTCTCTATTAACAAGCTTAACATGGTTGGCTGCACACAGCATAATGTACAGGTCACATATGAAGTGATCAGATTTTGTGTTATAGCTACGCTTCATTTTCCAGTGGCAGGTGGTAACTCACCAAGACAGGCTAAAAGAGACAAAAATAAGCACCTTAAGATGAGGCGAACAACATAATAAAATGCATTTATTTTGTGAACATCTCAGTGTTTGTATAAATATCAAGTTGTATTTTGCCGTATTTTATGAGCACTCGAAGAGTTGATAACTAAGCAATTCTGCTGCTCAGAAGCATTCAACATTCCTTACCGCGAAAGTGAAGTCTTACCTTATACATGTGATGTTTTGCTACATTAGTCCAGTTGTATCAAGTAAAGTTTTGTGCATTATGTGAATTTATAATTTTTGTGTGTGTTATGTACTTGTACTTTGCTAAATATTGGTAGATTTTTGAATATATGTTCATTTTAACAATGGCCCTGTCCTAAACTCTTCCAAGTGAACATGTTGCTCGTGGTGTATTCTGCAAGGTAAGGCAGCCAAGACTTGCCAGAATTTAATTTTATGAGAATGGCATGCACTCACCGCTTTAATTGCTAAAAGTCGTTCTCGACCTAATTAATTAATATTTTCAAGAAACAGCCCTGTGTAAAAAACCAGCTTGTCTAACAACAGTATTGTAGCCAGAAACGTTTTCCCAGGAGGGGAGGGGAGAGGGGTGTACAAGCACCATTTATGAATGTCCGTGCCAAGAGAGGGGGAACCTCCATGATATATGTGGGTACAGGGCAGGCAGATGTGGTCGAGCGTCATTTTGTGCTCCGTATGCCATGGGAAAAAAACAAATTGGGGGAGGGGGGAGGCAAGGGTCTGGTGTGCGACTTCCTAGCTACGCCACTGGTCTGTGCGTGTATGCTTAATGCTAAATTGAAAGTTACGGCAGGGTTCAGACCAACGTTGGTTCAAACCACTCTGGTTCCACCGTTGTTGAACACACGGAGAAAAAGGCGACCTTATGTTTTTACTTTGCATAATGTTGACATGAAAGTGTATTTAATGAAAGATGAACTGTACAACAAGGGCGCTGCTATTGATCTTACAAATTTCTGGCAGATAGCTCAATTATAGAGCGAGGGAAGCTCGCTATTTCGCAGCCGAGACGACCGGTCGCGTGTCTTGCATTTCCTTCGCATCTCCGTGCTGACAGCAGCGCCGCTGCAGCATTCTGAAGGTCCGCTCTCTCAACGGCGCGCCATTTCACACACCTTTCCATCTGATTCTTCATTTCAGCATTCATTTAAAACAAATTTAGGACAGGAGCAAAAAGCCGCTATCAAAAAGCCGCTATCACATATGTCAAAAAGCGCCGAGAATCGTTTCACCTGTCTTCACTGAAGGCATTCAGCTGCTTGCCAATGTGCTCGGCAATCTTGCGTTGTTATATTGCTTGCCTTGTACTATTGCTATTTGCCAGCTAGTGATTGAACCCTCTCCAGGCTGCATCATAAACTTTTTAAGATTTGCCACAGCTGCCTGGATTGGCGTGCGTGGCGGAGTTGCTAAGGCTGTCTCTATGGTGGCTATATGGGTGAGGTGTCAGCATCGGGAAGCCTGCGTTGAGAGGAGGCACGCCAGTGCTCCATGACGCGGCTAGGCAACGCACAGGTCGCCAGGAAGGTTCCTTCATGTTTGTGGTGTATCAGGAAACACGTGTGAGGTGCTGCCATGCAGCCGCTGCCTTCAGTGATTTCTTTTTGCAATGTGGCCGTGCTCGCTACAGATATGGTGATTGAAAAGAGACAGAGACACTGCTTTGCGCCAGGATGTACTGCTGGGCATGTATCCGCGAAATAGCAAGGTAAAACGGCTTCCCTTTTCATCGCTCCTGAAGAAGACGAACGACGCAAGGCTTGGGAGCGCTTGATCCCGCGTGCAGGCAAGCCACTAGAGAAAGACTGTGTTGTTTGTGATGCGCATTTTGATGAACGATATATTGTTCAGACGTATGAACATGCGATCAATGGTGAAACAGTAGAAATTCCCCGAGACCGTCTCTACCTGACTCCCGACGCCATACCGACTGTTTTCCAAAATGTTTCGTCGTGCCTTACAAAGAAGCTCCCACAGAAAACGAAAACAGCAGCGTCAAATGGTGGCGTGCCGCAAAGCACAGGAAAGATGACTCCATTAGTGATATCACTGAAGTCGGTCAAATTTGTGTTACCAACGGGGAAGTCGACTCGGAGGGCTTCACCGCTGACGTAACACCACGTTCTGCCATGGAAAAATTGCTCGTGAACGTCAGAGACCTGGACCTTCCTAGCAAGTATGGGTGTAAGCACTTGGTACCAAATGTTCCCGATGTCATGGCATTTTCGGTTTCTGAAGTGAACGGTAGTTCACTTTGCTTTCAGAAGCTACTGTTATGTACACTGTCCGAAACTGGCATTCACTGCACTGCATGCGTGCAGGGATCAGTGATAAGAGTTGTGAATGTGAATAGCTCAGAGGCTGTAAAGGGTGTTTTATTTGATATGAATTCCATGACACCGTGTGAGGGACTTGGGGTGAGTATCAGCAATGAGAAGCTGCTAACCACAAGGAACCACAAGGTTCACAGAAGTAGGCTGTACAGCAAAAACTGTTTCGGCACTTGTCAGAACAACAGTCGATGTGTGCAATGCAAGTACGCCCGCAAGCTGACCAAGCTTCTTACAAACGAACAAGAGCTTAACATGTTGTCGTGGTCAAGTCACATAAATAGGCCACGAAGAATGCTCAAGTTCGACGGCACAAGCGCAGTGTCATTAGACTTGAGGAAAAGCTACAACACATTAAAAACGACAATGAAGTCATGGGTGCGGTATGGTTTGAGGAAAAGCTGAAAAGCCTCACGGCTAAGCAGCAAATGCAGGTGCGCGCGTGTTTTGAAGCCTCGAAAAGAAAAGCAACCAACGGGACGAAATTTGAAAAGGGCTGGATTCTCGAATATATTATGATGCACATAAAGAGTCCGAGTCTCTAGGAGCACATTTGTGCACACAGGCTGATGGTAGTGCCGAGTCCTTCATTCTTGTATGTGAGAAAATACAAAGATGGTTCTGCATTTAATGAAAATCTGCTTGCTGCTCTTGCTGAGAAGGCCTAAGACATTTAGCCTTGCCACCAACATGATGGTCCCCTAGTTGATGAATTGAAGCTGTCGGAAAGCTTGGCTGTCAGTAAGAATGGTGAAATTGATGGTTTTGTTGCCCTCGGATCCTACACTTCTGCAGACCAAGAAGCAGTCGTTTGTCATCATGGCCTTGTACTTCTTTTTCAGCCGTTAACTGGGAAGTGGCAACAGATTCCTGGAGTGTTTGGATCTCGGGGCAATGTGAAAGCTGACGTGTTGTCGAAAATTGTCCTGGAAGTAGTGATTTGTGCAGAAAACTGTGGTCTGTTCGTTGACTTCATAACTTGCGACGGGGCGACATGTGGGACAATCTTTGGCATCACAAGTAAACTGGCAAACACAGTGTGGAAAGTGCAACTCCCAGTAGACTCAAATCGCTATTTTCATTTTATTTCCGACTTTTCACATCTTGTCAAATGTGTTCACAATGCTGTCACATCTACAGGCCTCCTTACTTCCGGTGGCGGGTTGGTGGTGAGTGTTAGCGAGGCATATTCTGCTGTGACAGCCGAAGCACTATCACTTTAAAAGCAATGCCACATGTGTCAATGACTGTTTGTTGTCCGAACGGATTTGAGAATCAGTGCGCGAACCTAGCTTTCAGATTCTTCAGTGATGAAATCCTGAGAGGGCTATATCACTATAGGAAAGACGTAGGTAGGCAGTATGGCTCTGGCAGCATGGCGGCGACTTCTGAGTTTGTTGGATGATGAGGGATTTTATTGCAGCAATGACCTCAAGGCACTTCCGAGACAGTTTGAGGCCAGATAATGAGCAAGTGGAGCACATTAAAGTTTAGAATATTCCTCGATTGCTAAGAATATTCTGTAGTCTAACTGGAATTCCTGAGTGCGTCTACAGCCCAAGGCTTGCGCGTAACTCTTGAGAGCACCCTGTCACTTCTAGAGTATGTTACAGGGACTTTAGGCTTCAAGCACCTGCTGACAGCGCGCTTGAGCCAAGATCCTATTGAAAACTTCTCCGGTGTCTTGAGACAGATGTCGAGATGTAATGACCACCCGACACCGACACAATTTCTCCTCTCCACTAATTGCCTTTGTTTTTAGAGCTTGGCATGGCCTCTCTCTCGATGCAATGTTTATGAGGGATTGTTAAATAGCCTTTTGGATCCGACCAACAGGTGCGACCAAAAATTTGTGCAAAACAAGCTTGATGATCTTTTAGATGTAGGGAATCTCAATGAGGTCCATGAGTTGTTAAGTGCATGTGGTGCCCTTCTAGACCACCGTGAAATGGTTGGGGCAAAAAGTGACTCCCGTGTAACATACTATGTTTGTGGGTATGTAGCTCGAAGAATGCTAAAGAAAACCAAATGTGGTGACTGTGCAGAGTGTTTGCTACACGGGGACAGCGGAGGACCTGATCCAAAAGAGTCATGTTTAACGAATCCAATGCATAGAGGAGGACTGGTGTACCCTTCACAAGCACTGACAGAGCTGGTCTCGAAAATGGGAGGTGCCTTTACACACTGCTTTGGCTTTACCAAGCTCAAGAGCAACAGGATGTCCCATCTCCTGCCTCTCTATTAACAAGCTTAACATGGTTGGCTGCACACAGCATAATGTACAGGTCACATATGAAGTGATCAGATTTTGTGTTATAGCTACGCTTCATTTTCCAGTGGCAGGTGGTAACTCACCAAGACAGGCTAAAAGAGACAAAAATAAGCACCTTAAGATGAGGCGAACAACATAATAAAATGCATTTATTTTGTGAACATCTCAGTGTTTGTATAAATATCAAGTTGTATTTTGCCGTATTTTATGAGCACTCGAAGAGTTGATAACTAAGCAATTCTGCTGCTCAGAAGCATTCAACATTCCTTACCGCGAAAGTGAAGTCTTACCTTATACATGTGATGTTTTGCTACATTAGTCCAGTTGTATCAGGTAAAGTTTTGTGCATTATGTGAATTTATAATTTTTGTGTGTTATGTACTTGTACTTTGCTAAATATTGGTAGATTTTTGAATAAATGTTCATTTTAACAATGGCCCTGTCCTAAACTCTTCCAAGTGAACATGTTGCTCGTGGTGTATTCTGCAAGGTAAGGCAGCCAAGACTTGCCAGAATTTAATTTTATGAGAATGGCATGCACTCACCGCTTTAATTGCTAAAAGTCGTTCTCGACCTAATTAATTAATATTTTCAAGAAACAGCCCTGTGTAAAAAACCAGCTTGTCTAACAACAGTATTGTAGCCAGAAACGTTTTCCCAGGAGGGGAGGGGAGAGGGGTGTACAAGCACCATTTATGAATGTCCGTGCCAAGAGAGGGGGAACCTCCATGATATATGTGGGTACAGGGCAGGCAGATGTGGTCGAGCGTCATTTTGTGCTCCGTATGCCATGGGAAAAAAACAAATTGGGGGAGGGGGGGAGGCAAGGGTCTGGTGTGCGACTTCCTAGCTACGCCACTGGTCTGTGCGTGTATGCTTAATAGCTAAATTGAAAGTTACGGCAGGGTTCAGACCAACGTTGGTTCAAACCACTCTGGTTCCACTGTTGTTGAACACACGGAGAAAAAGGCGACCTTATGTTTTTACTTTGCATAATGTTGACATGAAAGTGTATTTAATGAAAGATGAACTGTACAACAAGGGCGCTGCTATTGATCTTACAAATTTCTGGCAGATAGCTCAATTATAGAGCGAGGGAAGCTCGCTATTTCGCAGCCGAGACGACCGGTCGCGTGTCTTGCATTTCCTTCGCATCTCCGTGCTGACAGCAGCGCCGCTGCAGCATCCTGAAGGTCCGCTCTCTCAACGGCGCGCCATTTCACACACCTTTCCATCTGATTCTTTATTTCAGCATTCATTTAAAACAAATTTAGGACAGGAGCAAAAAGCCGCTATCATAGCGGCTTGACGAAGGCCCCTGCCCCTACAGAATTTGGCACGAGACAACACACGTACTTAAAAACTGAAATGCATCGATATACAGATTATCTTTCGAGAAAAAAAATAATCGAAATAATAAAACACTGAAATGTGTGTCGCAAATTAACAGCACAACTAGAATTTCCTTTTTTTTCCTTACACAGAAGACACTTTTGTAGTGAACAGTTCACAACGTTTACAAACGCAGTCGTAGAAAATATGCATCATGGTGAAACCACACAGATTTTCAAGTACACAAGAGCCTGAAGGAAGGCTTTCACACACACCATAAAAATAAAAGATATACCATACCTAAGAAACAAGAAAGGAAAAGCAAGCACATTAGTGGCATAAGATTACTCACATAAAGCCGCACGGCTAAGAAAATACTGCTTTAACATTCGACGTGAAGTAGTATTTAAATTAATGTTCCCCCCCCCTCCCCAAGATCGTTAAGCAGTTATTATATACGATAAGGTAGCCGGTCTCTTCCATGATTGGTTCGCGAAAAGGTGGCAGCCGAAGTTTCAAGCACTGTGATGTCATAATTAAGTTGATGTGGTTTGTTTAACTTGCAAAGATGAATAAATGCACCATGGCCTCGTTTAACGCTTTCTTTATACTTCATGGCAAGGTTAAACTCATAATGGTAACGAAATGGGAGAACATTAAACTGAGCAAACAATGGACTTGTATGGCTGTCATAAGAAACACACACAACGAGCCATAATGATTTTTTGTACTATAAATAATGTCCTGCTATTCTTCTTTGACGTAGTTCTTCATACGGAATTACAATAATTAGCATGAGAGATAAATATTGTATTATACAACAGTAGCCGTATTTTTGATGAAAGAACATCCCGAAGCCTACACAGTGCCCCGCATGCTTTCGCCATACGTGTTGCAACGTGTTCGATGTGTTTGTCCCACAATAAGTGCTGATCAAAGATTACACCTAACGTTTTAACGTCAGCCGTGACTTCAGTTCGTTCTTATCGATAGAATATGTTTAGAATACGAATTACGTGTTTTTGGGTTAGTGCAAAAAAACAGCTTTTGTTTTTCAGAATTAACCTGCAAAGAATTTGCTTTGCTCCACAAATACAGCGTTTTGAGAACAGAGTTAGCTTGTCGGGATAAATAATCAGTACTACGCGACTGGGAGAAAAAGCTGGTGTCATCTGCGTATATTATATTGTGTGTTAAGCTGCTAATGTTAACTAAGACATTTATATAGATGTTGAACAGTACGGATCCTAATATGCTTCCTTGAGGAACACCAGCTTCCGGCTACAGTGGGCCTGAATATTCACAAGAGATGCAAACGCATTGTTTTCTGTGCATCAGGTAAGACCTGAGAAGATCCAGTGGTAATCCACGGAATCCATATTGTTCTAGCTTTTTTAGTAAAGTAACATGGTTAACCCTGTCAAAAGCTTTGGAAAAAATCAACAAATACACCTAATGTTAATGTCTTCACTTCTAAGCTATTCAAAATTAAATCCTTTTGTGTTAATAGAGCTAATTCCGTCGATAGGCCCTTACGGAACCCAAAATGGTATGGAGTTATTAGCCGATATTTTTCACACAATGACACAACCCTTTTACAAATAATCTTTTCCAAACCTTTTGAAGTGACAGGGAGCACTGACACCGGGCGATAATTCGACATATCATTTCGGTCACCTTATTTGAACAAAGCAGTTTACCTTTGCTTGTTCCATTTTTTCGGGAACAAATCAGTAGACAAGAAAATATTGAATACGTTCGCAAGTGCATCTACAAGAAAATCTAGTGCAAATTTATTTGGTTTAATTTGCAGACCATCAATGTCCCCTGCCTTACTGTTTTTTAAATATACGAAAGCAGAGTAAACTTCTTCAGGTGTCGTGGGCTCAAAAAATGCCGTGTGTAGATTGGGTGCTCCCAAGTAATTGAGAGCGTCTGTACTGTCAGTGCTAAGTTCTAAACTTGTAAAGTGTTGATTGAAGCGGTTTGCTAATTCAACACCCTTTAGCTGTTTCCCATTCTCACTAACTTCGAACTCTTCATTGCTTTTGCTTTGATTTAGAAGTTTATTAAGTTCCCGCCAAACTAAATTGCCCTTTGAGTACGTATCACTAAACAGTTTTTCCATGTATACCTTTTTTGCATCTCGAAGAAACTTAGTTACAAAATTACGATATTTTTTAAAAGCGTGAAGATTGTCCGGGCTTCTAGAGCACATGAAGTGGCTATACAAGTCGTTTTTCTTACGAATTAGCTTTACACTCATTTGTTAACCAAGGTTTGCGTAGCTTTTTGGATGTCTTTATCATTGTTAACCTAAAATAACTAGTGTAGGTGTTTTTTATCATGTGCATTAGTGTATCGTAAGCTGTGTTAGCGTCGCTACAGTCGAATACGGGTGCCCAGTCAATGGCTCCAAGCTGATCTTGAAAATGATTCATTGTTCTTGGATTTATCTCGTGAAATATAACAGATTTACATTCGCGTCGTCTTGGTGTAAGCATGTTGTTTCATTTCGAAAACATGTAAATCGGCAAATGATTACCTAAATCACCAACAATGGTACCAGCACTGATACTTGGCACTGGGCTATTTGTAATAAATAAGTCGATAAGGGAGTCAGTAAGGCATGTGACGCGAGCGGGTGATTTTATTACGTTCGCACAACCTAAAGAGTCAAGGAGTAAGGTTAAAGCTTGAGTAACTGAATTCAATTGCAGCAGATTATTATTGAAATAACCACCTATGTTTATGCACAGTTTTTGTATATGAATAACATAGTAGGTCCTCTGGAAAGGTGAAAAAACTTTCGCAATATCCATCCGGCGGTCGATACAAAACAATGAAAACATTGCATCCACAACGTATAATTAGCGCTTCATATTCGGGTGTGGTTTTGGAAAGACTTGCAACCAAGTTAATGAAAGTTTTTCTGACGTCATCTGCATGACTCCAACTTGATGGCTTGGTCTACTTAAAACAAAGTTTTGATAACCTGGCAAACAAAGAATATCATCTTCTGCAGAGTACCATGTCTTAGTTATCATTACGATATCAAACTGGAATGTAAAGTCATTAAGAAATGCTTCTATCTGGTTGTGTTTATTACGGGCCAACTGAGCATTGAAATGCAACAACGTAAGGAAGTCGGCGTAGCCAGGATGAACAAGTTTACGTGGTGGAACCATCATTTAGGAAGGAATAATATTTGCTGTTGGTAATAATCACTAGCATATTTTAGATAGATCTGCTTCGCACGTGATCTTAACAACGTCAGCTTCTTCATTTTTTCGTGCGAACACTTTCCCGTCCCTCACCAATACAAATCGCCATTTCTTTTCTTTCTTCCTTGAAACTGTCATACCAAGTAGTTGCTTCAGTTGAGGGCATAAGTGTTCATTCGCATACACTGACTACTTGTAAGGAAATCCAATGTCTTCCGCCGTGATTCTAGCCTTTCGTGCTTTTTGAATTACAGCGTCGCGTTTGGAGTGACGGTTGAAAGACAGGACAATGTTCTTATCAGTACCAAAGTTCCGTACGGGAACGCGATGGCGAACATCGATATCGTGTTCAGTTATCGCCACACCAAGCACTTCACCTACTTTTTCAAGAATATTCCCAAGCCTCTCATTCGGCGAGCAAGGAACACCCTTCACCTCAATAGATTGTTTCCGGAATATTGATTTTGTGTCACTGTTTTTAGCGAGTTACGAGACACTTGTTTCCTTAATTTTTCAAGTTCTTGCAAAAGAGACTTTTGGGCTGCTTTTATCTCGGCATTTTGCTGCTTAAGTGCTTCCCATTCCTTTTTCAGTGCCTCATACTGCTCACAAGTAAATTCCTTACTTTACTTTAGTTCTCGCAGTTATTCATGAAATTCACGTTTAAAATCCGCAATTTCCAGCCTAAGTTCAGTCACATCAATTCCCATTCTGAACAGCAGGAAAAAACACAGACACTACTCAGCAAACACCTCAAAAAAGATACACCTTAATCAACAATTGGCAGCAGGGCAGCCAATCAGACTTCAGTAACAAGAAATAATGAAAAGTAATGTCCAACCTGCACAATAAACTTGGGGTAAATTCTTGGTTCCCGTGGCTGCCTCTGCTGCCAAAATGACGGCGAAGGACAGGCGGTCCTTCTTATAAAGGGCCTGCAGAACAGCCGATGTGACGTGGATCCACGTGGGTCCCATAATCAGTCACAGCACAGACCGCTCAGGCAGGCAGCGCAGCGATGCAGCTCCGATGCAGGGAATGACGCCCCTTAATGCGTCGGTACAGTTGCACTCGTGATGCAATAACTCACCGCTTTCTTGAAAGTCCCTGAGCGTCGGTATCTGCAGAATAAACGTGGAGTAAACTCTCGGTTCCCGTGACTGCCTCTGCTGCCAAAATGACAAGCCACCATACCTTGCTTTTTACAACCAGGTCGACGGTAGAAACGGCATTCCTCCTCGAGCAAGGCGTCAGTTATGTTCTGACAAAGAAATATAATGGTGACTCAATCGAAGCAGTCTTCGGAAGGGTGCGGTTAATGTGTGGTGGGAATGATATGCTGGATGCTGGAGCCGTCATCACTGCTCTGGACCATATCGTCAAGTTGCACATCCCAAGACCAAAAGAAATCAAGCTATCAAATGTGGAAGTTAAAGAAGAGGCTGTGATAATATCGAATATAATTGACAAGGACCTTGATGATTGATATGTGGGGTTTAACGTCCCAAAACAACCATATGATTATCAGAGACGCCGTAGTGGAGGGCTCTGGAAATTTCGACCAGCTAGGGTTCTTTAACGTGCACCCAAATCTGAGCACAACGGCCTACAAAAATTCCGCCTCCATCGTAAATGCAGCCGCCGCAGCCGGGATGCGAACCCGCGACCTGCGGGTCAGTAGCCGAATACCTTAGCCACTAGACCACCGCGGCGAAGCAATTGACAAGGACCTGAGGTCTTTGTTGGAGTACAAGGCTTGTCCGTCTCCATCTGTCACTTTGTTCGGCTTAGCATACCTCGGCGGTTACATCGCCAAGCTTAGTGTTACAGACCTCGGATGCGACTCTTGCGCTACGCTGCTGGCGACCAACAGCAAGCAGCATCATCTGAAGAAGGTGGCCCCGCCACGGTGGTCTAGTGGCTAAGGTTCTCGGCTGTTGACCCGCAAGTCGCGGGATCAAATCCCGGCTGTGGCGGCTGCATTTCCGGTGGAGGCGGAAATGTTGCAGGCCCGTGTACTCAGATTTTGGTGCACGTTAAAGAGCCCCAGGTGGTCGAAATTTCCGGAGCTCTCCACTACGGCGTCTCTCATAATCATGTAATGGTTTTGGGACGTAAACCCAACAATTCAATCAATCATCTGAAGAAGCTGCTGCGAGCACAAGAGAGGGGCGAACTACACTACCTGAGGCCGGAGTTTCTAGCTCTTTTGGACAAGACAGTAGTCGTTTTAGGGGCGAAGCTCCTTAAAGCGGCACCCGTTCGTCCCTTGTCGTAGTGCGTAACGAGTCTTACGTTTTGACCTGCAAGGTGGTGCCGGTGGGAGATTTCTCGTGTGCGTCGTTAAGCAATAAAAAATTCGCAGCGTGCGCGTTTAGTAAAAGCCGAATTGTCCTGTCTCTCATTCCCCATTAGCAGCCATTGGCATATACACTGAGCACTATGTGACAAGAAAGGGTTTGGTTTGGTTTGGTTTGCTTTATTCAAGGCAAAATTGAACAAGATTGCCTTGGGGAACACGATAATCGCTAAGTAAATGCCTGACTTGGTCGTGCCACCCTGGCAGCAAAGCAGAAACATACCGCGAGTACAGTACGCAGAAAATTACAACATCACGTGTTATCTTACGTGTTGCTCATCACGTGTTGCTACCTTATACTGGCTGGGCGCAACCTCCTTGGTTTTAGAAAGGTTTAGCGAGCGTTGGGCCGCAGTGCCATGAATACTGTGAACTAGAATATAGGGGAGACCCGCTCAGGTTAGCCCGCCGACGCCAGCGCTTGTGTTCCCCTGCTAAAGAAAAGCGTACACTAGTAGCGTGTAGCGACCCTTCGGCTCCCTGTGGCTCCCACGCGTTTGCGAAGCGCATGCTGCACGTGAAACGCCTTTCGTTCCACGATGTCACCCCAACAGAAAGGGGTAACTATTACGGCATCGTCAATTGTCGCAATAGCCATGCAAACACGAAAGGGTCGACTCCACCAGTGAAATTCTACCGGTTCCCAAACAGATGGTCCAAAAAAAGGAGACGACAGAAATTGATTATAGTAGTGCGCCGAAAGAAGTAAGTAAGCATTTTTTATAAAAATTAGCTCGCACACATTGCATTTAACATAATGGGTGTTAATTCCTGCGTCACCGTTATAATATGTTGAATTACTGGAAGATGAACGTCCCCATCTTAAAGGTATAAATTACCATAAGACTTTCAACTTCCGGCTTTAGAGCACTGTTAAAAATTGCGACGAAATATGTTTATGCTGCTACTAATAAATGATAATGTTGACGACGTAGTAGTTTTAGCTGTGTACTCATGTCGTATTGGTGATCTGTGGTTATATATTTTTTCCATCGACGCAGTGCCTACGGAAGTGTGGTTGCCAAAAGCTTGGGCAGTGATTTGTAGCAGATATGTTGTAGGAAACAGCAAAATTGACTTAAGTCTGCACCCGTCGTATGTACCGACAGTGCTTCTAGCGGCTTACAAGAAACGGGCACCTCACGCAGAAATGGCGCCGAGGTATGTTAGGCAGTGAAGTGCATAACTTTCTATGCATTCTAAGGCATTTTCTTAGGACTCTTGATTCCTGATTTTATGCTCAGCGAGAGTTTGTTCCGCGTATGCGCAAATATCGAGTAAAGCTAAAATAGAAGGGTTTTGATCAAACATGACACTTTCACACCGCCACAATTTAAGGATAAGATTAGAACGCGGTTAGTAACAAGCAAATTGCTTTTGTGATAGTTTTCATACAAAGTAAAAATGATTCAAGCAACAGACAATGCAAAGTGTTTAGAAGAAAGGGAGCCCAGTGGCTCGTAGAAGTACATCAAAAAGATAGAACGGCAGCTGCGAATTTTTGAAACCATCTAAACTCCCTAAGCAATGAGACGAGCCTACAGCAGAGGTTCATAACTACAGCTCGAGGTGCTAGGCTAGAAGAGGACGAAGCTACTGAATATAGAAAAACAAGGGTGACAGAAAAATTTCATCAAAGAAGTGCTTTATGCCCCACAATATACAAGGATGAATCAAGTGGCGCAATGGCTCCATTTTCACAACGAGAGTAGGAAAAGGCTGAGAAAAAGGTTCCTAGTAGTACATCAACAGGCCCAGATGGAATTCCAATTATGCTGATAAAGACATTAGGTCCGAAGTCTCAACAGGCTTTGAGAGAAGCAGTGAGCAAAATAATATTCGATGGAGAAGTTCCCGTTCGATGGAAACTTGGCAGGATGAGCATGATCTATAAAGGAAAGGGGGGCAAAGCTGACATAAACAACTACCGTTTTATAACAGTGACATCAGTGGTCTACGGGCTGGCGATGCAGATTATAAATGAAAGACTGCAGGCATAGATAGAGGACGACAGGTGCTGAGGGAATTGAAGAAAGGGTTTCGGAAACACAGGAGGTTGGAAGACAATCTGTTCTCACTGACGCAGTGCATCGAAATAGCAGAAAAGGAACACAGACCCCTGTGGCTAGCATTTTTGGATATCAAGGGAGCATACGATAGCATGGATCAAGAGGATTTGTGAGAATACTGGACACACTAGGTGTGGAATATGGAGTTACTAATGTTTGAAAGGATATCTGTAAAGGTAACAAGGTAGTTATAAACTGGGGAAAACTGGTATTCAAGCCTGCAGAAGTAAAACGGGGGCTTAAGCAGGGGTGTCCCCTGTCACCCTTATTATTCATGATGTAGCTACAACGATTAGAGGCCAAATAAAAGGAAAGTGGACTGGGCTTCAACCTCTCTTTTGTCAAGCAAAGAAAACACATATAACAGGCACTACCAACATTGATGTACGCAAATGATATAGTGCTAATGGCGGACAACAAGGAAGAATTGCAGAGATTGGTGGACATCTGCGGTAATGAAGGAGATAGGTAAGATTTCAGATTCAGTAAGGAAAAATCAGCAGTCATGAATGTTAATGACAATGATGGTAGTGAGCTTAGAATACAGGAGGTCACTGTAGAGATAACCGATAAATACAGACATCTGGGCGTATCACTAAGCAATGGGGCCTTTGACTTTCACTTTCACTTTTATTCCTTAAAGACCCCACCAGGAAGTATTACATAAGAGGTGGGTTACAATATATACAACAGGTTGAACATCTTATTATTTATTTATTTATTTATTTATTTATTTATTTATTTATTTATTGTAGCCTCAAGGCCCGAGGACATTACAGAGGGGAGTGGTGAACGGAAAATTATACAAACTTGGGTAGTAAATAACAGAACGGGTACGTAATACAACAGTGAAATAAAACAAACTAGAAATAGCAGTACATACATTGTAGCAAGGGAATGCTTTGCAATATTATTAAAAACAAACAAAGTAACATGACACAAAATCCTGTTTATACAACTTTACAACAATCATAAGGTGCCATGAATTCCAAGTTAAAAATGTTAGCTATAGCCTTTAGAAAAAGTTTATTATCAATGATGGTGACTATGTCATTGGGAAGGTAGTTCCATTGCCGAGATGTTCTAGGAAAAAATGAATGATTAAAACATTGGTGTTTCCAGCTTGAATTCCGATTTTGAAGCGATGGTATGCACGGTGCGATAAGTAATGTGGCTGTGAAATGAAGTTAATAAGAAGAAATGGGCGATGGTATATCTTATGAAACAGAGTTGAGCGAGCTATTTTTCTCCGTGATGCTAGTGATGGAAGACCAAGGTTAGCTTTCAATGAAGATATGCCGTATTGCGGTTATAATTTGAAAAAATGAAACGAACAGAATTGTTTTGAAGGAGTTCTAGAGAGAAGATGAGGTTTTTGTTTTGTGGGTCCCACACTGCTGCGGCGTATTCTAGTTTTGGGCGCACTAATGACTAATAAAATAGTAATTTCAAAGATGAAGGGGCGTTAGAAAATGTGTGACGTAAGTAGCCAAGCGTGCTGTTAGCTCTACTGGTTATGTATTCAATATGAAGAGACGAGGTTAGGTTTGAAGTTATATGAACGCCTGTGTACTTATATTAATTCACAGTATTTAAGGGGATATTATTCATAAGGTAGAATGGATGGGTGGTATAATTTCTATGAACACATAAAATTTTACATTTTTTAATATTTAGTTGCATTCGCCAGGTATTACACCAATCACTTATAAGGTTTAAATCTGATCGAAGAGCGGTGGAATCGTCAGTACTGAGTATTTCACGGTAAATTACGCAATCGTCAGCAAATAAGTGAACATGAGATGTCAATGTAGATGGCAAGTTGTTATTATAGATTAGAAAAAGAAGTGGTCCTAGTACTGATCCTTGAGGCACGCCGGAATGAACTTCAGTTACAGGTGAGTCATGATTATTCGCAGTAACAAACTGATGGCGGTTACAAAGAATATATTCAATCCGTTTCAGTATGTTATTATCGAGGTTCAAAAGACTTAGTTTGAAAAGAAGTAGTTGATGCAAAACTTTGTCAAATGCTTTACTAAAATCTAAAAACATTATATCCATTATACCATTATTCATTCATTATATGCTATATTGTGATGTGATCGCTTTAATAAAGGCAGTAGGGCTTGAGTTAGTGATTTCTTGTGTAAGGTCGTTCCAGTCCTTGGCTGCTCAAGGAAAAAAAAGAAGATGCAAAGGTGGCTATGCAAGATTGAGGACGGGCAACGTTTAAGGGGTGACCGATTCGATAGGATATGCGTGATGGTGGCAAAATATACGGTGCTTGATTTAGCACGCTGTGGTAGAATTTATGAAATAATGATAAACTAGCAATGTGGCGTCGATTAGAATGTGTTTGTAAACCGGATTCTGATTTCAAGGATGTTGCGCTGATATCGTATGAAAAGCTGGAATGAATGAAATGAATGGCACGATTCTGAAAAACCTCAAGGGCGTTTGTGAGGAATATCTGGCGAGGATCCCAAGTGGAAGATGCGTATTTCAGTTTGGGCCGTATGAGTGTTCTGTAAGCTAGTAACTTGACACGCTGTGGAGCGCTTTGTAAATGACGTCGTAAAAACCCAAATGTTTTGTTAGATGATGCAATAACGTTGTTCACATGTGCACACCAGCCGAGATTTTTGATATCGTCATACCAAAGTATTTATATTGGCATACGGTCTAGAGTTCCTCGTTTGCTATTTCATATTTGAATTTTAACGGGTTAAGACTGCGAGAAAACGACAGTGTTTTGCATTTACCAGTATTTCAAATCATTAACCAGCGTTGACACCAGCTCTTAATGTTGTGCAAGTCCTGTTGAAGAGCAGACTGATCAGTAATGTTAATAACTGAACGATAAATTACGCAATCATCGCCAAACATGCGGATTTTGCTAGTAATATGAAATGGTAGGTCATTAATATATATTAGAAAGAGTAGGTGGCCTAATACCGAACCCTGAGGGACTCCGGATTCTACTCTAAGAGGCTCAGAGTTGTTATTGACACGCACTGACTGCAGGCGGTTATTTAGTGAATACTGCCGACTTCTATGCGAAGTCGTAGGCAGGAGTGGATGACAGATACACTTGATTGGACATTTTTTGAAGGCAAGAAAACAACAGAAGCTTAAACAGAAAAATATTTGGGGGAGAAATATAGAAGAAAAACAGAGATTTACGAACATTGAAGTCAATGCAGCGCTTCAGAATGAGCAAGTTTTGTTGACAAAAAAAAGGCGAGAAAAACACATATCGACGAAATCGACGAAGCGTGATACAATTGAGCTAGCGCTGAACATAGGGAAAAATACAACTCAGACACACACGGGAGAGATTAAACGCGGTGACAATGAAATAAAAAGAAAAAAAGAAAAAAAGTTCAAAGGATAGCTGGCAGATTTGCTATCGCATTCATGAATGAAGCGACAGTTGTGGATGAAACAGCTTCATCGGGCAGGGCATTCCAACTACGTGCTGCTCGGGGAAAAATGACTTTTTGGAAAGCAGTGGTTCTGCATGAAAATGGTGGTGTGACTGTGGTGTGAACGGGTTATACGTGATTTTGACGGTAGAATATATTTAGTTTTATTGATTCCAAGGTTACTGAGATAGATCTGATGAAACAGTTTCAGTCTTTCACGGGAGCGCCTGCGTTCTAAGGGTTCCAAGTCCGAACTTTCAAGGAGGGTCGAGGGGGATGTGTTTCTTCTATAAACGTTGTAAATAAACCTTATGGATTTTCTTTGTACACGTTTCAGTTTTTTAATGTTTGCCGATGTATGAGGTTCCCACACAGGAGACGCGTATTCCAGTATGGGTCTCACGTAAATTTTGTACGCCAACATTCTAATTTCCTTGGTAGATTTTCCAATGGTTCTGCGTAAGTACCAAACTGCCTTCATTGCCTTTTTTGTGTGTGCTCTATGTGCTCGTTCCACTTTAGGTCGGAGGTAATTATAACCCCTAAGTATTTGTAGCTGCTAACTAGAGATGTACAGTTATTGTTGATGCAATAGGTGAAAAGAAAGGGACTTTTTTTGCGGGTAACTCTCATAGCGACGGTCTTTTTTGGGTTAATGCTCATCTGCCAAGTCGAACACCAAGAGTGTATCTTATCCAGGGATTTGTTTAGGGTGATCTGGTCGTTGGGGTCATTGATGACGTGGTACAGGATGCAGTCGTCTGCAAAAAGCCTTATTTTAACGTGTATGTAACAGACTATATCATTAATGAATACTAAAAACAGAAGCGGGCCAAGGTTGGAGCCTTGTGGTATACCGGATTGAACTGAAGTGGGGGTGGAGCTTGAGCCATCTACAGAGACACTTTGGTATCTGTGGGAAAGGTATGCCCGAACCCATGTTAGTAAAGAATCGTTTTTCAGGATTGGTTTTAATTTGATAAGCAACTTGTGATGGGAGACTCGGTCGAATGCTTTTTCGAAATCAAGGAATTTAATGTCAATTTTACTATGGCTATCTAGAGCACTAGCGAGGTCGTGAACTGTCTCAAGTAGTTGTGTGGTAGTCGATAGTCCTTTGCGAAAACCGTGTTGCCGGGGGTCAATTATGTTGTTTCTGTCAAGGAAGGCGGAGATGCGTTTAAATACTATGTGTTCAAGCAATTTTGCACTTGTACATAACAAAGAAATAGGCCTGTATGATGACACAAGTGAATTGTTTTCAGATTTATGTATAGGAATGATTTTTGCGCAATTCAATTCACTTGGGACTTCGCCACTAGACAATGATTTGGAGAATGTAAGTGTTAGATATTTGGAGCACCATTCCGCACAACAAACAAGAAATTCATTGGGTATAGCATCAGTTCCGGGTGATTTTTTTGTATCAATGTTCAGCACCAACGACAACACACCTTCTTCAGAAACGCTAATGTTGTCTAAGGGATCTTTGTCATCTAATGATGAATAATGTTAGTGAGGAACTGCGCAATCCATGTTAGAACTGCGGGATTTAGATTCAGTCGGGAGAGTTTTAGTAGTAAGCGTTAATGAGCAACTTTGTTGAATGCTTTCGCAAAATAAAGAAAAATTACTTCAGTTTGAGTGTTAGCGTCTAGATTGTGGTGAAGATCACGGAGAAAGGCAGTTAATTGCGTTTCGCAAGATAGTCCCTCGCGGAACCCATGCTGAGAATGGTGAAAAAAATTTTGAGAATCAAGAAATCTAATTTTATGAGTGTATATGACATGCTCCATAATCTTACAAGGCACTGATGTGATGGAAATGGGGTGGTAGTTTAAGGGTGAACTCTTGCTGCCTGATTTGTAGACAGGAACGACTTTGGCCTTTTCCACTCTTTTGGTAGGTTTCTAGATGACAGTGACTGGGAGAAGAACAGCGTTAGATAAGCCGCGGAAATGAATTTGGTGTTCTTCAGAAACTTCAATGTGATTTCATCGAAACCTGCGGATGATTACAGTTTAATGTTGGCAATTATGTTTGAAATGCCGTCTATCGAGAAGGTGATAGGAGGCATTGTAGCCTCAAAAGGTGTAAGTAACGTAGGCAATGGTTAATCAGGTTCTTTGGCGAAAACAGAGGAAAACGCGGTGTTAAACAGGTTAGCTGTGTCTTTATCTTATAGCAATTCACCCTGTTCGTTGGGTAAAGATATAGTGCGGGTTGACGGTTCGCCAAAATATCTTAGCGTTTTCAGTAATCATCTTAGCCAGGTCATAGGGAAAGAAGGTGTACTTGCTTTGCCGGATAGCGGTAAGATATGTACGTTCAGCTTCGTAGTACTTTTCCCATGAATCGTGCTGTTGGTTTTGTTTAGCCGGGCGAAAAAGTCGCTTTTTTCTTGTTTTCAAGTTTTTTAAAGGTTTTTGTGAACCATGATTTATGCCAGTTAGCATTGATTGATAATGTTTGAATATATTTATCTGTTAAATATGCTATCATTTTTTGAAAACAGACCAGTTTTCATGAATGTTGCGCTCTTGAAATGTTGCTTCATATTTCTCGTAAAATTGTTCAAGTTAGTTATTGATCCCTAAGTAATTTCCTTTATTATAGAGACGGATGATTTTCTTATGTAACTGACGCATGGGCTGGGTTAGAGAAAAAGTGGCATGAATTACTTTGTGGTCACTTATTTCTTTAAGGTAGGTGATGGAAGATAGTGTTTCCGGGCTTGAAGACAATACTAGATTAAGAATGTTAGCACTATCCATCGTGACACGTGTTGGCTCCGTTACCATTTGAGTAAGGTTGAAGTTTAGGCAGACGTATACAAATTCTTTAGATTATAGACTTCCAGTACTTAGTGGAGGGTTTGACCAAACAATGTTGGGGTAATTAAAATCTCCGAAAAGTAGAAGAAGCGCGTTCGGGTTTTTTTTTGACTAACTGGCTTAAGATGTTTAATTTCGTAGAAAAATCCGAAGAATTGTTTGGGGGGTGATAGCACACACCAACGAGAGCAAGTTGTGGCTTGGAACGACATAGGATCCAAAGAATTTTCAGGTCGGAACGTATATCAATGATGCAAAATGAAAGTTCTTTCTCAATGGCAATGAGGACACCACCACCTCTGCTTCCCTGCCGATCTTTGCGGATTAGTTCAAAATTTTGCAGGTCTTCCAGTATTTCCGCATCAGCAACATCGACATTGAGCCACGTTTCTGTTAATATGAGCAGGTTTCTCCCAGACGATGAAGCAAGGTTTGATAGCGCGTCTCATTTTGAAAGAATGCTTCGTATGTTAGTGTAGATAACCGAAAAAGACGTATGCGCACGAGCAGCACGCGTAGCGTGGCAGCGCGTTTTAGTACGGCGTGATAGCTATGTTAGTTCCTCGACACTTTGAGATGACTCGTTAAATATATATTGGTTCGAGTTGATGTGCAGAGTTTTATAACGGAGCAAGTAAGAAACGGATTTGTTTGTTCCAAAAGTGGCTTTCGCACGTTTTGCACTTGCCGGGAGAAGTCTTCGCTAATGCCGAAAGGAGTGCCCTTTATTTACGGCCGCTGGATAGTATCGCTTCCTTGGTTTTATAAAGATTGAGGTTTACAATAATTGGTCGGTTTCGACCTGCAGTGTGCCTACCCAGTCGATGTGCTCGCTCAATTATTCGAGGGTCTAATTTGAAGTTGAGGTGTTCAGCGCAGTGGCGAATAATTGTTTCTTCGGAGCGCACGAATAATTCTTTAGGGTGAGTATCAGGTATGCCGTGGAACAACAAGTTGTTACGCCTTAAATGGTTTTGAGCTTCGTCAAGGCGGTTTCCCAATCTTACAATTCAACTAGCTGAGAAAACTATGTCCGATTGTATCGATTCCAGCTGCTCTCACATGGGTTCAATACGATGGCAGCTCGTCTCCAATTAAACCAGCCAAACGTATGCTTAGGTCAGAAATGGCAGCGCTGTTTACAAGGAGTTGATGTCCTGTATTTCTTTTAGTAACTTGGACTGTCCAGCAGACAGCTTTTTCAGCTCGATGAGAATGCTTGATGTGTCTGGTCCTGGCTTAGTTTGTATATCTCCCGCAAGCAATATTATATTGCGGAGAACAGCAATACAATCGCAACAGATACACATCAAATACTGCGGGCTCAGCAGCTGTACCAACAAGTAGTTACTGTTTTTTTAGTATAATTGATACGATGGAGCAACCTTCCAGGCGAAGCGGAGCGGATGAGTGGGTGCTATGGTGGCACAGCCACCAAGCCCACAGTGCTGCGCAGATCCATGTGGCTGCTTTATAGGTGACACTGTGAAGGTTGTCGTTGGCGATGGGGCCAGCCAAGGTAGATTGATGACCAGCGGGTGTGGGTGCGATTGTGGAAAGACTGTTCATATGTTGCCTCCTGGCAGCTTCCACAGATACGCGGCACGAGCACCACCGGCGCAGAGGTTTGGTGGATGAGACGGTACCGCGCACGCTGAAACAGCATCCAGCTCCGGAACAAACACTAGCAGGACGGCAGCTTTGATGGAAGCCTGCATGGCGAAGCAGGGCGGATTAGTGGGTGCTAATGTGGCACAGCCACCAAGCCCACCTAGTAACTCGAGCCCACCGCCACCAAACCCACCTAGGGCCTAGTACCTAAGCGAACACGAAATAAACGTGACGACTAAAGGTGACATAAAGGCAGCGGTAATGAAAAACAGGGCACTGTGCATTTACAATAGGTATGATGTTGTGAGAGGACTATGGAAAAGGGTCGTGGTTCCTGGTCTGACGTTCGGCAATGCGGTGTTGTGCATGAGATCAGAAGTTCAAGCAAGATTAGAAATTAAGCAACGTGGAATAGGTAGGCTTGCCATAGGAGCTCACGGGAATACACCAAGTCAGGGAGTAAAAGGTGATATGGGATGTGTTGGAAATTGTTTGAACCTCCCGCGCGAATAGCGCGCGCACCAAGAGACGGAGAACGACGAGGAAGAAGATGAGAGCAAGGAAATAGAACACGCTCTTTGACCATGGATGCTGGCGTCTGCGTCTCCTTCATTTAGTGCCTTTAATCGCCGAAGCGTGGTTTTCCCACATCGATTTTTGGTGCCGAAACCCGGGAATCAAGCCTACAACGACCCGAGCCTTTCATTCCTGGTGTGGGTGAGCTGCGCTGCGAGCTAGACCGACATGGAGCGAGCGAAGAGCAAGCGGGCCTCGCGGCGATCGATGAACACGAGAATCATCAACGAGGTCAACCAGGTGCTCCAGTCCAATGAGTTCGAGCTTTCTGGACTTCGAATGCTGCACGGCCGCCTGCGCGCCAGCAACGTGGAACTTAAAGCCTTGAACAACGAGGTTGAAACCCTGATCACTGACGACCTGGCGGCAGACGACTATGAGGTGGTCATGCAATACGATGACGCCGCTAACAGTACTCTGGCGTTGCTCGAGCACCACATTGAAGTTCTGAAGACTTCTGCTACGCCGGCGTCGTCTACAACTCCAGCCATGGGCGCAAGGACCTGTGAGGGTGCACCGAGCGAGCATGAACGACTTCCACAACGTGAGTTCGGCGCACGACTTCCCAAGCTGGAGCTTCTTCGTTTCGATGGAAACGTGATCAAGTGGCAACCCTTTTGGGATATGTTCCTGCACTCCGTGCACGAGAACCCAAGGCTGTCCAACACAGACCGGTTTCACTACTTGGCCTCACTTCTAGATGGACCTGCAGCTCAGGCCGTCGCCGGTATTCAGGTGACAGATTCTTGTTACGATGACGCGCTGGAAATTTTGAAACGTCGGTTTGGCAACAAGAAAGTCATTGAGCAGAAGTACTTAGGAAATTTGCGCACGCTCAAACCAGTGAAATTAGCGAGTGATGTCACTGCTCTGCGCAAGCTTTTCGACACAGTTCAACTAAACAGGAGGGGACTGCGTAGTCTTGGAATCACGGAGTCATCCTACGCGGCTATGCTGAATGAAGTTCTGCTCAAAGTCATACCAGCTGACATTGTCGTAGAATACTTCAAAAAAGAAAGTATGGAGAACACGACGGAAACGAGCCAGGCTTCATCTGATCAGGAACTTGAGCAGCTGATGAAATTTCTCCGCATCGAAGTTGAATGTCGAGAAAAGAGTTCTTTAGTGAACAATTTGCCAACGACATCGAACAACAGCGTACCTGTATTAAATAGATCATTCAAGAAGCAGTCCGCGACTCCTACAGCATCCGTTCTTCAAAACAAGACACTATCTTCCCCCTCGTCCTGTTTTTTTCTGCGCTGCTACCGATCACAAGACAGAGGACTGCACGAGTGACATGACTCTGGCCGAGAAGCGCAACAAACTTGTAACAGACGGTCGATGCTTCCGGTGCACGTCAAAAGGACATCTGGTCCGCAATTGCCGGCGGAGAGTGCACTGCCAAGCATGCAAGCGCAGACACGCCTCCTCGATGTGCAACGCTAGTAGCTCTGAAACACCATCAGTGACTAATGCTCAGAAGAAACCGAATGCTACGGTGCAAGTTTCCACTCAGAGAGCTTCAGTTCCCCGACTCATCAATGATGTTCTTCTCCAGACTTTTCGAGCTTGGGTAACGACTTCATCTCATTGTTGCTATATACGCGGTGTTCTCGACAATGGAAGCCAGCGAACGTTCGTCACTGAGAGCGTCGCTTCCAAGCTAAGTCTACCTGCTGTTGCCGAGACCGAACTCGCCATCAGTGCGTTTGGTAGAGCGAGCGACCCAACCCGACGATTCAAAATGGTCAAGATCACGCTCCGCAGTCAGCACGACGACCTAACCATTGACATTGAGGCCATAGTGGTGCCCTTTATTTGCGAGGAGATGATTGAAGCACCAAGGCAGAGTCGTCTTCTTCAAGCCATCGCAGCGGAGGGGAAACATCTGGCTGACGCAGTCGTTTACCCGAGTGTAGATTGTGAGCCAGGTGTGAGTGTCCTCATTGGATCGGACCAGCTTTGGAAGTTGATGCCCAACACGAGTGAAGTGAGGTGGGATGAAGAAAACCCTGCCTTACTCGCCATTAACACAAAGATGGGCTGGACTCTCCAAGGCCCCTTATCTGGTGGTGGAAGCACGAGTAACAAAGCAAGCACCCAAGTATGTGTTCTTCGAACAGGTTCCCACGAAGACGACCAGATCGCCTTCCCATTACAAAGATTTTGGGACCTCGATGCTATCGGAATTGCCGACACGCCGACGTCTCAGTGCAACGCAGATATTTTGGAAGAATTCAACAACACTACCAAGCTTCGGAAAGGACGCTATGAGGTTGCGTTGCCATGGAAATCACCTCTCGTCGACATGGCCAACAATCGCAAAGTAGCCCTTTCGAGGCTCCATGGACTCGTCAAGCGGCTGTCACCAAACGACGAAGCCATGAGAGCCTACGATAAGGCTATCAGGCAGTATGAGGTGGACGGTCATGCTGAAAAAGTTGAAGATGCCCCTTATTGTACACAGCACCTATACTACATGCCGCATCGAGAGGTAATCCGCGAAACATCTACGACGACGAGACTTCGCGTAGTCTTCGACGCATCATCGCATGCATCAGGAGCTTGTTCTCTCAACGAACAACTCGAAAAAGGTCCTAATCTGAATGCCGACCTTTTCAAGGTTTTGATTCGGTTTCGCCTTTTCGCCATCGGAATTACAGCAGACGTGCAGAAGGCGTTTCTACAAATCAGCATTCGAGAAGAAGACAGAGATGCTCTTCGTTTCTTGTGGTTTGAAGGGCTACCAATGTCAGGCAGACCACTGCCAAAAATACAAGAAATGCGAATGACCAGAGTTCCATTCGGCACCTCCGCAAGCCCTTTCCTATTATCTGCAACGTTGAAATACCATTTCGATCACGTTGAACAAATTTACCAAGTAACGGCCGCAAAACTGAAGGCAAGCTTCTACGTCGATGACCTAGTTTTCGGAGCTTCAACGACAAAAGAAGCGCTACAACTCTACGAAGAGACGAAGGCCATAATGGAGCTGGCCGGAATGAAAATGCAGAAGTGGTCAACAAACTGCGACCTGTTAAGAGAGAAGCTCAAGCAAGCAGGAGAGACGTCAGCTGAGCAGGTCACACAATCTAAGGTTCTTGGGCTATCCTGGAACTACACCGACGACACCATTTCGGTGAAATTTGACTCTGTGACGAAAGTCTTAAAAGCGGGACTTTGTACCAAGCGAACTGTGCTTCAGGCTTCATCACGAATTTTTGACCCCTTGGGACTGCTAGCACCGTTCACCATTCGAGTTAAAATACTTTTTCAGAAGATATGGATGCAAGGACTCGACTGGGAAAGCGTTCTCCCCGAGACATTGAAGATCGAGTGGGACAAGTGGACTGTCGAACTTCAAGACCTCAAAGACTTTAGAACCAAGAGGTATCAACTAGACAACATCAGCCCTGATAAAAGCACTCACCAGCTGCATATATTCACGGACGCTAGCCCGTGTGCCTACGGAGTGGTGGCATACATACGAGTGGAAGACAGTACTGGAGCGGTTCGACTCCAGCAGCTGCTCGCTAAGTCTCGGGTCGCTCCAATCAAGGGTCTCACTTTACCACGCCTGGAACTCGTCGCTGCAGTTCTTGGAGCTCGACTTCTTAAGCTACTCGTGGATACTTTGCCACACACAAATATAGAATACTTCTGCTGGACCGACTCCCAAGTTTGCTTGAGTTGGATCAAGTCTACAGCCACCAAGTGGAAGCCCTTCGTTTGTAACAGGGTAATTGAGATCCAAGGGCTCACAGACCCGAGTCGCTGGAGACATTGCTCTGGAAAGACAAACCCAGCCGATTTAGTTACAAGAGGGATATCAGCGCATCACCTTTGTACTAGCGATTTATGGTGGCATGGGCCTGACTGGCTATCTGGTACCCAAGAAACGTGGCCGGCAAGTGAAGCTGGTCCTCATGAGTCAACGGATGAAATATGTAGATCAAACGACGAAGACACAACAATTTTGGCTTGTCAATGCTCGCAAGCAGAGCCACTTTTCGAGCTCGACAAGTACAGCAGCTGGATACGAGTTGTTAGAATCACAGCTTGGATTCGAAGATTTATTCACAATTGTCGAGTGCACACCAGTCGTCGTCTGATGGGCCCACTCACTGCCCCTGAGATAAAAGAAGGCGAGTTTACATGGATGAAGAATGCGCAAGCGGAAGCCTTTAGTATAGAACTCGCCTCATTGTTAAAAAACCAACCACTATCTAAGGCATCCCGAATTCGTGATCTGCATCCATTCCTGGACAATGATGGGATTTTAAGAATCAAGACCCGGCTTGACAACGTAAAAACATCAGAATACGTGAGGTGCCCGATTCTACTACCAGCTGACCACCGCTGCACATACCTCATCATCGACCGCACGCACCGGCGCCTGCTGCACAGTGGTGTAAACGATACCCTTTCAGAGCTACGCGAGTGTTTTTGGGTGATTAAGGGCCGCCAGTGTGTGAAAAAAGTGCTCTCTAGGTGCAAAGTGTGTGCTAGATACAAGCTCCAACCTGCAACAGCCCCTACCGCACCACTGCCGACCGACAGGGTTAAGAGATCACACCCTTTTCAAGTTGTGGGTGTTGACTTTGCTGGTCCAGTTTTTGTGAAAGGAACCAGTCCCGTGAAGGCCTATATCGTTATTTTTACGTGTGCCGTCGTTCGGGCGATCCATTTGGAGTTGTGCTCCGATATGACGGCGGGGTCATTTTTAATGGCTTTCCGTCGGTTTGTGTCGCGACGCGGCTTGCCTAGTGTTATTTATTCCGACAATGCTCTAGCTTTTCATGCTGCCAGTCGCGACTTAAAAGTGATGTACAGAGCTTTGAGGGACTTCCAAGTACAGGACTTTTGCTCTACTAACCACATTACCTGGAAATTCATTGCAGAACGTGGTCCTTGGTGGGGTGGATTTTGGGAGAGGATGATTCGCACTGTTAAAAGCTGCCTACGGAAAATTCTAGGGAAAGGTTGCTTTGATTTCGAGCAGCTTGTGACCATTCTTGCCGAAGTAGAAAATGTAGTGAATTCTAGGCCATTAACGTACCTCTCCGCTGACGCTACCGATCCAGCTGTACTTACACCTTCGCACTTTCTAACCGGTAGGAGGTCTACTACACTGCCTAGTGATAATACTGCTGAAACGTCGGGAACTCGCTCCGATACTTTAAAGCATTGGAAGTACAGGCAGCAAATAGTGGCTGATTTTTGGAAGCGTTGGTATAAAGACTACCTCTTGTGCTTGAGGAGTGCACACATTAGGCGAGTACAGCCTTGCAACCAGCTTAAGGTTAACGATGTAGTCGTCATTAAGGAAGACAAGGTGCCCATAACTTTTTGGAAAGTTGGTAGAGTTACGGACGTGTACTTATCAAGTGATAATCACGTTAGAGCCTGCAAGATTGTCTTGGCAGGAGGTACGGAAGTTACGAGGCCAGTACAACTTTTATGCCCGTTGGAGCTGGGCGATTGAACTTTCGGGCGCGGAGGATGTTGGAAATTGTTTGAACCTCCCGCGCGAATAGCGCGCGCACCAAGAGACGGAGAACGACGAGGAAGAAGATGAGAGCAAGGAAATAGAACACGCTCTTTGACCATGGATGCTGGCGTCTGCGTCTCCTTCATTTAGTGCCTTTAATCGCCGAAGCGTGGTTTTCCCACAGGATGGACATCATTTGAGGGCAGGGAAGGTAGCAGCAAGATAAAATTTGAGAAGCAATTGAGAGAAATGAGGAAGGAGCGTTGGGCTAGGAAGGTATTGAGCTACTTGAACATGAAGAATGTCGATATAAAATGGAGGAAGCGAGCCAGAAAATTGACTGTTAAATACTTAAAAAACCGCAGGGGGCTAAACCAAAAAGAATTATCAGTTAAGAAGAAGGTGAAGGAAGCTGAGACTAATATGTGGAGAATTCGCATGATTAAGATGTCCGCACTAGAGATCTATTGTCAAGGAAAGGATCTATGATAATACTCGGGGTAATTCTCGACTGTTTGAGGCGAGGCCGAGAGTATTGTGAACCAAGACATTTCTGGCCAAATACGAAGGGGTAGACATGGTATGCTGTGCGTGTGGAGATGAAGAAATGGCCGAACACTTGATAATGTTCTGTAAAGGGCTTCACCCTATAGCTCAGGATGACGGCGCAGAGTTTTTCAAAGCACGGCGGTTTAGGGACAGGGAGGGCAAGATAGACTTTAAGCGCGTAGAATTACCAAGAAGGAGGTTATCTGATTGGTGGCTAAAGTCAAAGCACGAGTGAAAATTGAACCCTTCACTGAAAGTACGAATCCTCAACCTCACTATTTAAAGAAAAAAAATCTAGTTTTTGGTTCAATAAGTATTACGGCTTGGTGGCGCTATCCACCGTCCGATCTAAAGGGTACAGCCATATCCAACCATCCATCCATCCACGTTTAATGCGCATATATACCCTACCGAGTAGACGAGGAGCCAGCTGGCGCTGTAGCTTAGTTTCTGTTTATTTACTCATTTATAATTTATTTATTTATTTATCACAGTACCCACAGCGCCCAAGGGCATTAGAGTGTGTGGGGTGGGGGTGGCGCGAGGTCAACTATACGTAGTGGCACGTAGGAGTACATAATACAACACAGCTTCACAGTACCATTTCGTCGTTACACATCCTTGGGCCCGCAGGGGCGCCTGCGCAAGTAGTCGTTTGGTGTGTAGCGACACCACGGACCCGAGCTAACGGGGGAGTTTCTACTCGCTCCCACGCCTAGCCGTGCGTGGCTTTGCCGTGTCCGGGAAAAGGGGATCCTGTGGGTTGAGCTGACGCTGGGTGATTGGACCTTTAAGGCCCCCCGGCAGAGGCAAGACACCCCTTTGGCCCTGGCTTCACGTAGACAGCATCCCCGGAGTGATCCGCCCGGGGGGAATCAGCAGTCACCTTTTCCTGTCTCCCCCACCATCTTCGTCTTTTCTCTTACATCAAATCTTTCTTGTCCTCTACTCTCTTCCGTTGACTTCCGTGTTTCCTGGCGGCAAGGGTTAACCCTGTGTGGCTATCCTACCTTGGATACATCATATTCGGTTATAGTGGTGGTGTACAGCTGGCATCTGCAGTGCCTCTGCTTACAGACCCTGCAGCGTCCCCTTGTAGGACTCCATGGTGGGTGGCTGGCGCCGCTGCCGAAAATAAACCTTTTCTTATGGCTAGATCCTTCTCCCCACTCCATGATCGCCCTGAGAAAAGAGGGCGCACCGATGAAGTCTTCCAGTTTTTTGGTCACCTGAGAGTATCCTTTCCCCGATTCCACGTTATCCACGCTGACACACCCGGTAAACTAGTGAGAATAATTTCACCTTTTCTTGTTTCGAAGTCTTTGACAGTAATCTTTGGCCCAGGATATAAAACATCGAGAATGGCAAGTGGTGACTTCCTGTTGAAGCTTCGTGACCAAAAACAATATAAAAAATTGTCTAATCTAGTGAAATTTGCAGACACCAAATTAATAGTAACCCCACACCGAACCATAAACACCACCCGTGGCGTTGTTTCAGATGATGACCTGTTAGGGCTTACGGAGGCTGAACTCCTGGAGGGTTTTAGCGAACAGAATGTCATCAACGTGAAACGAATTAGGATGAGGCGTGATGGCAAAGAAATACAGACTAAGCACTTGATACTTACTTTCAATTCAAGTGTACTGCCCGACTTCGTTGAGGCTGGGTACATTAAGCTTCGAGTGAGGCCATATATACCGAACCCTCTCCAATGTTTCAAATGCCAGCGGTTCGGCCACAGTTCTCAGAACTGCCGAGGCCGCCTAGCTTGTGCGAAATGCAGTGCTGAAGAACACAATCTGATACTTGTGAAAACTCGCCTCACTGTGCGAACTGTAACGAAAAGCAGGCCGCATACTCACGGTCATGCCCAAACTGGAAAAAACAAAAGGAAATTGTCACAATTAAAGTAAAACAAAACAATTCATTTAAGGAGGCACGAAGGCAAGCGTCCTGTCTACCAGAAACCAGCATTGCCGAAGTTGCGCGTCAGGGGGCAACGCCACGACGGCCCCCGGCACCTGTCTGGCACATGCGTAGTGAGCTAACGGTGACGCCATCCGCCCCCTCGGCGGTTGCAGCAAGTGCTGCTCCACCATCCAAGAAAGACCCACCAACCTCCGGGCTGGGGGCTGCGAAGGTCTCGTCTTTTGAGGCGAGGCCCTCAAAACAAACGCAGCGCTCGCAAGAGCGCGTGTCCAGCGCCTTGCAAGAGGCAATGGACACAACACCTAGCGTGAGGGCGCAGCCAGCGCCTAAAGATCGGCGAGACTCCGTCGACCGATACAAAAAAAAAAACATCTCGTGTTTTTTGGCCCCTGGAAAGGGTCCATAAGCTAACTTTCCATCCTTGAGCACACAGCACAAAAAAAAATCTAAAATGGATACACAGATCGTACAGTGGAATTTGAGAGGTCCTCTCCATAACCTCGATGATATTAGAGAACTTTATAATAAACATACTTCAGAGGTGCTGTGTGTTCAAGAAACACATCTCAAGTCCACACAAACAGACTTTCTAAAGCATTTTGCCATCTTCCGCAAAGACCGTGACGACGCTGCCGCTTCGTCGGGCGGTGTCGCTATAATAGTTGATAAAGGTGTTGCCTGTAAGCAATTAAATCTCCGAACTTCTCTTGATGGAGTTGCTGTCCGAGCAGTGCTGTTCGGGAAGCTACTAACAATTACCTCTATTCACATTTCCCCATGCTATCAACTTTCAAAGACACAATTTCAAAGCTTCATTGATGCACTTCCTCTGCCATATATAGTCGTTGGTGATCTAAATGCACATAATCTCCTAGGGGTGACTCCCGTTTCGATGCGCGAAGACGCCTAATAGAACACTTTCTGTTTTCGTCAGGTGCATGTCTACTAAACAAAAAATAACCAACGTATT
This sequence comes from Rhipicephalus annulatus, assembly GCA_013436015.1. Classification (NCBI taxonomy): domain Eukaryota; kingdom Metazoa; phylum Arthropoda; class Arachnida; order Ixodida; family Ixodidae; genus Rhipicephalus; species Rhipicephalus annulatus. The sequence continues at coordinate 205,861 of WOVY01010319.1, forward strand.
ATAGCACTACCCATAACACATACTCTTCTATAGACCCGAGTATTGTCTCGAGTACTATAATTCCATTTCTTGAGTGGTTCGTTCTCAAGAACCCTTTTGGGAGTGACCACTTCCCGATTATGTTAAAGTTAACAAAAGAAGATACATGCTCGCCTGACTTTCCTCGCTGGAACACCAAGTCAGCCAACTGGGAACTTTTTCGAGAAATTACATTTTTAGACAGAGATGAGATTGCTGATTTTATTATAGACGATGCTGTAGCATACCTAACAGGTTTTATTATTGACGCTGCAGTGAAATGTATCAAGCAAACCAACGGAATGACCAATAAACGTCGCATCCCATGGTGGAACGATGATTGTCGGAAAGCGCGCGATAGACGAAATAAAGCTTGGAGACTACTCCGAAGTCACCCAACGGCTGAAAGCCTCAACAATTTCAAACAGGTTAAGTCCCAAGCTAGAAGAACGCGTCGTCGTGCAAAGAAAGAAAGTTGAAATAGGTACATCTCCGGTATAAATTTTTAAACTGACGAAACGAAGGTTTGGAATAGCGTAAACAAGTTAATGGGTCGGGAGTCACACCCCCTGCCTTTGGTAAGTAGCCGAGGGGAGAGCCTGGAGGAGCAGGCGGACTGCCTAGGCGAACACTTTGAATACGTCTCAAGTGCATCGCACTACACAAAAACGTTCTTAAGATTAAAAGAACGCGAGGAGCGGCAACTCCTTAAATCTAAACGTCCATCCAGGGAGGCTTACAACTGCCCATTTTCATTAGCTGAACTTAAGGCATCTCTTGCGTACTGCAACAACTCGGCGCCAGGTGGCGATCGTATAACGTACGAAATGATCAAGTATCTTCACCCAGAAGCACTAAAAACGCTCCTAACCCTCTTCAATACCATGTGAGAAGCTGGATATATTCCATTGTCATGGAAAGAAGCGATAGTCATCCCGGTACTTAAACAAGGCAAAGACCCGTCCTTGGCCGCCAGCTACAGGCCAATAGCGTTAACAAGCTGTTTATGCAAACTATACGAGAAAATGTTAAACCGGCGCATAAACCAATTCCTAGAAAGTAACAGTATAATAGACCCCCTTCAGTGTGCTTTCAGAGAGGGTAGGTCGACAATAGACCACCTTGTTCGCATAGAGACATACATTAGATGCATTTATTCATAGGCAGTTTGTACTTTCGGTATTCTTAGACCTGGAGAAAGCATACGATACCACATGGTGATTCGGGATTCTACGAGATCTTGCCGTCATGGGCATCCATGGGAACATGATAAACACAATTAAAAGTTATCTGTCTAACCGAACCTTTCGCGTAAATGTGGGAAATGCTCTCTCTAGATCATTTGCCCAAGAGACCGGTGTTTCGCAAGGGGCGTGCTTAGTTGCACACTCTTTCTTGTAAAAATGAACTACCTGCAGTCAGTCATTCCAAGCGCGATGTTTTAATCTGTGTATGTTGATGATGTGCAGATGAGTTTCAAATCATGCAATATGTCTATCTGCAAACGACAAGTGCAGCTTGGAATGAATAAATTATCTAAATGGGCGGATGATAATGGTTATAAAATAAACACCCAGAAAAGTACTTGCGTACTCTACTCCAACAAACGAGGGGTAATTCCACTACCGAATATTGCGATCAAGGGAGACCAACTCTCTGTGAGCAGCGAGCATAAATTCCTAGGAACCACTTCAGATTCTAAGCTCACGTTTATTCCCCATAATGAACATGTAAAAATGAAATGTCTGAAAGCGATGAACCTCCTAAAGCTCCTATCACATGCAACATGAGGTAGTGATCGAAAATGTCTCTTGAACTTGTACAAAAGCCTTCTTTGGTGTCGCCTTGATTATGCCTCTATAATTTATCGTTTCGCAACGCCAAGTGCTTTGAAAATCCTAGACCCCGTTCACCATCTGGGTATCCGACTGGCAACCGGGGCTTTCAGGACAAGTCCGATCCAGAGTTTCTATGCAAAGTCGAATCAGTGGTCACTTCACCTACAGCGATCCTATAGCAGTTTCACTTAATTTATAAAGGTACGCGCAAACATAAAGCATCCTTCTTATTCAGCTCTAAACGATGTGACCATTGCCACCCTCTACCATAATCGTCCCGCAGCAAAAAAGCCGTTCTCTTTGCGAGTGAGAAGCTTAAGTGAGGAAATGGGTGTTCCGCTGCTAGAACTTTGTCCTATGCCCACAACAAAACATTTACCGCCGTGGCAGTGGCAGCTCATACATTGTGACACTTCCTTTGCCGAGATCACTAAACATGCACCAGAAGCACATATTAAAATGCATTTTCGACAACTCCAGTCCAACAACTCATGCGTAGAATTTTATACTGACGCTTCTAAGTCGCATGCAAGGGGGCTCATTCAGCCGTCGGACCATTCTTCTCGGAATCCGGTGTGCTGCACCCGGAAACAAGTATATTTAGGGCTGAGGGTTATGCACTAGTGTCGGCTGTGAAGCATATACGGAAATCAAACATACAAAAATCAATTATATTCACAGACTCATTAAGCGTCATAAATGCGTTAGGATCCCTTTTCAGATTCAAAAATCTGGTAATAATTGAGCTGTATTCCGTTCTGTGTACAGCGTATATGTCCAACCAGCATGTTACTATTTGCTGGGCTCCTGGCCATAGAAGCATCGAGCGCAATGTGTTAGCTGACCAAATGGCCACGTCAATTATATTGCGCGCTATTAACCCCATAGCTACTGTCCCTGCAACAGACCTAAAACCCTTCCTACGTAAAAAACTGCGAAACCACTGGCAACGCTTGTGGGACACAGAAATAAATAATAAGCTTCACTTAAGCCGCGGTTGGGTTACTAGCCCTCCGCTACAAGAACACGGCGAACTGATGTCCTATACTGTCGCCTCAGAATAGGACACACTTATGGTACCCATAGCTTTCTGCCTACTGGCGATGAGCCTCCTACTTGTGGTAAATGTGGTGAGAGGCTAGCCGTCCTCCACGTCCTCCTGGAGTGTCCAGAAGCTGAAAGTGAGAGAAAGAAATATTTTGCTTTAGCATACCGCTATAATCTTCCTTTACATCCGATTATGTTTTTCGGTGAAGAACCGCTTTTTGATGCAAAATCAGTTTTAGGCTTTTGAAAGGATGTAGTATTGAATGTTTTTAGCCCAACATTGAATGTTTTTAGCTGAACAGGTTCATAGCGCACCCTCTGTTCAGAGGATGCCGCTGTGATAGCAGCTTTCAATGAGCCCAGGCCTCCATGCTCTTGTTTTAAGGGCTTTGTCGAGGCAATGGTGCTCCATGCCAAGTTTTTATTTCACACACATATCAATTTTAACCCATTTTATGTCTCCATAGCACACATAATTTGACATTGCCATACTTTTACTATATATATATATATATATATATATACATATATTTACGCACCGAGAGCGGCTGTTTTTAGGCCTATATACAGCCACGTCACATCTGTTTTATCTACACTGCACATCGCACAGTTCATTATCATCGCTCTGGCGCTCTTTGGCCACATCTGGCCCTTGCATCAATGAACTCCACTAATCATCATCACACATCTTTGGGAGTACATTACTGCATAGACCTTGAAGTAATCTTGAAAATACTTCATGTGAAGTAACCTCTGCTTTTTCGGAAAGCAACCTATTCCACCACGCCATCGGGTGGTGGAATAGGTTGGAACATCATGCGTGTTATCGGAAGGTCACAGGTTTTGATCCATCCGGTGGCAAGTTACCTCTTCGTCCGCTGTTCTTTCTACACATTTGCACAACAACTACTTCTAATACCACACGTTATAATTGTGTTAGCAAGATTCTGTCAATTGTCAGTGTTTTATTTTGTAGTATTTAGATATATATGTATTTGTGCTGATGTACGTAACACGTTATCCCATGAATGTTTCTGTATGTCTTCTTTGCTGTCCTGTGGTAAGTTATGCAAGTTATGTAAAAATGTATTTTTCCCCTCACCGGATGCAATACCATTGCTGAGTGGTCATTCAGTTCATAAAGTGAAGTGAAGGCCGCGCCCGTTTTCTATTGTACTTACTGTCTACCCGCAGGTGCGTCTGAGAAAGCAGGCGTTTGGTGTGCAGTGATACCGCGGACCCGAGCTAATGGAGGGGTTTCGACTCGCTCCCACGCCTAGCCGTGCGTGGCTGAGCCGTGTCCGGGGAAAAGGAGATCCTGGGGGTTGAGCCGACGCCAGGTGATTGGGCCTTTAAGGCCCCCCGGCAAAGGCAACACAAACCTTTGGTCCGGGCGTCACGCAGACGGCACCCCTGAGCTGACCCACCCAGGGGAAACGGCAGTCGCCTTTTGCTATCTATCTCTCTACCTACAACTTCGTCTTTTCCTCTCACTTGGTATTTTTCCTGTCTTCTATCTTCTAGTTCCTTCTAATTTTTCTGGCAGCAAGGGTTAACCGTGTGTGGTCATGCAACCTTGGTGTTCCACATTAGGTTATAGCAGCAGCATACGAATGGCGTCATGCAGACTCTTCTATGACGCTGCCGCGTCACCTTGTAGGGCTCCGTGGTGAGCAGTCCGCACTGTTGCCGAACTTTCCCTCAACCTCCTGATTGACCTCTAAAAAGAGGTCGCACCGAAGTTGCATTCCATTCCAATCTCCAAACCAACCTAAACAACTTCCCCGTTTCGACGTTTTGCACAGAGAGGGAAGTATAACTCTGCGTAAACTTTCCCCTTTCTTGGTGGCAAAATCCCTAGACGGAGCAACAGGAAAGGGATACAAAACATCAAAAATGAACGCTGGATACCTCCTCATAGATATAAAATGAAAAGAACAATTAGCGAATCTCTATGTGATAGACAGTATCGGAAACATGGATACCACATTTGCAAGATTGTTTCATTGCGTGAACAAAGGAAATAGGACCGGGTAGACAGAAAGAGCGCTGACTTTCAACTAACTTTATTTCACAGAGTGGCAAGAATATATACGTCTAAAAAGGATGATTACAGAGCATGAAGGTAAAAAGCAAGCCTAATCTATACACCAGTAGCCAAACACGTGTGACGGGTCCTCTACTGCCTCAAAGCCCAACCAGGAAATCACGTTCAGCCTGTGATAACGCAACCGATGAAGTGATTACGCATTTATCTCCTAGCAAGTGTATTTTTTCGGCTTCGATAATTTCTCAGGTAAGTTGGTCCCTGTGCTTTGCCAATATAGAGCACTGATCAAAGGAAGGGGTGCACCCACAATCTCGGCAATGAATGCCAAGATGCCCTTGTACCACATTGTGCACATTGTTTCGGTGTTCTCGGAGGCGGTCATTTATGCACCTGCCGGTTCGGCCGACATAGATGCACCCACACGTCAGTGGAATCAAGTATACGACTCCCACTGCGCATGGGACGTAGCGTGTCCTGTGCGCGACAGAGCACGAGGAACAATTGGCGCGAAGTGTATTGACCCGCTTGCAAAGCTTCTGAAATTTTTTCCGGTGCTGAAAAAGCCACAAGAACATTGGTGTCTGGAGCAATCTTTTTTAGCCTGTGTGAGACATCGTGCACGTAAGGCAGTACGACAGGCCGGCTTTTTCTGACAGTGTTTTGCTTATCCGGTTTGTCTCCTCGCTACAAGACAGTGACCAGCTTTTCCGCCACCGAAACGAGAACGTGCGCGCGGTAACCAGCTCTGGTGAGATGCTCCACTTGTATACCAAGACTGCGGTGTACCTTGTGGGGGCGGGACTTCTTTAAGGCGTTGGCAAGGCAGATGTTAGCGATTCCCCGCTTGACCAATTTAGAGTGAGCTGAGCTGAAAGGCAGAACTGGCTTGCCGCTTCTTGGTTCATACATCCAGCAAACATGTCGGGGTTCTAGCAAAAGCTTCAAATCTAGAAATTTCAGGTTGTTATCAGTGGGTGATTCATACGTTAGAACTAGTGGTTTCAGGCACTCTCGGAAAACAGTCAACATGTCAGAGGAAATGGTCTGAAAATTTTGACTATGACATTTGAACACCAAATAATCATCAAGAAAACGGCAAACTATATAAACCATAGAGTCATCAAGCTTGTTTTACAAGACACGATCATGATGTGCTTGAAATATGTCACTGAGAATGGGTGCCAAACATGAACCAATGCATAGTCCACTTTTTTGTAAGTAGCTTTTGTCATCCCATGATACAAAAGTGGCCTCCAAATAGAAACTGAGCAATTCTAAAAAGCTGCTGTTATGAATTACGGTATGCGTTTTGAACGCTGATGATCTGAAAGTGTCTATGGATTCCTCTACACATTTTAGTATTTGATCATGCGGCAAAGAGTAATACAAGTCCTTATTATCCACAGACACTGCCTTGAGTCCTGTGTTAGTTCGCCCAATAACGTAAATAACAGCGTCAGAGTTTTTGACCAAAAAAGGGTCGCCTATTGTTACATTTTTTAGCTTTTCTTGCAAGAAAATTGCTACCGACTTTTGCAAGGTCCCCCTTTCTGTTACAATGACCCGCAATGGGCAGTCAATTTGTGAGTTTTCGCAGAAAAGAACAGGTCCAGACTCAGCTTTTTGCAACTATGTATCGCCTTCGAAAGCTTTTGAAACCCCAGGGCCCCGGTAAGAATTTTTGCACGCTTCTTATGCTTATCCAGACCAATCTCATCATTCTCGTCGAAAAGAGACTGCATTGCATGCATAGCTTTCACCTTAAACATTAAACAAGGAAGAACAGCAAAACCACCCTCCTTGTCAGCCGGCAGAAACGGCAAGGAATGTGCTTTTAGGTACGCGACAGTGCTTCCTGTATTGACAACTTTGTTCGAAGGCTTACATCTAGAGAGCACCTGCACGCCTTGGGAAACACATCTATCACATTCAGATTCAGGAGCACGACGGGCGACTTGCCTGACCAGAATGAGGAGCTCGTGTGGTGTTCTTGATGGTGGCACCACGTACTTTGGTCCGAGGCATAGGGTGTGCTTAACGTTGTCGGGAAGAAAAGCATCCCCGAGAACATTCACATGGTCCCTAGTTCAAAACGATTACTCGCAAAACACCCAAAGGAAACGTAAACTCCTGTGGGATAGCGCTAAAACTGACAGAGAGCAAGACAAGAAAGTTAGCCTATTTAATAATAAAGTGCGTATTAACAGTGAACTCTTCCCATGGTGTAGGAGTAAGAACACAAAGGTCAAATTGTGCGGTCGTCAATACAAGGCCAGAAATTTTCGCCTTTCCTCTGTTCAGTCTTCCCCTGATTCTAAAGAACTTCACTAATGCCCACCGTGTCGTTAATAAATCGGAAATTCTTGAAGCTACAATTTTAAGTTATAATCCTCATGCAACTGTCATAACTCAAACATGGTTGCACGGTGATATCGAAATAGATATCGTGTTTCCTCCGTCGTATCTGGTGTATCGCCGTGACAGAAGTACTAAAAGAGGGTGGGGTGGCTGTTCTGTTAAAAAGACACCACAACTGCTACTCCTCTATCACAGGCTATTAAGGTAGAAATTGATTTGACAGTTTTTTTTGCTAGGATAGAACATTCTTGCTTTTTGCCGTTTATTGAGCGCCAGACTCTTCACCCGAGTTCCTTCGCGATCTTTTTGAACACATAGCATCTTTTACAAATAATAAGGTACTTCTTATAGAGGACTTCAACCAACCTGATGTCGATTAGGAAAACAGATTTTTTGTGCCGAAAGTAACTCACATTTACGTTACTTGCAGGATATTATCCTGTCTCGCAATCTTCATGAGATAGTTAATCAGCGAAGGCGTACTTGTGGTTCAACTGCATCTATACTTGACCTCGTGTTTATTAGTCGTTCTATAGAAAACTATTTTGAGTCGGTTGACCCTGGGATTTTTTATCACAACCTAGCATATTGTTAGTTTTCTTTGGATGTGCCTACCACCAGAAAGTGTGAAAGGATCACAGTCATAGATTTCTCTCGTGCCAGAGATGAAAGTGTCTTAGATTACCTGGAACTAAGTCTTGACGGCTTTCGTAGCAACGATGTTACTACTCTTTGGAATCGGTTTAAACAACTAATTGCTCACTGCCTCAGGAACTTCATTCCTAACAAAACCATAAAAACATCCTTGCCTACTCCTTGGACAACGAAAGAGATATTACACCTCAAAAGAAAAGTAAAGTGCTTAAGGCGACGACAAGCCTCACGTGTTATTGTTCACCAAACGCAAAATAAACTACATGAAGAAGTACGGCTTGCAAAGCGATGGTATTTTCAGCACACGTAGCCAAGCTTCATCCGCACAGCACCCCGAAAATTTTGGTCTTTTTTAAGCAAGAGAACAAATTCAATTCACCAAATTGTTACAAAGGCCTCATCGTCGTCGATAAGAAATGTATTGCGGAGCATTGCAATGAATATTTTCAAAGTGTATTTTCTCATTCTGATACCGCTGTAAGCCTGATCGCATGCCATGTCAGTCGAACCCGGATATCATGTCAGATCCAGGGGTTGTGTCAATGCTGTCGAGCCTTGAAGTTGAATCATCTCCAGGACCAGATAACACACCAAGTGCATTTCTGCGCAGCTAAGCTGGAGCACTAGCTCCCTTTATAGTAATCATTCATCCTTCTTCGTAGTCATCCGCTACTCTTCCTGCAGACTGGCTAACTGCACGGGTCGTTCCCATTCCACAAAAGTGCCCCGCCGCGGTGGTCTAGAGGCTAAGGTACTTGGCTGCTGATCCGCACGTCGCGGGATCAAATCTCGGCTGCGGCGGCTGCATTTCCCATAAATACAGAAATGTTTTATGCCCGTGGACTCAGATTTGGGTGCACGTTAAAGCACCACAGGTGGTCGAAATTTTCGGAGCCCTCCACTACGGCGTCTTTCATAATCATATGTGGTTTTGGGACGTTAATTCCTACATATCACAAGAGTGAAAGCTTGGGCTAGTAGGTGCGTAGTCATATTTGCGAGATGTTTCAGCGCGCGAACAAAGGAAAAGAGACAGGGTAGACAGAAACAGCGCTTTTTCTTTCTACCCAGCCCTTTTTTCTTTGTTCGTGCGCTGGAACATCTCGCAAATATGACCACATATAAACCAACCATTCCGAAAAAGAGTGACGCAGCCCAACTACCCAATTATCGCCCCATTTCATTGACGTCTGCATGCTGCAAGTTAGTCGAACGTATGAGTGAAATATGAAATAACGAAGTTCCTAAATGATAACAATGTACTGATAACAACGGCTGCCGCAAAGGTTTATCCATTGAAACACAGCTTACAACAATCATTCACTACCTTGCTAGTACTCTTGACAAGTCAAGCCAAATCGACGTTATACTTTTGGATTTTCAGAAAGCATTTGACCTTGTTTCTCATAGTGAACTCGTAAAAATTGCAACCAAATAACATTGGAGCATACATTATTAACTGGGTAGCAGCTCATTTGTTTAATAGCAAGCAGTTTGTATTATTATATATTTATTTTTCTAATGAACATTCCGTAACCTATAGAGATGCTCGGGGTAGTGTTTGAGGGCTATTACTGTTTTTAATATATATAAATGACATGGATAGTGAAATTAGTCCCCCAGTAAAACTTGGGCTATTCGCAGACAATCGTGTTTTGTTTATTGAAGTTTGTTTCCTTAATCATGAGTTATTACTTAACTCTATCCTTTGAAACATTTTGTCGTGGTGCAAGCAGTGGGGCATGGAACTGAACACTAAAAAATTGTTTACATATCTGTAACAAAAAGTTAACAAATTGTCGTTCATTTACAACCTAGGATACAAACCGCTCACCAAAGTAAACAAATATAAATACCTTGAAATCACAATTACCAGTGATCTAAGCTAGAATAACCACATTTCCAACATCTGGAACTCTTCTTTCAAGAAACTTTGTATCCTCAGGCCCAAACTAAAACATGCTCCTCGTGACACTAGATTTTTGACTTACACATCGTTAATTCGACTGAAACTCAAATATGCTTGCATCGTATGGGACCCCTGCACAACAACCAACAATAATGCATTAGAGATGATACAACGCCGAGCAGTTAGGTTTCTTTTCTCTAAATAGAAAGTACATGACTCTCCCACAGCCCTAAGGATACATAATAATATTCAGATTACAACTCCGAAGTAAAATACTCCGGTTAAAATTTCTTTTCCAACTTAAAAACAATTGCTTTCCTCTTAACCCACAGGCTTATGTGTCCCCACTTACAGCATGTCGAACAAGGCATCGTCATGACCTTTCTCTAATGCCATACAGCGCCAGAGCTAGCCTATTTAAATTTTCCTTCTTCCCACGGAGTGTAAACGATTGGAAAAACCTGCAATTATTGCAAATAATAAACGCAGATGTTATTGAACGTATATAAATTTAATGTTATCACCAATGTGAAATTGATTCACCCTTCATTTCCTGTTTTTACTGTTGCTGTTCTTGAGTATTTAAAAAGTGTTATTGCTGTGTTCAATCTTGTATGAGTATTATCTAACGTTCATGCGTGCGCAATATTTTCTCTATTATTCTTTTTGTTTTGTGCTGATGCTATTTATATATTTTTTGGTGTTTTAATAGTGTTTTCTTTTGTTGTAGTTTCCGTGAGTGTGTGTATTTATGTGCTGCCCTGTTGCATGGCCCCATTTAAGGTCTGCAGTAATGTCTAAATAAAAAAAACACATGTAGGAGTGTTATCTCGGAAGCATACTTCCCGATCCTGACCGATGAGGAACTCCTCGTGGGTTTCCAAGATCAAAATGTAGTGAAGGTCAAACTAGTTATAATCAGACGAAAAACGAACAACTCCAGACAAAACAAATAGTTCTAACGTTTCGCACAAACACACTTCCTGGCTCCCTCTAAATAGGATACCTCAAAAGAAACGTCAGACCATACATACCAAACCCAAGGCACTGCTTTAAGGACCAGAGGTTCGGCCATGCTTCACAATCTTGCGGAGGCAAAGAAACCTGTCCCAACTGCAGCGCAAACGACCACAAGCCAGAGAAATGTCTAAAATCTCTCCGCTGCGTGAACTTCAAAGGCAATCACCTGGCGTATTCCAGATTGTGTCCATGTAGGAAAAAAAAGATCTAGTTGCTCGAACAGTCAAAGCAAAACTAGCCTTTTTTGCAGCGAGGAAGAGGCTTGGACTCTTACCTCAGGAAACATTTCCTTACGAAAATGTCGTATATGGCCCTTATATGAATTATATATGGCCATATACAGGTATATACGCCTGCATATGTGGCTACCATTTGCCATATATGAAGTCAAATATTGCCATATATAGCATCGGTTTGCCATATAAGGGTGTATATCTGGCGTTATAAAGCAGGTCTCACCCATTTATAAAGTGAAATGTTGCTCATATGTGGCAGCACCATGCCATATATGGCGTCAAACAGATTCATATATGGGAGGAACTGCAGATATCCGAATCGTTTACCATATATAGGTGTACTTTTATTATGTACAATTATATAAAGAGGGACCCAATTCTATATTGTATACTTATGAAAGATGTTTTTACACGAGTGCGCTTCTCTTGCGACAAGTAAACAATGCATGATCCCAAGCTATACAAACAATCTGATGACATATATACCGATCCATCGTGATCTAATTCGACCTCAATTGATTATAGTAAAACGTGTGAATAAAGGAGTGTGGTTGTCGCAATTCAACTTTTGAACGCTTACTCTGGTACACCTGGTTTCTGGTAGAAAAGTACTGCGATATCCATGCAGGTTTCATTAAAAAACCAGTATAGATATATCTGTCAGCTGTCACGACATGACTGTAACGGCGCACTGCATACTTTAAGAAGCGGAAATGTGAAAAGTTTACACAATATAACGATCATTATCCGAAATAATATACATTAGAGATATTTCGTGGCGTATACATATGGGCTAATAAGAACATAAGCGAGCACCTTTTGCATTTTGCATATATATATATATATATATATATATATATATATATATATATATATATATATTAGAGATATTTCGCGGCGTAGACATATGGGCTAATAAGAACATAAGCGAGCACCTTTTGCATATATATATATATATATATATATATATATATATATATATACAGCAGTGCACAAATTCGCGTACAAAATTGTACAAGCCACGCCAGTAATAGCGATGGCGGAGGCATTCATATGTTTTGAACACCCAGGCGTGACCACATTGTGGATCATCGTGAAGAGAGGCGCATTCTTGCAATCGTAAAGTGCGTGGAATAACCAGTAGCCACCGGCGGCCGTCGGGAGCATAGTTGAGTCGATGAAGAAGTTGATCGCGGATGGCACTAGACGACAGCACCACTACACCACTCCTCATAGGGAAGCCTGTTGAACTGCGAAGCCACGTCCCCCCATTGCGAACACCGGAACTGCCAACGAACACGTCCGCCGGGAGCCCAACGCCGAAACCCTCCCTACAACGACGAAGGCCTGCCGGACATAACTATAACCTGCGCACCTCATCAGTGCCATGCCCGAACCCAAAAGAAGATTGACTTCTGAAATGTACGTCCAGCTCATCGCTTCCCAGTTGCAGTGCCACTTTCCTTAAAATACGAAAACTTGCTGACGAACGAATTCGACATGAAATGCATAAATAAACATTGCAAGTGTACCTTCGTGCTAGAATAGCCTCCAAGGGTATGACACTCTCTCTCACACCAGACGCTACAAATCTAGATGAACGTGACCAAATCACATGAAAAAACGTCCTCCTTGAGGCATCTTTTAAAAAAAACAGAAATCGCTCTTAATCACAGTGATAAACAGGTAAAGAAACTGGTCGCTATGACCAACACCATTCTTTGCCACAACACCTGATCGAACTAAGAAATCACCCAATTAACAGCATTTGAACAGAATAAATACCAAGCCATCGTGACCACAAAAATTCATAAACTCAAAAGAGGCCATGTGCCGAAACGCGCGTTTCCTGATATAGTTTTTTATCACTACAACACCACCACCCAGGAAACCACTAATGGTACAAACGAGCACCCATCTAGGAACACACCCTGTGACACTGTGGTTGTAAACTAATCACACACGAGCTTGACACCTGACAGAGAAAAACTGCTATCTAAGGGACTAAGCTTCTGCCCGACCACAAAATTTTTCGATGAATTCCACTTGCTCCGAGACCTCGACAACTTCGCTCGAAGCTTAAGGTTGCGCGAATATTTCTTGGATAGGCCTTCTAACCACGAAACAATTCACCATCATAATCAAATAATTGGACACCGAACAGTAATCGAGACAAGTGCTTGGGCCTTTATATCACCGCAGTATAGAAAGATATAGTACACGAATACCACGGACAGAAAGGAAACCGAGAAAACTTGACAAAATCTGAAAAAATAAGTATGAAAAATTTGGCATCTAGGACAGACATAACAATAAAACCCGCTGACAAAGGAGGAGAAATTGTAGTCCTTAATACAACCAACTACTTACAAGAAGCACACCACCAACTAGACGACTCAAGATTTTACAAACGCCTCCCAGGTGATCCGACAGACGAATACAAACGTATCGTATCAACAGAACTAAAAAAACTGTTGGATGCAGAAAAGATAACCAACACTGACCACAAACTGATGCGAGGAGCATACCCTCGTTCAGGTCGCTTTTACATCCTCCCGAAAATTCATAAACCTGGTAACCCAGGTCGACCAATCATATCAGGCATCGGTAAAATAACTGAACCCATATCAGGGTACGTGGGCAAACTAATAAGCCACATTCCATGCACCCTCGCGTCGTACATAAAAGACACCGCACATTTTCTTCGAGACATTGCAGGTCTGTGTATGTCGAAAAACTCGTACTTGCTTACTCCTGATGTCTCTTCATTATATACAAATATTCCTCACGATGACGGCATAGCTGCATTACAAAACATGTACACAAACCATAGACAATCTAACACCCCAGATTTCTTCTGCCATTGCAACTTTGACGAGGATGGTCCTCGAATTAAATTCATTCGAGTTTAACCAAGAGTATTTTCGACAAATCAGCGGAACCGCTATGGGCACCAAAACGGAACCTAATTATGCCAACATATTAATGAAAAAGCTAGAATCTGAATTTCTTGCACAAAGTTTCTTGAAACCAATGTTATACAGAAGATACATAGACGACATCTTTCTTATTTGGACCCACAGCGAGGACGAACTGCTCCGCTTTATCGACACTTACAATGCTGTACATCCGAACATGCTTTCGATAAGGTATCACATGACAAATTAATTCAAAAACTTGAACTAACCTTGGGGAAAAGGCACATTGTCGATTGAATAAAAGATTATCTTTGTGACCGCACCCAGTTTGTAGAAGTCAGCCGGCAACATTCCCATAATCTAGCGTAAGATCCGGAGTTCCACAAGGAAGCGTTCTGGCCCCAATTTTATTTCTTATATGCATTAATGATCTGCCTTGTAATATTCCTGTCAGCGTCAGACTTTTCGCTGATGACTGCGTTTTATACAAAGTAATTGACTCTTATAGTGACCTTCTTGCATTAAACAACTCTTTATGTTTAGTATTCAAATGGTGTAAAGAATGGCAAATGACACTGAACGTTAAAAAATCAGCTGTCCTATCAATAACAAAAAAACACACATCTGATTTTTTAACTACACTATAGGCAGCGCCACACTCAGCGCAGTGAAAGAGTATAAATACCTTGGCTTAACACTAACTCATGACTTTAGATGGGAACGCCACGTAAGCAACGTCACCTCGTCTGCACTGAAAAAATTGTTTTTTTAATAGACGTCTGAGACTAGCCCCCCCCTCCCCCTACCACAAAGCAATTAGCATACCAAACTTTTGTCAGATCAACTTTGGAGTACGCTAACGTTGTTTGGTTTCCTTCCACTAAAGAACTCATTTACAAACTCGCAGCAGTCCAAAGGAAGGCACTAAGATGCATTTATAATAAATATAGGCTAAAAGATTCACCCACAAAATTACTAAAACAGGCCGGTATCCTCACCTTACAAAACCGAGCCAAGCTTGCGCGATTAAAAATGATGTAGCAGCTGATTCATAAAGACATAAAGATTGACAGTTCCAAATACTTATCTTTAACCCAAACACGACAAACGCGGCACAAAAACGCATTATCATTGCATGAGCATGTCATCCATACGGAAAATCATAAATATTCATTATTTACTTTAATGACACGTGACTGGAACAGGCTGGATCGTAGCGTAACAACAAGCGCAACGTTATTTTCCTTTTTAACACTGCTTGAAGATCAGCTATATGCTGCCCAGTTATGAGCCTCCTGTCACATCCTTACTTTTGTATAACTTTTTTTACATCAGTGCATTTTCTGCTCCTGTTTTCCCTTTGTATGCCTCTTTGTTCACTTTTTTTGCTGTTACACTGTACGCGTAATTTCGTTTTTCCTACATACTGTTACTTCGTTTATTTTCACCATTTTTACATAAATGTATTTTTTACTTCAGTTTTGCCATTATACACCTCTTTGATCACCCCTTTTTTCACGTATTAGGATGTACTACTCTTATGATGTACTATTACGTATTCTCGGCGGCCTTTGTTAACCGCCAAAATTTTTTAAGTATAATTGAATATTTGATATTTGTATTGTCATATTGTAACAATTCAATATGCCCTTCGTGTAATGATCCCTGATGGGATCGACAGTATGAATAAATAAATAAATATGAATAAATGAATACACTTCACACACACATACTCGCAAGTAACCGTGAATTTTTTTGATGTTACCATAACGGAAGAAGAAGAGAAGCTCTCTACAACCCTATATCGCAAACCAACGGATCGACAACAATACCTTCATTACCAAAGCGATCACCCACGCCACTGTAAAAACAGTATTTCATACAGCCAGGCTCACCGGTTTAAGCGAATCTGCTCTAGAGACGCTGACTTTGACACGAGCTCACAGAGGCTAAAACTTATGCTCGAGCAACAAAAATACCCCCCACATGTAATTAATGACGCTGTTCAAAAAGCGAGAAAACTAAAGCGTGAAGACTTACTTATGAAGCGACCACCACGAGAAGACCCACAACGAACAAACCTCTGCTCGACGTAAAGCACAAACTTCCCCAATGTAAACGAAATTCTTAAACGACATTACAACATTCTGGAACAAAGTGAACGTCTGAAACGCGCATTCCCGTCCATTCCAGGTGTCGTTTACCAACGACCACGTAACCTCAAAGACACCCTTGTTCACTCTCAAATCAACACATCACCCCCCAATAATTCATGCCGACCTTGTTTAAAACCACGATGTCTTGTATGTAAGGCGATGCGAGAAACAGCAAAGCAACCAGCACACAATCCAAGTTTTCGATTAACATACGAGGAAACCTAACATGCGATTCCTCTACTGTGGTATACCTACTCGAATGCAACGTGTGTGGTGTGCAGTACATCGGACAAGCAGAAACACCATTTAGGATTCGCTTCAACAATCACAGAGCCCATGCGAAATCAGCCCCAAGTCTACCTCTATCAAAACATCTCAATCTTCCCGACCATGCATTCGACAAACTATCAGTAACGCTCTTAGAGACAGGATTTAAATCAAATCTAGAACGTAAACAACGAGAGTCATACCTTATCCACCGATTTAGGACCCTCGATAGAGGAATAAATGAGAATCCTGGTACACTTGCACCAATTAAAGCATTAGAAAACAATAACGGCAATAATGAAAATAGTATAACTGAGTTCACGGCACTGCAGCTGCGAAGGGCACTGGACAACCCAAAACAATTCCAAGTGTAACTACTCTTCCTAAGTGCAGCTGTCGTCTTTTTTTGCTTTATTTTACTACCCAATCAATTGTGCCATGCATGACATGCCCAACAGCAACCCTGTACACAGCCGGGAGGCCCCCACTGCACGCGTAATCCAAAAGCGGGCTAGGAATTCGCATTGCGCCCGCTTACCAGTCTCTGCCGCAATACGGAGCACCCCTCTTTTTAAGACGAAATGTTGACGACACTCCGAGTAGTTAAAGGCTTAGAACTTCCTGAAAAAGCTCTTTTTTGCCCCACACCAAACCGCCAGTGCCAGGAGGCGCCGTCATGTCGGGAGGAATGCGTTAGTGAAAGGAAGCATACACAGACCGCTGACATCAGAAACGTGAACGGGGAAAGGGGGAGAGAGATGAAGGGGGACGTGGAAGGAAGAGTGGAAGGGGGGCGCCCGAGGGGAGTCCACCGTATCTTATTTTTCTCTTTTTTTCTCTTTTTTTCTCTTTTTTTCTTTTTCTTTTCTTTTTCTGTTTTTCTTTTTTTCCTTTGCTGTCTTTTTTCCTGTTTCCTCTCCCTCTGATTTGAGATTGTATAAAGCTGAGCACCAACAAACTGTACCTTTAATCCTGATGAAGGCCAGACTCTAGGCCGAAACGTCGAAATAAACCACGTTGTGACCGCTAACGGAGGATCTACTGGACTATATATATATATATATATATATATATATATATATATATATATATATATATATATATATATAGGCAGGTATGGTGGTTTAGTGGCCGTAGCGTTGCATATAGTCAAATGGATCCTCCGTGAATGGTCACAACGTGGTTGATTTCGACGTTTCGGCCTATAGTCTAACTACATCAGAATGTATATCTATATGTATATATATATATATATATATATATATATATATATATATATATATATATATATATATATATATATATATATATATATATATATATATTGAAGAGATTTATTAGCTGTTAAGCGTGAAGAACCGTCCAGCGATCGGTACAGCTACGAACCGAAGCACGAGCCGAGAGTGCTGGGCGTTGGCGATACTGCGTCCTCCAGGCACATCTGCTTCTTCACAATCGCCCCCACTGAAAAAAGAAGTCATCCTGGCTACCTAAAAAACTTCAGAGCGAGGCTCGTGATACGGTTTCAGGCGGGAAACATGGACGATGTCACGTGCATGCCGGCGCACTTCATCCGATCGGGAAACTGGCTCAATTAGGTAATTAACCGGAGAGGTTTTATCTTAAATGGTGTAAGGCCCCTTGTACCGGGGGACAAGTTTCGATGAGAGTCCAGGAGTTTGTTATGGGTTGGGAAGAGACAAAACAGACCCTAGGTCATAGCTAAGATCCGGATGAGGGTGCTACGGTTTTCTTTCTTGCGTTGCTGCTGTTCCGAGGTGAACGCACGGGCGAGCTGCCCGCACTCTCCGGCTTGTTGAGCAGCATTGGAGATAGGTGGACACTCGGAGTCATCAGGACGGCAGGGAAGTAGAGTATCGATTGTATGGTTAGGGTCGCGTCCGTAAAAAAGAAAGAAAGGTGAAAATCTTGGGGTTGTTTGTATTGCAGTAATATATGCGAATGTGACGTATGGGAGAACACGGTCCCAGTTGCTATGATCAGATGCCACGTACGTTGAGAGCATATCACCCAGCGTGCGGTTGAACCGTTCCGTTAGCCCGTTAGTCTGCGGGTGGTATGCTGTCGTTTTCCGATGAATGACGTGGCATTCCGAAAGCAGAGCTTCGACGACCTCGGAGAGGAAAGCGCGGTGTCTGTCACTAAGGAGCTCTCGAGGTGCGCCATGTCGAAGGATAAGGTGACGTAAAATGAAAGAGGCGACATCCTGAGCGGTAGCGCACGGCCAAGTGGCTGTTTCGGCGTAGCGTGTTAGATGGTTGACCGCCACTATAATCCACCATTTGCCATCTGGTGTCAATGAAAGGGAGCCGTAGAAGTCAACGCCAACACAATCAAATGGCTTGGCAGGGCATGGAAGTGGCTGCAATTTGCCAGTCGCACGTAACGGTGTTGATTTGCGTCGCTGGCAGTCAGGACAGCACTGCACGAATTCGCGCACAAAATTGTACAAGCCGCGCCAGTAATAGCGATGGTGGAGGCGTTTATATATTTTGAACACCCAGGCGTGACCACAGTGTGGATCTTCGTGAAGAGAGGCGCATTCTTGCAATCGTAAAGTGCGTGGAATTACCACTAGCCACCGGCGGTCATCGGGAGCGTAGTTGCGTCGATGAAGAAGTTGATCGCGGATGGCTAAATAAAAAGCTTGACGTCGGAGGGATCGAGATACTGGAAGGTTGGGCGTGCCGGATAGATATTCGAGAAGAGATGCCATCCACGGCTCACGACGTTGTTCGGTTGCAATCGAGTCAAGATTTAGCGATGACAAGTTCTGGAGGCAAGTTTTTCCGCACGTCGGATCTGGTGGCAAAGGTGAGTGGGACAGGGCGTCAGCGTCAGAGTGTTTGCGTCCGCAGCGGTATACGACGCGAATGTCGTACTCCTGGATGCGGAGTGCCCATCGCGCAAAGTGGCCAGAAGGGTCCTTCAGCATGGAGAGCCAGCAAAGCGCGAGGTGATCAATAACTAGACCGAACGGGCGGCCGTATAAGTACGGCCGGAACTTTCCAAGCGCCGACGCCAGAGTCATACGCTCTTTTTCTCTCACGCTGTAATTAGTTTCGGCTTTCGTCAGAGTGCAGCTAGCGTATGCTACAGCGTATTCTGAATAGCCGAGCTTTCGTTGAGCGAGGACAGGGCCTAGCCCGACGTCGCTGGCGTCGGTGCGCACTTTGGTAGGAGCCGTCGGGTCGAAGTGGCGAAGAATAAGTGGGGAGGTGAGCAGACGGCGCAGAGTAGTGAAGGACAGTCACATGCCGGGGACCAGGAAGAGAGGTTCACGTCACTGCGAAGAAGCTGGGTTGATGGTGACATGATAGATGCAAAATTGCAAACAAAGTGCCGGAAATAAAAACACACGCCTGCAAAACTGCGAAGTTCCTTCATGGTTCTTGGCTTGGGAAATTCTGTGACTGCTTGAAGTTTTTCTGGGTCAGGTAAAACGACGTGCTTTAACATGATGTGGCCTAGGATGACGAGCTCTTGTGCAGCGGAGCGGCAATTTCTCAGGTTAAGCTGCAGGCCAGCGTTGGTCAGACAAGTCAAAACGTGCCTGAGAAGGAGGTGCGTAGGAAAGTCGTGCGAGAAAACCACGACATCGTCGAGGTAGCAGAGGCACATATTCCACTTGAGGCCACGTAGCGTATTATCCATAAGTCGTTCAAACGTGGCAGGCACGTTCCAAAGCCCAAAGGACATGACGTTAAACTCGTATAGTCTGTCAGGTGTTATAAATGCAGTTTTTTGGCGATCGGCTTCAGGCTTTGGAACTTGCCAGTAGCCAGACCGCAAATCTAGCGACGAGAAGAATTCCCCACCGTGAAGGGTGTCAATGGCGTCATAAATGCGTGGCAAATGATATACGTCCTTGTGGGTTATCTTATTCAAACGACAATAGTCCACAAAAAATTGAATAGATCCATCTTTCTTACGCACCAGGACGACAGGAGATGCCCAGGGACTGTAAGATAGTGGAATGACGTCTCTGCGAAGCATATCTCTACTTGATCGTTCATGACGCGGCGCTCTTCAGTGGAGACACGGTATTGTCTTTGAAGCAGTGGCAGGTGTCGGCCGGTGTCAACATAATGTTTGACTTGAGACGTGCGGCCTAGTTGATGTTCTGACACATCGAAAAAATTCCGGAATTCATCCAGAGGATCAAGCAGGTCGGCATGTTTTGTGGGAGTGAGGGTGTCGGCGATGGCGCTGGAAAACGTATCCTTGGCCGACTGCTGGAGTGCCGACAGTAATTTTGGGTGGTAGCAGTAGTCATGCGGGACATCAACCAAAGACGAAGAATTGAGATCCTGCACGCGGCAGAGACCTTCCCCCGCAAGCAAAGTGACAGGTGTGGAAAGCGGATTGAGCATGAACGTATTGCTTCTTCCGGCGGCAAGGTCAATCGTTGCGAAAGGCAGCACCAGAGCTCGATGACTCGTGAAGATAACGGAAGGCATCAAAAAGACTAGCGTCAGTGTAGGCGTTGCATGAAACGGGAACAAGTGCGAAATTTTATGATGGAATATCGGTATCATCATGCACGAACAACTTCGGCAGCTGATGAAGAGCGTCAAGTAATGGGACATCACAAAAGGGTGAAAACTCAACTTCAGCGCGTGCGCAGTCGATGAAGGCATTATGGCGGGATCGGAAGTTCCACCCAACGATGACGTCATGCGAACAGACAGCGAGGACAATAAACTCCACGATGTAAAGAATGCCTTCGATGGACACTCTTGCAGTGCAGGCTGTGAGAGGCGTTACTAGCTGTGCGCTTGCGGTGTGGAGCGACAGTCCAGAAAGCCGCGTCGTGACCTTACGTAATAAACGGCAAACATTAGCGGCAATAACAGAAACAGCGGCGCCGGTGTCCGCAAGGGCGAAAGTACAATAACCTTCAACAGTTACTGTGACCACGTTGGCTGGAGAGGTGCGAGGGCTTAGGCAGTTCGAAAATGGCGCAGTTCTTGCTTCTTGAACTGCGGTGCTAAGTTTTCCTGGTCAAAGGGTCCGGGCTAGCGACGCATGGGGGAGGGCGATCGCCGACGAGGAGAGGATGCGCACGGCGTCATGAAGCCGGGGTCGTTAAGAGGTGCATCGGCCCGTGTTGGGCGAAGGGTTGGCTGCCGGGTTGCGATGATCAGGCATAGTCGCGAGCGTCTGAGGTCGACAGTGGCAGTAGCGGGAAATGTGTCCAGGAGTGAAGCAGGCGTACTATATCGGTCGGTTATCGGGCGTCCTCCAAGGATTGGCGACTTGTGGCGCCACCCAAGATGCACTATAAGCAGCCGGGTGTGCGGGCTGTTAGCGCGTGGTGTAGGGTGGTTGCGGAACCCTACGCACAGCGTCTGCATATGTGAACGGCACTGCTACAGGCTGCATCTCTTGCAAACAGGCGACAGGAGAAGCCACAGACTGCGCTGCATACGTTAGGGGCGCGGCCATAGGCTGCACGGCTGGCAGATAGGCGACAGGAGCGCCTACCGGCTCCGCGACACGCTGGCAGTGAAGACGGCAAGATAAAGGCGTCTCGTGGTGCGCAAGGAGAACAGCTAGGCAACCTCTGCCGAAATAGCAGTGCGAAGCGGGGCAGGTACACGGGTGGTGGTCTCGTGAGTGAAGGGCACTAAGGGAAAGTTGGCGGGCGACGTCCTCACGGATGAAGGCTCTGACTTGCTGAAGCAACGGTGAATTGTCAGGCAGGGTGTCGAAACTGGAACGTGACTCAACACCACGCTGAGGCTGCCGAGTCAGAGTGCATTGCTTCTTCAACTCGTCGTAGCTCTGACACAAGCTGACGACTTCGGAAACTTTGCTCGGATTCCTAGCCAAGAGTATTTAAAATGCGCCGTCGTCGATGCCCTTCAGGATGCGTTTGACCTTGTCAGATTCGGGCATGATGTCATTCGCACGTCGACAAAGGTCGACGACGCCTCAATGTAGCTGGTAAAGTTTTCGCCAGTCTGCTGAGAGCGGACGCGCAAGCGCTGTTCTGCCCACTGCTTGCCGATAGCTGGCCGACCAAACACCTGAGCACATGATGTATTGAAGACGCTCCATGTGGGCTTGTTGTGTTTGTGGTTGTTAAACCACAATTCGGCGACGCCAGTGAGATGAAATATGACGTGGCCTAGCTTTTCGGCTTCATCCCACCTATTATTGGCGCTCACCAATTCGTAGTGCTAGAGCCAGTCTTCGACATCAGTGCCATTCGCACCGCTGAAGACCTTCGGGTCCCGTAGCCTAGGATGGCCAAGGCAGTAGAAGTGGGTCGATGGCGCCGATGGAGTGGCGTTGTCAGTGATGACGGGCGGCAGCGTGCGGTTTCGCAGCTTTAGGGTGTGGCGACGGGGATAAATAGCACCCTCCACCAATTGTGAAGAGATTTACTAGCCGTTAAGGACAGCGACGAGACAGCGTAAAGAACCGTCCAGCGATCGGTACAGCAACGAACCAAAGAATGAGCTGAAAGAGCCGGGCGTTGGCGATGCTTCTTGCTGCAGGCACAACCTCGTCACAATATATATATATATATATATATATATATATAAAAAAGGAAGACGAGCAAAACGAAAACTTTTCATTTTTCCTACGTTTCAGCCAGGGACCGGCCTTCATCAGGGAAAACACGATGCAAAATTGCGCTTTTCTTAAGTAGGCATGGTATAT
Organism: Rhipicephalus annulatus; assembly: GCA_013436015.1. Taxonomy (NCBI): domain Eukaryota; kingdom Metazoa; phylum Arthropoda; class Arachnida; order Ixodida; family Ixodidae; genus Rhipicephalus; species Rhipicephalus annulatus. The sequence goes on from WOVY01010319.1 coordinate 229,025, forward strand.
CGAGGGCCCTTGACACGCGAACTATCACTATCATACACTATCTAATGTTACGTGGCGAGTAATGTACAGCAGAGAATGTCAAAGCAATGTCAAACAAAAATTATGAGAATGCATGAACGGTGTTTACATCAAGTAGATCACACGAATAGCAGTTTCAAAAGTACAGTAATATTGTTACATAAAAATGACACGAGGCGTGTTTATTTAAAATCTATATTCAAACTGATGCGTATGGCGTCGACTAAGATGGAAGACAACACGCACAACCGACAGACCACTTCCTCGTTGTCGTATTCTGACCGCTGATACGTCAGCTACGTAGCATTACCCCCCCCCCCCCCTCCAACCCCGGCGTTAAAAGCGCCGTCTCGGTGCACATTAACTACGGTCTTCAGTAGGCAGGTGGTAAAGTTTTAGCCTGCTGACGTGCACAACATCACGGGGTGTGATTGCAGGCAGGCTTGTGGTCTCAGATGCAGGAATGATCTCATAGGGGACGTTGGTTACCTGGCGAATGGTACGGTAAGGACCCATGTAGCGAGACAACAACTTCTCTGATAAGCCTACTCGACGAACTGGGACCCACAGGAGAACAAGAGAACCAGCTGAGAAGTGAACGTCAGCATGCCGGCTGTCGTAGATGGCTTTCTGGGTGGCTTGCGAAGCCGAAAGTCTAGAGCGGGCGATCTGACGTGCGTGGTCAGCACAAGCAGTAGCGTCGCATGGATATTCGGTTGACGGCGTTGTAGTGTTTGGATGTAGGGTGTCGAGTGGTAACTTCCGATCACGGCCATAGAGTGAATAAAAGGGTGAATAACCAGTAGTGTCGTGGCGCGAAGAATTGTACGCGAAGGTCACGTGAGGTAGCGCCAGGTCCCAGTCATGGTGGTCGGAGGACACATACATCGCGAGCATGTCTGTTAGGGTTCGATTTAGCCGTTCGGTAAGACCATTTGTTTGGGGATGGTAGGAAGTGGTCAGCTTGTGGTGCGTCGAGGAAGAGCGCAGAACATCGTCGATCACACGGGACAAAATGCGCGGCCACGATCCGTGAGTAATTGGCGAGGAGCGCCATGGTGTAGGATGACATCGTGGAGCGAAAAGTCCGTAACGTCAGCAGCGGTGCTGGTGGGAAGCGCTCGAGTGATGGCATACCTAGCCGCGTAGTATATAGCAGCGGCTACCCACTTGTTGCCCGATTTCGACTCGGGAAAAGGACCGAGAAGATCTGTACCAACACGGAAAAAAGGTTTGGTTGGGATGGAGATCGGTTGAAGAAGTTCAGCCGGGGGCGCAGTAGGTCGCTTCCTACGTTGGCATTTATCGCAGGAAGGCACGTAACGGCGAACGGACCGGGCGAGACCGCGCCAAAAGAAGCGGCAACGCACGCGGTCGTATGTCCGAGATACACCCAGATGACCAGCAGTTGGTTCATCGTGAAGCTCGTGCAGCACGGTTGGACGCAAAGTTTTCGGCACGACAAGAAGGAGCTTAGGGCAATCTGGCTGGAGGCTACGACGGTACAGCGTGCCGTTCAGGAGGACGTACGTGCGAAGTGACGTATCGTTCAGAGCAGATTCAAGACGGTCAATAAGTTGTCGCAGAGAAGCATCACGACGTTGTTCATCACCAATCTGAAGAAACTGAGACATTGACATGACGCTGAGGCTAGGCTCGATGTCTGGTTTGTCAGTCTGATCCACAGGGTAGCGGGATAAGCAATTGGCGTCCAGATGGAGACGTCAAGACTTATAAGCAACCGAGTAGGAATACTTCTGTAGGCGTAATGCCCGACGACCAAGTCGTCCAGTGGGGTCCTTCAGAGAAGAAAGCCAACACAGCGCGTGATGATCTGTAATGACACGGAAAGGGCGGCCATACAAGTAAGGACGGAATTTCGAAACCACCCAAACAAGAGCGAGACATTCCCGTACTGTTATATAATAATTGCGTTCAGACTTAGAAAGCAGACGGCTTGCGTACGCGATTACACGGTCGTTTCCCCGCTGAATTTGCGCCAAAACTGCACCAATTCCGTGACCACTCGCGTCTGTTCACACTTTTGTGGGAGCATCGGGTTCGAAACGTGCAAGAATAGGAGGTGTCGTTAGAGCGGTGATTAGCTGGGAGAAGGCGTCAGCTCGAGGAGGGCCCCAAGAAAATGGGACGTCTTGTTTGAGAAGGTCGGTGAGTGGCCATGCGAGTGCCGCGAAGTTTTTCATGAGCCGGCGAAAGTAGGAGCAGAGGCCCACAAAACTGCGAACATCATGGAGACAGTGTGGGACTGTGAAGTTTGTTACAGCGCGTACTTTTGCTGGAACTGGTCGTACGCCGGCAGTGTCAACAAGTTTACTCAATACGGTAATCTGACGAAGACCAAAGTGGCACTTGGAGGAATTGAGCTGCAGGCCAGCCCGTCGAAATATGGATAGAATGGTCGAAAGGCATTCCAGGTAGGTTGCAAAGGTAGGTGAGAAAATGATCACGTCGTCCAGGTAACACAAACATGTCGACCATTTAAATCCTTGTAGGAGCGTGTCCATCATTCTCTCAAAGGTTGCTGGAGCGCTGCAAAGCTCGAATGGCATGACCTTGAATTGGTAAAGACCGTCAGGGGTAACGAAGACGGTCTTTTCTCGGCCCATGTCATCTACAGCAATTTGCCAGTAGCCAGATCGGAGGTCGAGAGATGAAAAGAAGGTGGCGCCATGGAGGCAATCAAGGGCATCGTCAATGCATGGTAGATGGTACACGTCTTTTTTGGTAATTTTGTTGAGGTGGCGATAATCAACGCAGAAACGCCATGAGCCGTCTTTCTTTTTTACTAATACCACGGGAGATGCCCAAGGGCTCGCTGATGGTTATATTACGTTTTTTGTAAGCATTTTGGCCACTTCTTTCTGAATCACTTCTCGCTCGGAAGCTGACACACGGTACGGCAAGCGGTGAATGGGCGACGAGTCAACAGTGTTGATTAGGTGAGTGACAATTTTAGTCTGGCCCAAGGGACGATCGTCGGTGTCGAAAATGTCACTGTATGAGGCCAAAACCTGGCAGAGAGCGTCGGCCTGGTGAGGCGACAGCTCCGATTCAATCATGTTTCGAAAAATACTATCGTCTGCGCTGGGTGACCGTGAGACTGCACTTCGATAAAGACCAGATACAGTGACAACACTGACATTGTGCCTCTGTTATGGCAGTTAGCTGGGCTAGAGACATCTGGTAGGGCAACACTTGAGGGGTGAAACCAAAGTTAAGGAGCGGAAGTAACACACAGTTATCCGCTATGGTCGCGACGGTATAGGGCACAGTAACACTGCGCGTCAGCCGAACGTCAGTAATTGGCGTAACGATATAATCATTGTCAGGAAGGGCAGTAGTCGATGACAAAGACACGTACGTGACGGCTCGAGGTAGCAGGCGAACGAAAGTGGTTGAGCTTAAGCGGCTGGTGGGCTTTGCGGAGCAGTCGGCGACAATTGGTAGATCAAGGCTGAGGGTACCAGACGAACAATCAATTAAGGCCGAGTGTACCGAAAGGAAATCAAGGCCAAGTATGAGGTCATGAGAGCAGCAGGCTAGCATGGCAAAAAGGACCATGGTGTGACGACCGGCAAATCTGACACGAGCAGTGCACATTCCGATTACTGGTACAGTACCGCCATCGGCAACACGTATTGCCTGAGTCGTAGATGGCGTCATAATCTTTTGTAAGCGGCAGCGTAGAGAAGAGCTCATAATAGACAGGTGCGCACCTGTGTCAATGAGGGCGGTCACAGGAACATGGTCAATTCGTACTTCAAGCAGGCTATGGTGCGTGGGAAGCATCAGTAGAAAATTTTCGGCCGTCATTGGTGTTGCAGCTTCATCTCTATAAGCTGCAATATCAAGTTTTTCTGCTGCGGTCGTCCAGAGAAGCTTGGCGAGGAAAAGGGCCAAAATGGCGGAGAGCGGGATTGGCGACGTATCGGCGACGGGGAGCGAGAGCTGCGGCGACCGGACGAAGGGGCGTCAGGGTAGCGGCGAGCGGGCGAAGGGGCGTCAGTGGAAGGCTCGTAAGATGAAGACGAATGGAAAGTGAAGGGTGCGGCGACTGAACGTTGAGGGGTCGTCGCATGCATGAGCGCCGAGGTAGAGAAAGTCTGACGTGGTTGGTTTGACCAACGGCGGCGGCAATAGCGAGAAACGTTCCCAGGTTGGTGGCAGGAAAAACAAATAGGCCGGTCGTCGGGTGTTCGCCATTCCGAAGGGTTACGGAAGGGCATTGTTGGAGGTGAATGTCGAGCGTGTCCTCGGGAGTAGGACGGGACTTCAGAGCGAGTCAAGGGACATGCTGATGGAAGTCCGAGGTTCGCAAACTCCTGCCTCACCACAGCTTGTATTGACGCCACTGACGGCTGTTGTTGGTCAGAGGTGAGCGTTGCGAAAAACGGGTGGCTGAAGAGGAGCCGGACAGGCGGCTTCGATTTCCCGACGAACAATGCGTGTGATTTTGTCATACGTGGGGGACTGGCGGGCGGCTTCACACGATGAGGTCGCGGCCGTGTTGGGCAGCCGGGTGAATCGCTGAGTAATACGGCGGCTCTTGGCTTCTCGAACCGCCCGCACTCTTTATTGATGGCGTCAACGGTGGCAACGCTGTTGTCAACTAGAAGAATAAATGCGTCATCTGCTATGCCTTTCAGCACATGGGCCACTTTCACCGACTCACTCATGTGCTCGTCAATCTGGCGGCATAGGGCAAGGACGTCGTGAATGTACGCGACGTACGACTCCATCGACGTCTGTGCACGAGCCGCCAGTTGATTCCGCGCTGCGATCTGCCGCCCAACGGTGTCGCCAAAAAGATCGCGGATCTTCTCTTTAAAGGAGTCCCAGCACGTAATCTGCGCTTCGTGCGTCTCGAACCACACTCGCGGCGGGCCATCGAGGTAAAAAAGCACATTGGCAAGCATAAGAGTCGGGTCCCACCTATAGCTTGCGCTGACCCGTTCGTACCGGTTGATCCATTTGTTGACGTCAACGCCATCCTAACCGGAAAATACACCGGGATCACGAGCAGGAGGTAGAACGACGTATGTAGAAGTCACGGTAGGGACAGGTGGCGAAGACGATGGTGTTTCAACCTGTGACATGGTTGGACCTATGATGATGCGGCCGATGCGAAGCTTCGTGATGAAGACGGGGAAGTACCCAGCACGTCCACCACAAAGATGTTACGTAAAAATGACACGAGGCATGTCTATTTAAAATCTATATTCAAACTGATGCGTATGGCGTGGACGAAGATGGAAGACAGCACGCACAACCGACAGACCACTTCCTCGTTGGCGTCTTCTGACCACTGATACGTCAGTTACGTAGCAACATCTACAAACAAAACTATCAAACCCATACACCAAATCACACGGACAAAAAAGACAAAAAGTATAGCAGAAAACGTTGAAATGGAACAAGATGCGTAACTAAGAATTTCATGGGACACAAACAGAATCGAAAACACAAAGTCAAGAAATTCACTGCACCAAAAAGGTGTTCTAAAAAGCTGCGTGTACAGTGATTATGGACAGACTGTGAATTAACCTAGAACTTAGTCCTGCGCCACAAGAAATGTCAGTTTGCCTGGATCTTCATTTATACCGGATAAGATCGCGTTGAACTTGTGTATCAGAAATTCCTCGCGCAGTTCCCTATCGTAGTGTAAAGGGAAACCTGATTTCAGTATAGTAGCTCTTAGTTTATTGAATGTGTGACCAGGAATGTTAACGTGCTTAGACAAAGGTAGATTGGGTAGGCTGGTGGCATGTGGCATGGATATTAAAGCGCAGTCTAAAAGGTGTTTCAGTATGTCTGGTGCATTGGAGTTTGCACACAGAACATTCAAGCATGTACACAATGTTGCTTGTGTCGCAGTCAAAATCCCCTTTAATTTTTAGATGAAAGTTTGATGATGCAGTACTCCTAACCAAAGTGGTCGTCGTCATATGGTTACAAACTTTGCAATGGGGATTGTTGCATGGATTACAACCAGAAAAGTGGTGGCGGTAATCCTTGAAGAGGTTAGTATGTCGCGGGAGTTCTTCGATAAACGATATACCACACGTGGGGGATCAGGAAAGGTTTTTTTAAGGTGATCACTCTGTATTAGTATGTTGTGATGCTTCTGAAAAATGCTGTTGATGTTTGGTGCTGATGCGGAGTGTGGTAAAACCAGGCTCGTGCTTGAGCCTGCTTCTTCCGAATATAAAGTTCCTTACGGTCAATGTCCTCAGCCCGTTTAACAACATCGTTAATAATTTGTGTTGGATATTTTTTTCTGTAGGGCCTCCCGAAGTTTGGTGCAGTTGTCAGCAAAATTTGAATTGTTAGAACATATTTTGCTAAAACGCAGCGCTTGATCATATGGGATCGCCGTTTTGCAGTGCTTTGGATGTGAACTACCTAAATGTAGGTATGACTACCTATGTGTAGGTTTTCTAAAGAGTTTAGTCGCCACTTTGTTAGCACGTATAGCAACCGTGACGTAAAAAAAATGTATTGCTGTGCTTGAGTGTGACTCCGAAAAAGAGATGGTGGGTTGAGCCTTGTTGGAGTCTGAAAGAAAGAAAGAATCCTGCTCACGGCAAGTTATCTTTTCACCCTTATTTCTTTATTATCATTTACATTACAATTGGCCTAGTAACTTCCCCTATACCTTCCTTGGCATTATTGTCTGTTATATCTCATTATTAATGTGTAAAAACACAAAAAACGAGCCCTTAGGTATACACTTGTTTCCTATATATATATATATATATATATATTTATATTCTGATGAAGGCCAGACTCTAGGCCAAAACGTCGAAATAAACCACGTATCTACCGCTCACGGAGGATCTACTTGACTATATGCAACGCTACGGCCACGAAACCACCATGTCTGCATATATATTGATATTGTTACGGTGAAGATTTATTCACCAAGAGCTGGTCTTGCTAACGGCTTGGAGAGCGCACAGTCAAGCAGGCCAACGGGAGAAGCTCGAAAGTCCAACCCACAACAACCACGTTGTCGTCTTCTTCGTTTGGGTGCCGATTCAGCTGTGTCGGGGCGACAGTTCCATACGCGTATCATCACCCTGGCCCGTAAGGCACCGTCTCGGTGCCTGTTAAATGAGCGAGTCGGCGTTGTAGGGCTTGAGACGAATAACGTGGGCTACTTCCATTCTGGGTGCAGCAGCTGATGAGTTTGTGGTAGCGGCAATCTCGTAGGTCACAGGTGTGACCTGACGAATGACTCGGTAGAACCCAGCGTATCGCGACAGTAGTTTCTCGCAGATGCCAACACGACGAGATGGGAGCCACAGGAGAACAAGATATCCCGCAGAAGAAGCGGAATTTCTATGTCGACGGTCATAAAAGGACTTCTGTGCTCTCTGCGACGACGATAACCGAGCGCGAGCTACCGCGCGTGCCGTGAGGGCCCGGGTGATCGCATCCTGAGCGTACGAAGTGGAGGATGGGTGGTCTGATGAAAGCAGTGTGTAGAAGGGCAGTAAGGGATGACGTCTGAAGAGTAGATAAAAAGGGGAGTAGCCCACTGTTTCATGACGCGACGAGTTATAGGCAAATGTACATACGGAAGAGCTATGTCCTAATCAGTGTGGTCGGTAGATACGTACATGGCAAGCATGTCTGTAAATGTGCGGTTTAGGCGCTCCGTAAGGCCGTTAGTCTGAGTTTGGTAAGATGTGGTGAAGTTGTGACGGGAAGCACAAGATCGGAGTAGATCGTCAACCACACGAGATAGAAAGTAGTGACCACGGTCTGTGAGCAGGTGAGATGGAGCGCCATGCTGGAGAATAATGTCGTACAGCAGAAAGTCGGCAACGTCGGTTGCGCAGCTGGTTGGTAGCGCTCGAGTGATTGCATACCGAGTGGCATAGTCTGTGGCCACTGAAATCCATTTATTTCCAGTTGTAGAAGTAGGAAAGGGACCTAGCAAGTCGAACCCCACTTGATAAAATGGCTCGGCTGGAACTTCAATGGGTTGAAGAAGACCGGCAGGGGGAGTCGTAGGCTTCTTTCGGCGCTGGCAGAGGTCGCATGATGATGCGACGTAAACGGCGAACAGAGCGGTAGAGGCCCTTCCAGAATACTCGTCGTCGAATGCGGTTGTAAGTTCTGGAGACTCCTAGATGTCCAGAAGCTTGTAGCGTCGTGGAATTGTCACAGAACATCCTTTCGCAGGTGACGCGGTACGACGAGTATAAGTTCCACGCCGTCGGGGTGTAAGTCGCGGTGGTACAAAACGTTGTGTTGAAGTAGGTATCTGCTAAGAGAAGGGTCAGCATAACGCGATTGAAGGTGGTCAATGATGGTGAGCAGCGATAGATCTCGGCGCTGTTCGTCGGCCAGGTTCAGAAAGTCAGTGACGGCTAAAACGCAGGCATCGGATTCGAAATAAGTGGAGCTAGGTGGATCAACGGGGTGCCGGGATAAGCAGTCAGCATCGCTGTTCAGCTTTCCAGATTTGTAAACAACCGAGAACGTGTACTCCTGTAATCGAAGTGCCCATCGGCCGAGTCTTCCTGTAGGGTCCTTAAGCGTCGACAGCCAGCAAAGCGCATGATGGTCCGTGATGACTGCGAACGGACGTCCGTATAAGTACGGACGGAATTTCGCAATAGCCCAAACAAGGGCTAAGCATTCCCGCTCAGTGATAGAATAATTTTGTTCCAATTGCGACAAAAGGCGGCTAGCGTTGGCTATCACACGGTTGGTGCCATTCTGTATCTGAGCGAGTACAGCACCAATGCCATGGCCGCTTGCATCGGTGCGAAGCTCTGTTCGAGCCGCTCGATCAAATTGAGCCAATACAGGTTGTGTTGTGACGGCGGTAATTAGCGACGCGAAGGAATGTTCTTAGTCCCTTTCCCAAGAACAGGCCACATTCTTTTTGAGGATATCCGTGAGGGATCCTAACAATATCCGCGAAGTTGAAGACAAAGCGGCGGAAGTATGAGCAGAGCCCAATAAAACTGCGAAATTCTTGTGTGGAACGCGGAACAGGGATTTCTCGAACTGCACGGACTTTGTCAGGGTCGGTTGAACACCAGTGGCGTCAACAAGGTGGCCGAGCAGTTTAATCTGCCGGCGTCCAATTGAGCATTTCGACGAATTCATTTGGAGACCAGCGCAACAAAAAACGTCAAAAATCGCCGAGAGACGAGACAGGTGGCTTTCGAAGGAGGGCGAGAAAATGATTACATCATCCAGATAGCAAAGGCAGGTCGACCATTTGAAACCGCGAAGAAGATAGTCCATCATACGCTCAAAAGTAGCCGGAGCATTGCACAACTCAAAAGGCATGAGCTTGAATTGGTAAATGCCGTCGGGTGTGAAGATTGCTGTCTTCTCGCGGTCGCGGTCGTCGACCAAAATTTGCCAGTATCCGCATCGAAGGCCGAGGGACGAGAAGTAGTTGGGGCCGTGGAGGCAGTCGAGCGCATCATTATTTCGGGGTAAAAGATAAACGTCCTTCTTGGTGATCCGATTCAGGTGGCGATAGTCGACGCAAAAGCGCCAGGCGTTGTCCTTCTTTTTAACTAAGACCACAGGGGATGCCCAAGGACTCGATGAAGGCTCAATGAGGTCTTTACTCCGGATTTTCTCGACCTCCGTCTGTATAACTTGGCGCTCAGCATGTGACACGCGATAAGGGCGTTTGTGGAGTGGACTGGTGTCGCCGGCATCGATGCGGTGAGTTACGGCACTTGTGCGGCCCAGGGGACGGTCGTCGGCGTCAAAGATATCCAGGTAAGAAAATTGAACACCCGGGAGCGCTGCAACTTGGGAAGGTAAGAGGTCGCTGGATATCATTTTGTCGAGGAACGCCTTATATTGCGACGTGATGACAGGTTTCGCCATGGTCTTAGTGTCAGGGGTAAAAGAACAAATCAAGCATTCATCAAGGGTGGAAAGATCGGCTAAAGGGATGCCTTGGGGAAGAACTTGGGTCGACCAGAACTGGAAGTAGCACCGTGTTGTTAGCAACAACCACTATAGTATGTGGTATTGCGATGTGGTGCGTAAGGGTCAAATCAATGAGGGGAGCCACCAGATAGTCTCCATCAGTGACGGACGGGAAGGGCGACAGAGGAATGTGCATAGAAGCCTGGGGTGGTAGCCGCAGAGACTCCACGGATCGTAGCCGAGTGCGACTTGAAGGAGTGAAATCGGTGCACAAAGGCAATTCGAGCCGTAAGACACCGGTAGAACAATCGATGAGGGCGGAGTGGACGGTTAAGAAGTCCATTCCAAGGATGACGTAGTGTGGGCAAGCATCGAGGACTGCGAAGAGAACGGAAGTGTGGTGGCCAGCAACAGTAACGCGGGCAGTGCACATACCAAGCACCGATGTTCGACTTCCGTTGGCAACTTGAACAGTAGAAAACATAGCCGGTGTGAGAACCTTTTTCAGGTGAGATCGAAGTGTAGAACTCATAACAGATACTTGGGCACCAGTGTCAATTAGAGCAGTAACGGCGTGGCCATCAACGAACACTCGAAGTAAATTGCGTCTTGAATTTGTAGCTGGTTGAGGGTTTTTGTTCCAAGTCTTCAACCAGCGCCACCTTCAGGAGCTGCACTCGTCAGTTTCCCGGGGAATGGCCAGAATTAGCCGATGACGGAGAGCGGCGGCATTGAGGGGAGCGTGACGGCCGACCCTGAGGTGACGGCGAGCGGCTAGACCAGTTTCTTAGGGCGACGACGTCAGCGTAGGACGGTTTGGAGCGTGGGTATGAACTACGAGCTGAAGGGTTCTGAATATGGTCATCTGGAAAACCGGGTTGCGAATGGTGTCCACGGTCCTGACGGCGGTCGACATTAGGAAAGCTTGGCTGGAAATACCACCTGTTGTGGCAATGGCGAGAGATGGGCCCAACTCGAGAGCAAGGAAAGCAGATGGGTCGATCATCGTGCGTGCACCACTCAGATGGATTTCGGTAGCGTGGTGGAAACCGAGGAGTTGCAGCTGCCGCAGCGACAAGTGGAGCGGAGTGGTGGTCAGCGTTGTGGACGGGAGTGCTCATGGGCTGCGGCATAAGTCTGGCGGGCTGAGGAACCTGGACGCCCATGTTAGCAAATTCCTGACGTACGATGGCTTGAATACGTGAGACTGTTGCCCAGTTGTCTTGCGCAGGAGGCTGATAGGAAGCGGGTGCCATGGCTTCTAGCTCCTGGCGAACAATCCTTGCGATATTGGCAGGAGGCGCAATTTAATGGGGCGCTGCAGAATCCTCGCAAGACGAAGTCGCAGCAGTGTTTGGTAGTCTCGCGATGTGGTGAGTTATTCGCCTGCTTTTATCTTGTTCAAATCGTCGGCATTCAGATATGATGTAGTCGACAGGTTTGCAGTTCTTGCACACTAGTAATGTTGAAAGCATCATCAGCAATGCCTTTCAACACGTCGCTGATCTTTTCCACCTTGAACTTGTTTTTGTCAGTCTTCCGACACAGTGCCAGTACGTCTTGAATGTACGTGACGTACGATTCCGTCGATGATTGAACGCGCGACGCGAGTTCCTGCCTGGCTGCCATCTGACGAGCAACTGACCTACCAAACTAATCGCGAAGCTTTTGCTTGCATGTGTCCCAGATGGTTAGTTCTTCTTCATGCGTCTCATACCAGGCGCATGCCGTACCCCGTAGATAGAATAGAATATTCGCCAGCATAAGCGTTTCGTCCCACCTGTAGTGCTTGCTGACGCGTTCGAATAATGCAAGCCATTCTTCGACGTCCGTGCTGTCCGTCCCGGAAAACGTGCCAGGGTCGAGAAGATGGGGGGAATCACAGGTGATGGAGCCGGCGTGGATGGCGAGGCCTGAGTGCCGGTTTCAGGCATCACGGATGAACAAAGTTGGCGTCCACTGCGGAGTTCCAGAGCTGGGTTGTGTGAAGACCCCGCACCTTCCACCAAAAGATGTTACGGGGAAGATTTATTCACCGAGAGCTGGTCTTGCTAACGGCTTGGAGAGCGCACAGTCAAGCAGGCCGACGGAAGAAGCTCGAGAGCCCAATCCACATCCACAACAACCACGTGGTCGTCTTCTTCATTTGGGTGCCAATTCAGCTGTGTCGGGGCGACAGTTCCATACACGTATCAATATATATATATATATATATATATATATATATATATATAGGCAGGCATGGTGGTTGAGTGGCCGTAGCGTTGCATATAGTCTAGTAGATCCTCCGTGAGCGGTCACAACGTGGTTTATTTCGACGTTTCGGCCTAGAGTCTGGCCTTCATCAGGAATAAAGATACAGTTTGTCTGTGCTCAGCTTTATACAATCTCAAATCAGAGGGCAAGGAAAGAGGGAAAAAAAAGGAAAGAAAAAAAGAAAAGAAAAGGAAAGAAAAAAAAGAAAAATATTACACGGTGGACGCCCCTCGGGTGCCCCCCTTCCACTTTTCCTCCACTTCCCCCCCATCTCTCTCCCCCTCTCCCCTTCACCTTTCTGATGTCAGGGGTCTGTGTATGTTTCCGTTCACTAGCGCATTCCTCCCGATCAGACGGCCCCTCCTGGCACTGGCGGTTCGGTGTGGGGCAAAAAAAGAGCTTTTCAGGAAGTCCTAAGCCTTTAACTACTCGGGGTCCCGTAAACAATTCGTCGTAGAAGGACGGGAACGCGTATTGTGGCAGAGGCTGGTCAGCGGGCATTTTAGGAAGTTCTAAGCCTTTAACTACTCCGCGCCCTGTCAACATTTCGTCGTAAAAATAGGGGTGCCCCGTATTGCAGTAGGCTATGCAAGCGCGTGCAATGCGAATTCCTGGCCCGCTTCTAAATTACGCGTGTCGTGGGGGCCTCCCGGCTGTGCACATGGTTGCTGTTGGGCATGTCGTGCATGGCACAATTGATTGGGTAGTAAAATAAAACAGAAAACAGACGACAGCTGCACTTAGGAAGAGTAGTTACACTTGGAATTGTTTTAGGTTGTCCAGTGCCCTTCGCAGCTGCAGTGCCGTGAACTCAGTTACTATTTTCATTGTTGCCGTTATTGTTTTCTAATGCTTTAATTGCTGCAAGTGTACCAGGATTCTCATTTATTCCTCTATCGAGGGTGTTAAATCGGTGGATAAGGTATGACTCTCGTTGTTCACGTTCTCGATTTGATTTAAATCCCGTCTCTAAGAGCGTTACTGATAGTTTGTCGAATGCATGGTCGGGAAGATTGAGATGTTTTGATAGAGGTAGACTTGGGGCTGATTTCGCATGGGCTCTGTGATTATTGAAGCGAATCCTAAATGGTGTTTCTGTTTGTCCGATGTACTGCATACCACACACGTTGCATTCGAGTAGGTACACCACATTAGAGGAATCGCATGTTAGGTTTCCTCGTATGTTAATCGAAACTTGGATTGCGTGCTGGTTGCTTTGTCTGTTTCTCGCATCGCCTTACATACAAGACATCGTGGCTTTAAGCAAGGGCGGCATGAATTATTGGGGGGTGATGTGTTAATTTGGGAGTGGACAAGGGTGTCTTTGAGGTTACGTGGTCGTCGGTAAACGACGCCTGGAGCGGATGGGAATGCGCGTTTCAGACGTTCACTTTGTTCCAGAATGTTGTAATGTCGTTTAAGGATTTTGTTTACATTGGGGAAGTTTGTGCTCTAAGTCAAGCAGAGGTTTGTTCGTTGTGGGTCTTCTCGTGGTGGTCGCTTCATAAGTAAGTCTTCACGCTTTAGTTTTCTCGCTTTTTGAACAGCGTCATTAATTACATGTGGGGGGTATTTTTGTTGCTCGAGCATAAGTTTTAGCCTCTGTGAGCTCGTGTCAAAGTCAGCGTCTCTAGAGCAGATTCGCTTAAACCGGTGAGCCTGGCTGTATGGAATACTGTTTTTACAGTGGCGTGGGTGATCGCTTTGGTAATGAAGGTATTGTTGCCGATCCGTTGGTTTGCGATATAAGGTTGTAGAGAGCTTCTCTTCGTCTATCGTTATGGTAACATCAAGAAAATTTACGGTAACTTGCGAGTATGTGTGTGTGAAGTGTATGTTCGGATGTACAGCATTGTAAGTGTCTATAAAGCTGAGAAGTTCGTCCTCGCTGTGGGTCCAAATAAGAAAGATGTCGTCTATGTATCTTCTGTATCACATTGGTTTCAAGGAACTTTGTGCAAGAAATTCAGATTCTAGCTTTCCCATAAATATGTTGGCATAATTAGGTGCCATTTTAGTGCCCATAGTGGTCCCGCTGGTTTGTCGAAAATACTCTTGGTTAAACTCGAATGAATTTAATTCGAGGACCATCCTCGTCAATGTTGCAATGGCCGAGAAATCTGGGGTGTTAGATTGTCTATGGTTTGTGTACATGTTTTGCAATGCAGCTATGCCGTCATCGTGAGGAATATTTGTATATAATGAAGAGACATCAAGAGTAACCAAGTACGAGTTTTTCGGCACCCAGATACCCGCAATGTCTCGAAGAAAATGTGTGGTGCCTTTATGTACGACGCGAGGGTGCATGGAATGTGGCTTATTAGTTTGTCCACGTACCCTGATATGGGTTCAGTTATTGTACCGATGCCTGATATGATTGGTCGACCTGGGTTACCGGGTTTATGAATTTTGGGGAGGATATAGAAGCGACCTGGACGAGGGTATGCTGCTTGCATCAGTTTGTGGTCAGTGTTGGTTATCTTTTCTGCGTCCAACAGTTTCTTTAGTTCTGTTGATACGATACGTTTGTATTCGTCTGTCGGATCACCTGGGAGGCGTTCGTAAAACCTTGAGTCGTCTAGTTGGCGGTATGCTTCTTCTAGGTAGTTGGTTGTATTAAGGACTACAATTGCTCCTCCTTTGTCAGCGGGTTTGATTGTTATGTCTGTCCTAGATGCCAAATTTTTCATACTTATTTTTTCAGATTTGGTCAAATTTTCTCGGTTTCCTTTCTGTCTGTGGTATTCGTGTACTATATCTTTCCGAAACCCTCAAGAAAGCACTCGGTCGTGCAGATCTTGAAGCTACAACGGGGTGGTCGACTCAACCAGCAGCTCCCGTGAATTTACGTTCAACACAACAAGACACCCACGAGAAGACTTCTGCATATCAACATACACCAGGAGCCCCACACCCACCCAACACCACAGATGAGTTCCCGACGATCAACGAAACTGTGACTCCCGCGGGCCTCAAGCACCCCCTCACCATCATCAACAGCGCACCACTACTAGGGGGGAAGTCTGCAGAACAGCCAACACGCGTTCCTCCATTGCGGATGTCGAGACCAGAAGCACTACACGACAGCACCACTACACCACTCCTCAAAGGGAAGCCTGCCGAACTACGGAACCGCGTCCCCCTATTACGGACCCCGGAACTGCCAATGAACACGCTCGCCGGGAGCCCAACGCCGAAATTCTCCCCACAACGACGAAGGCCTGCCGGACATAACTACAACCTGCGCACCTCATCAGCGCCATCCCCGCACCCAAAAGAAGATTGACTTCTGAAATGTAAGTCCAGCTCATCACTTCCCAGTTGCAGTGCCACTTTCCTTAAAGTACGAAAACTTGCTGACAAACGAATTAGACATGAAATGCATAAATCAACATTGCAAGTGTACCTTCGTGCTAGAATAGCCCCCAAGGGTATGACACTCTCCCTCACACCAGCCGCTACAAATCTAGATAAACACGACCAAATAACATGGAAAAACGTCCTCCTTGAGGCATCTCTTAAATTAACAGAAATTGCTCTTAATCATAGTGACAAGCAGGTAAAGAAACTGGTCGCTATGACCAACACCATTCTCCGCCACAACACTTTATCGAACGAAGAAATCACGCGATTAACAGAATTTGAGCAGAATAAATACCAAGCCATCAGGACCACAAAAATTCATAAACTCGAAAGAGACCATGTGCCCAAACCCGCGTTCCCTGATACAGTGCCTTATCATTACAACACCACCACCCAGGAAAACACTAATGGTACAAACGAGCACCCATCTAGGAACACACCGTGTGACACTGTGGTTGTAAACTTATCGGACACGAGCTTGTCACCTGACGAAGTAAAACTGCTATCTAAGGGACTAAGCTTCTGCCCGACCACAAAATTTTTCGATGAATTCCACTTACTCCGAGACCTCGACAACTTCGCTCGAAGCTTAAGGTTGCGCGAATATTTCTTGGATAGGCCTTCTAACCACGAAACAATTCACCGTCGTAAATCAAACGATTGGACACCGAACAGTAATCGAGACAAGTGCTTGGACCTTTATATCACCGCAGTACAGAAAGATATAGTACACGAATACCACAGACAGAAAGGAAACCGAGAAAATTTGACCAAATCTGAAAAAATAAGTATGAAAAATTTGGCATCTAGGACAGACATAACAATCAAACCCGCTGACAAAGGAGGAGCAATTGTAGTCCTTAATACAACCAACTACCTAGAAGAAGCATACCGCCAACTAGACGACTCAAGGTTTTACGAACGCCTCCCAGGTGATCCGACAGACGAATACAAACGTATCGTATCAACAGAACTAAAGAAACTGTTGGACGCAGAAAAGATAACCAACACTGACCACAAACTGATGCAAGCAGCATACCCTCGTCCAGGTCGCTTCTATATCCTCCCCAAAATTCATAAACCCGGTAACCCAGGTCGACCAATCATATCAGGCATCGGTACAATAACTGAACCCATATCAGGGTACGTGGACAAACTAATAAGCCACATTCCATGCACCCTCGCGTCGTACATAAAAGACACCACACATTTTCTTCGAGACATTGCGGGTATCTGGGTGCCGAAAAACTCGTACTTGGTTACTCTTGATGTCTCTTCATTATATACAAATATTCCTCACGATGACGGCATAGCTGCATTGCAAAACATGTACACAAACCATAGACAATCTAACACCCCAGATTTCTCGGCCATTGCAACATTGACGAGGATGGTCCTCGAATTAAATTCATTCGAGTTTAACCAAGAGTATTTTCGACAAACCAGCGGGACCACTATGGGCACTAAAATGGCACCTAATTATGCCAACATATTTATGGGAAAGCTAGAATCTGAATTTCTTGCACAAAGTTCCTTGAAACCAATGTGATACAGAAGATACATAGACGACATCTTTCTTATTTGGACCCACAGCGAGGACGAACTTCTCAGCTTTATAGACACTTACAATGCTGTACATCCGAACATACACTTCACACACACATACTCGCAAGTTACCGTAAATTTTCTTGATGTTACCATAACGATAGACGAAGAGAAGCTCTCTACAACCTTATATCGCAAACCAACGGATCGGCAACAATACCTTCATTACCAAAGCGATCACCCACGCCACTGTAAAAACAGTATTCCATACAGCCAGGCTCACCGGTTTAAGCGAATCTGCTCTAGAGACGCTGACTTTGACACGAGCTCACAGAGGCTAAAACTTATGCTCTAGCAACAAAAATACCCCCCACATGTAATTAATGACGCTGTTCAAAAAGCGAGAAAACTAAAGCGTGAAGACTTACTTATGAAGCGACCACCACGAGAAGACCCACAACGAACAAACCTCTGCTTGACTTACAGCACAAACTTCCCCAATGTAAACAAAATCCTTAAACGACATTACAACATTCTGGAACAAAGTGAACGTCTGAAACGCGCATTCCCATCCGCTCCAGGCGTCGTTTACCGACGACCACGTAACCTCAAAGACACCCTTGTCCACTCCCAAATTAACACATCACCCCCCAATAATTCATGCCGCCCTTGCTTAAAGCCACGATGTCTTGTATGTAAGGCGATGCGAGAAACAGACAAAGCAACCAGCACGCAATCCAAGTTTTCGATTAACATACGAGGAAACCTAACATGCGATTCCTCTAATGTGGTGTACCTACTCGAATGCAACGTGTGTGGTATGCAGTACATCGGACAAACAGAAACACCATTTAGGATTCGCTTCAATAATCACAGAGCCCATGCGAAATCAGCCCCAAGTCTACCTCTATCAAAACATCTCAATCTTCCCGACCATGCATTCGACAAACTATCAGTAACGCTCTTAGAGGACGGGATTTAAATCAAATCGAGAACGTGAACAACGAGAGTCATACCTTATCCACCGATTTAACACCCTCGATAGAGGAATAAATGAGAATCCTGGTACACTTGCAGCAATTAAGCATTAGAAAACAATAACGGCAACAATGAAAATAGTAACTGAGTTCACGGCACTGCAGCTGCGAAGGGCACTGGACAACCTAAAACAATTCCAAGTGTAAACTACTCTTCCTAAGTGCAGCTGTCGTCTGTTTTCTGTTTTATTTTACTACCCAATCAATTGTGCCATGCACGACATGCCCAACAGCAACCATGTGCACAGCCGGGAGGCCCCCACGACACGCGTAATTTAGAAGCGGGCCAGGAATTCGCATTGCACGCGCTTGCATAGCCTACTGCAATACGGGGCACCCCTATTTTTACGACGAAAATGTTGACAGGGCGCGGAGTAGTTAAAGGCTTAGAACTTCCTAAAATGCCCGCTGACCAGCCTCTGCCACAATACGCGTTCCCGTCCTTCTACGACGAATTGTTTACGGGACCCCGAGTAGTTAAAGGCTTAGGACTTCCTGAAAAAGCTCTTTTTTTGCCCCACACCGAACCGCCAGTGCCAGGAGGGGCCGTCTGATCGGGAGGAATGCGCTAGTGAACGGAAACATACACAGACCCCTGACATCAGAAAGGTGAAGGGGAGAGGGGGAGAGAGATGGGGGGAAGTGGAGGAAAAGTGGAAGGGGGGCACCCGAGGGGCGTCCACCGTGTAATATTTTTCTTTTTTTTCTTTCCTTTTCTTTTCTTTTTTTCTTTCCTTTTTTTTCCCTCTTTCCTTGCCCTCTGATTTGAGATTGTATAAAGCTGAGCACAGACAAACTGTATCTTTATTCCTGATGAAGGCCAGACTCTAGGCCGAAACGTCGAAATAAACCACGTTGTGACCGCTCACGGAGGATCTACTAGACTTATATATATATATATATATATATATATATATATATATATATATTATATATTATATATATATATATATGCAAAAGGTGCTCGCTTATGTTCTTATTAGTT